>JAJAGP010000662.1:15000-328938 GCA_025084515.1 Ancistrus triradiatus | reverse complement strand
ACAAGTCGTTCTACCAAAGACTGGTTAAAGGAGAATAAAGTTAATGTTTTGGAATGGCCAAGGCAAAGTCCTGACCTTGATCCAATCGAAATGTTATGGAAAGACCTGAAGTGGGCAGTTAATATGAGGAAACCCACCAACATCCCAGAGCTGAAGCTGTTCTGTACGGAGGAATGGGCTAAAATTCCTCCAAGCCGGTGTGCAGGACTGATCAACAGCTACAGGAAACATTTAGCTGCAGTTATTGCTGCACAGGGGGTCACACCAGATACTGAAAGCAAAGGTTCACATACTTTTGCCATTCACTAATATGTAATATTGGATCATATTCCTCAATAAATAAATGACCAAGTATAATATTTTTGTCACATTTGTTTAACTGGGTTCTCTTTATCTGCTTTTAGGACTTATGTGAAAATCTAATGATGTTTTAGGTCATATTTATGCAGAAATACAGAAAATTCTAAAGGGTTCACAAACTTTCAAGCACCACTGTATGTTCATATTAATTAGGTAACAGGTTAGGTTTAATTCTTACATGCACTATCTTAAGTCTTGGTCCTAGGTTGGGCATAGATAATAGTAAAGCTACTCAGAAACAACATTCCACTGTAAAAAAACAAAAAAAAACAAAAAAAGTGCTGTAGAAATAAATTTGACTTTGACCAATAATACTAAGAAGGTTGCGGATTTGAATGCCTGACATTTTAAATGTTGAAACTCCCTCTTTTGGGGGATGCAGGAAATAACATTTACTTAAAACCTCTGTCTACTGCTCTCATATTTAATTATTTATAAAACTATGTAAAAGTTAAAATTCAAATTCATACAAAATATACAGAACATATGAAATTAAATTTGAGCCAAATTGACATCCCTAGAATAGTCATAGTCTTAAAATACCATCCTGGGATGGCAGTATTTTCAGTAGTTTAAAGGGGTTAGTATAAACTCACAACCTAAAACTGTCATATCACCCATGAAATGAATACAGTGACAGCCTCCTCAAAACAATTAATTAAAAGAAAACTCAGACACCCTCAGTATGCAAGTGTTTAGGATAAGCCATTACCCCATCAGTCTGCTACTGTGATTAAATCAAGCTGTGACAAAATTGGTGTGTATTCACAGTTTTACTGTGATCCCCAGAAGCTGCTCAACACTGGTGTTCATCTATTTTCAATAGAAATGTAATAAGCACTACAACACATATCCTCAGCCACACCTTTGTGTAATCTAGGAATATTTTTAACATGCTATGTGATTAAATCATTTGATTTCATTGTGGATTTTGTTTAATTCATACAGTCATGGACAAGCTTTGCTCTGGAGAACTTTGTACCTAAAATTGGAGGAAAAGACGTAGTTCAAAAGATAAAACAACTGCTGGAACTGTTAACCAATGTTAAATCTCCATGTCCATGTCTGTATAATTAAATGAATGCAGCAAATTTACATTTCCCACCCAATTCACTTTTACCTCCTGCATTTTTGCATGTTGCTTAAAACTATAAACTCTTTATTTTTGTCTTAGTTATTGTACAATGAAACTGCCACTTCATAGCATCCTTGTGAGGATTCCCTGGTTTGAGAAATGAACTGAAAGTTGTAGTTGCAGTTCATGAATGTCTAATCAACTGTCTTTGATTTCTATCGTACAGCAAGTTTCTAACTGTATATTCCTGCATCTGTAAGAATTAGGTTTTACCCTTTTGCCTCTATAATGATGTGCAGTAGCAGTGCCATGCAATCTAAACATCATAAACACCATCCTCTATGTCCTATGAGCAAAATAGCTTTTTACTTTTCTCCAAAGTATAGACAAAACCCATTGGGTGAGTTTAAATATAATGATTAATAATGATTGTTATTTATTATAGCTGAGTCACACACAATATTTCAGGCTTGTGTTACTATGCATGTTTTGGCGTAATACTTGTTTTGTGCTTGTAGCCTATTAATTACCATGCCCAGCTTGGCACGGTGTGATGATTACAGCAGGCATCTGTGGTGTGCAACACATGAAAGATGTCTGAGGAAAAAATACCATATCTGATACTTTTTTAACAACTGATTTTGACTACCTGAGTATTTAAATAATGTCTTAAGGGTATGATAATGTTACACTATACTACTACAGTGTATCCAGACATTTACATCATTTAGACGCCCTTATCCAGAGCGACTTACAATTGATACAATCTTACAACCCAAGCAATTGTAGATTAAGGGCCTTGCTCAAGGACCAAAGAGTGGCAACGGTGGGATTTGAACCCTGGACCTTTTGGTCCATAGTCCAGTACCTTAACCACTAGGCTACATGGTTATATGACTGCATAATGTCTTTACTATCAAATAACAAGAACAACAAGAATACATAATCTGTAATATAGGTGTAATTAGCCATAAATGTTACCTGTTGAGATAGCAACTTGTATGAGCGGCACTTGACCTAATGACTTAACTAGCTTTCCCTTGTTGTGGTAAAGCTTTTAGCAAGCAAGTTCTGTTCTTTTCTCTACGTAGAAAAAAATCCCTGGTGTTACAGCTGCATTTTCATGATGCTGGAACATTCCTTTACCTGGTCTTGTTATCGAAACATGTCAGCTGGCTTTCATAATTTGACATAGACTACATGAAACGACCTGGTTTGACAAGTAGCTTTCAGATCTGCCCGAGAGCCTGATTTAAGAGGACGCAGCACTGCTGTATAGTTAGTGCAGCCTGCTGTGTACTGGGCTACTGCAGCTTGGAAGGCAGCTGATTTAACAAGTTAGAAATGCTGAAACATTGACAACTGAGCCCGAGTGAAAGCTGCGAGTTAAAGCAGCAGATTCATCGATTGTGTAAGCTGAATAAGGACAGCTGAGGGGATCAGGTGGGCCGCAGCGAGAGACAGAGGGTAGAGAGGACTGAAACCCCCTGCCTCACACACTCACACACACACACACACACACACACACACACACACACACACACACACACACACACACACACACAGCTCAACTCGCCTCGCCCAATAACTGGCCGCCATTTTGTCTGTTCCAGTAACGTCTCCATCTTCATTCCAGCTCTCACTCAAATAAGAACAGCCGGCTACTTTATCAGTATGAAAACATCCAGTTAGTCAAACAGCGCGTTCTTCTCAGTGTACCACACATTCCCTACTCCCGAAAGGACTACAACTGCTACAACACACAGGCAGAAAATGAAATGTGCTAACAGAGTTAGCGGAGCAACACCAGCGCTGGTAGCCCTTCACATAACACTGCCGTTAGCTCATAATCGTGCTTACCATCGTATCTCTCTGCTTGTTCGGCAAGCTTAGCTTGATATACTAAATCCTCCCGGTTAGCCATACTGAAGACGTGCGGCTAGTGCACCTCAGTAACGGATTAGAACAGAGGCGTGTGAGTGAACCGGCAGGCCCTCGCACAGCTGTAGCCTGAATACCACTGATCCCCGACCACCGGTGCAACCCTAGTACAAATGGCGGAAGCTCACATCCGGGAATTCTGGCTCACTAGCTGGTGCTGTAAAAATAGTAAAGGCCGTCAAATGCTTGCATTCGCATGCGCACTACTTTGCGCACGCGCAGAATACATGTAGCTAACCTGACATAAAATGTCGACACACCCAACGCTCTGTGTGAATGAAACGTAAGGCCAAAAAAAAAAAAAAGAAAGAAAATAGAACAGTAGCATAAATGTTGCAATTTCTTTTACTATAAGTTTACCCCAAGATGCTGGCAAAATGAAAACAAAATTGCACAGTTTAAATTTTATTCAAACTTCCATTTCAACTTCACCCAGTTACTTAAGTGAATTCAAGACAATTTCTAAACTGGGCTAAGACAAAAGTGTTGTTCACATCCTTCATAAGAAATGTTTTGCCTTTGCCACAGAAGAATGTAACATTAGACAAAATAAAGTGTATATTTGCAGTTCAGGTCTTTGACGTTTGTTTAATGTTGCATCAGGGTTATTTATGCCAGGAGCAAGATTATATTGACACTAGCCAGACATGCTCACACCGGGACAATTTAGAGGGACCAATTAACAAATGTGGGAGGAAAGTGGAGTACCCAGTGTAAACCCATGTGGACACAGGGAGGACATGCAAACTCCAAGGTCAGGATCGATTTCCCGGGCATAGACAATCATTTAGTGTCAGAAGAAAACAAAAACAAATGACAAACAATACAAACAAACAAAAAAAACTCAGCAAAATCTTGATTTGCAATTTTGTTTTTAGCAGGAACATGTTTCAAGTGTCAAATTACAAGCGTATATGAAAACACAAACCTCATAATAGTAAACTCCCAGTTTGCATAAGATGTGTTAAATCCTATAATTGTTAGTTTGTGTGTTGTAATATGCATTCGCCTGACATTTGTCTCACATTCATTGTATTCAAAACACAAATCCTTAAACAACAAGGTTATTGAACCATTTGTTTGTTTGTTTGGTTTTATTTAATGTTACTATCACCATCAGTGGGCATTTCAGCAACACACACAAGGTTACATCTATACGTACGTATATACTATATGTATATATATATTCAAGTCAATGTCAATTTAGCATAATCAATTAATCTAGCATGTCATGGACTGGGAGAGGAAACTGGAGCACCCACATGGTCATGGAAGGACATGCAGAGTTCACACAGAAAGGACCCAGGCCACACCACCCTGGGATTGAACCACCATGCAACCACATCCAACCATTTCATTTCGGTTATTACATGAAAAGGATACAGTACATCTAGGATGTACATTAGGCTTGGTTAATATGAGGTGTATTTTTGTTAGTTTGTGTGTAAATTTTAATGTTTCAGCCATACCCATTGCTACCAGGTGCAGCTGTTCACAAGATCTCCATGAGACTGCCAAGTGTTAGTTAGAGTGGTATAAAGCACACAACCACTGGACACCGAAGATGTGGAAATAGATTATTTAGTGATGAAAGACACTGACAATCTTATAGCCTAACGTGGGTTGCCAGCAGAATGCTGCTTAGCGTAATTCACAGTGCCAAATGTATTGCATTTTGCTCAGGGTGATAATGGCCTGGAGCTGGTGTTCATAGTTTGGATTGGATCATCTCCCTGATGTTCTTGTGGCTGAATGAATGTGGATACCAATAGTTTCTAATATTCTACAGTAGATGAATTTCCAGTAGACCTTTCAGGTACATATGGATTTGATGTTAAGGTGTCTACATATTTTGGCCATGAAGTGTACCATGTTCTAGCAGTCCTTCACTATGTCCTTTAAATTTTCTACAGGCAAGTGAATGCATTAGAAACATACTGAAACACATCCTGAATGACATTTCATGTCTCTGAGCGAAAGATGTCTTTTTATTACTGTATATACAGAGTAATGTTCTGAAAAAAGATATTTGTGTTTCTGAGCAACATCTTTTTTATGCTTTTATTACACAAGCACGTTTATTCATATAATCTTACGCAAAAGTTCTGTTGATTTTATATACAAAACACATTCAAACCAAGTATGACATACAACCTCAAATCAGAAAAGTTTGCACAGTATGGAAAATGCAAACAAAATTAAATTGCAGTGTTTCTTACTTTTACTTTGGTTTTATTTAATTGCATGCAGTATGAACCCAATATATTTCATTTCTTAATATCTTTTCATTCCTGCATTTCAGGCCTACAACACCTTCCAAATAAGTTATTTAGGGCTAATAATGAGGAAAAAATAAACAAGGATGTGATATCAAACAGGTGATATCTACAGGTGATTATACGCATGATTTGTTACAAAAGCAGCATCCACAAATAAAATGAAGATTACCAGATAAAACATGACATATCATGGGTTCATACTGCCTGCATTGAAATAAAATTCAAAGTAAATATAAGGAATCATACTTGTTTTTTTATTCGCATTTTCCTTACTGTTCCAATTTTTTTCTCCTTTGGGATGGCATGTAAGCAAAGTTGATGCATAAATTTTGAAACACTGGAAAAAGAAACCTAAATTTGGTATGTGCAAAAGTTTGGACAGCTTACCAAATTATACACATCACAGAACTTGACTGTTTGTTGCTTGTTTACTCAATTGTGCAGAAATAGTATTTGTGTTAATGAATTAACACACTGTGTAATTTGACTGCTCTGCCCAAATTTTTACATAATACTTGTTTAAGGAAAAGTAGGTGTATTCCATTAGGGCAAGCAATACCTGAAAGAATAAATAAAACTGCAAGATTCCATATTTCCCCCACTTATCCTGGCTGGGAATGCAGGAATATCCAAGCCTGCTTGGAGTTATTTGGGTCCCTGGATCTCTGGATGATAAACCAGTCTATTGCAGGGCCCTAATTACACCACCTGACCTTCATGTTGCAAGCCCAGCCCAAGATCTGAACCCAGGTACTGCTGTATAAAGTAACTCTTTCCTATATGCCACAGGAGCTGACACTTATATACTAGTGTATTGCTTTTACAAACAACTGTACCTACCCTCTGTCATGAATCAACCCTACACCCATTGTGACAGTTTGTTATTTCGTTTATTTAACATTGCTTTCAGCATCACTGGCTATTTAGAACAGACATGAGCTTACATTGATACACAACCTTGTGTGGATTTTCAAGGGATTCTAACTGGTGCATTGTGACTAATGTCACTAATTTCACTATGGTTTTGAGAGGTAAGGTTCCAAGGACATACACTATATGAACAAAAGTATTGGTACACACCTCACCTTAATCACTGAATTCAGCTATCACATTCAGTCCCATTGCCATAAGTGCCTCTTCAAGCACCCAGCCATGCAGTCTGCCTTTACCAACATTGGTGAAAGAATGGGTCACTCTGAAAAGCTCACTGAATTTCATCATGCTACTGTAGTAGGATTCCACCATTTCAACAAGTCAGTTTGTAAGTGGAAGCATTTTGGAACAATAGCAACTCAGACATGAAGTGGCAGACCACAAAAAGTTACAGAGTGGGTCATCGAGTGCTGAGGTGCATAGTGTATAAAGTCACCAATGCTCTGCTGACTCTAGAACTGTAGAGTCCCAAACCTGCTCTGGCTTTAGCATCAGCACAAAAACTGTGTGCCAGGAGCTTCATGGTATGGGTTTCCATGGCTGGGCAGCTGACGGACACAAGGTTACATTGATACACAAGGTGACTTCAAAGTCATACATACTCAGATCAATCAATTTAATGTTATCTATTTATTCAATTTCTTTACCGTTTAATCCTGATTAGGGTTGCGGAAGAGTCAGTGCCTAACCGGCAGCAAGGGGGCAAGGAAGGGACAACCCTAGAAAGGGTGTCAATCCATCGTAGGGCACACACACTCATACACTAGGGTCACTTTAGAGACACCAATTAATCTAGCATGTATGTCTTTGGACTGTTCGAGGAACCGGACATGCAGACTCTACACAGAATGGATCCAGACCTCCACCTGAGGATGGAACCCAGGAACTTCTTGCTGTGAGGCCACAGTGCTGTCTCAATTTACCGTTATCAGTTAACCTAATGCATGTCTTTCTTCTGTGGGAGGAAACTGGAGCACCTAGAGTAAACCCATGCGGACACGGGAAGAACATACACACTCCACACAGGCGGAGCAGGCCGGGATAGAATTGGGGACAGACGTGGTCTTGTGAAGACTATGCAAATTTTAACCTGCGCAATTCAAGCAAAAAAAAACTTGTACAATCATCATAACTTATCCATCTATTTAGATTGACCATTAATGTGCAACGAAGTAAACAATAATGTAGTGTCTATTGCATTGTATGTTTATTTGTAATAGGTGTGGCTATGCTTATGCTCAGGTTAACATGCTGGGCTACTGAACTGAAGGTCCTGTGTTCAAGTCACAGGACTGCCAAGCTGTCACTTTTGGTCCATGAGCAAGGCTTTTAATCCACAATTGCTTGGACTGTACATTGTTACACTGTATCAGTTTGGCATTTGTGAATGTAATACAAATGTAATACAAACCTTGATAAAGGTTTGATAAAGTAATTCCTTGTCCATGTGGTTCTCTCAGCTATTGATGAATGACAGTTCTTGATTCCGCGCCGTCAGAGGGATCAGAGATCATGGCATTCATCTTAGGCTTGTGCCCTTGCCCTTTATGCACTTGATTCTGTGACTCTTTTACAGTGGTGCTTGAAAGTTTGTGAACCCTTTAGAATTTTCTATATTTATGCATAAATATGAACTAAAACATCATCAGATTTTCACACAAGTCCTAAAGGTAGATAAAGAGAACCAAGTTAAACAAATGAGACAAAAATATTATACTTGGTCGTTTATTTATTGCATAAAATGATCCAATGTTACATATTAGGAAATGGCAAAAGTATGTGAACCTTTGCTTTCAGTATCTGGTGTGACCCCCCTGTGCAGCAATAACTGCACCTAAACGTTTCCTGTAACTGTTGATCAATCCCACACGCCGGCTTGGAGGAATTTTAGCCCATTCCTCCGTACAGAACAGCTTCAGCTCTGGGATGTTGGTGGGTTTCCTCACATTAACTGCTCACTTCAGGTCTTTTCACAACATTTCGATTGGATTAAGGTCAGGACTTTGACTTGGCCATTCCAAAACATTAACTTTATGATACTACCACCACCATGTTTCACAGATGGGATAAGGTTCTTATGCTGGAATTCAGTGTTTTCATTTTTCCAAACATAACACTTTTCTTTGAAACCAAAAAGTTCTATTTGGGTCTCATGCATCCACAAAACATTCTTCCAATAGCCTTCTGACTTGTCCACATGATCTTTAGCAAACTGCAAACAAGCAACAATGTTCTTTTTGGAGAGCAGTGGCGTTCTCCTTGCAACCCTACCATGCACACCATTGTTGTTCAGTGTTCTTCTGATGGTGGACTCATGGACATTAAAGTTAGCCAATGTGAGAGAGACCTTCAGTTGCTTAGAAGTTACCCTGGGGTCCTTTGTGACCTCGCCAACTATTACACGCCTTGGTCTTGGGGTGATCTTTAATGGTCGACCACTTCTGGGAAGGGCAACAATGGTCTTGAATTTTCTCCATTTGTACACAGTCTGTCTGACTGTGGATTGGTGGAGTCCAAACTCTTCAGAGATGGTTTTGTAACCTTTTCCAGCCTGATGAGCATCATGAACTCTTTTTCTGAGGACCTCAGAAATCTCCTTTGTTCGTGCCATGATACACTTCCACAAACATGTTGTGAAGAGCAGACTTTGATAGATCCCTGTTCTTTAAATAAAACAGGGTGTCCACTCACACCTGATTGTCATCCCATTGATTGAAATCACCTGACTAATTTCACCTTCAAATTAACTGCTAATCCTAGAGGTTCACATACTTTTGCCACTCACTAATATATAATATTGGATCATTTTCCTCAATAAATAAATTACCAAGTATAATACTTTTGTCTCATTTATTTAACTGGGTTCTCTTTATCTACTTTTAGGACTTGTATGAAAATCTGATGATGTTTTAGGTCATATTTATGCAGAAAAACAGAAAATTCTAAAGGGTTCACAAACTTTCAAGCACCACTGTACTGATGTTATGTATTATAGAGGGAGAAATATGAAAATTCTTTCAAATATTTATTGAGAAACATTCTCACACATTTGTCAACAAACTGGAGATCCTCGGCCCATCTTTGCTACTCAAAGAACTCATTAAGGAAATATGAGTATATGGGGAAAAACCTATGCAGGCACAGGGAGAACATGCAAAGAAACACCAGACAGGCCGTGAGTCTCTTGACATATTTAACCTCTGCACCACTGTGATTCCAAACAGGCTCTTATTTAATTAAAAAAATAACAATTAAAAAAAATATATATATACATACATATGTATGTATATATATATATATAGGTTTTTCATGTTATTATTAAACCATGAAACACAGATATATACTAACGCTTCTTGGATTTTCTTATAGTTATTGTTTTCCCAGTTAATTCGGCAACCCAGGGTATATTTTCAACTTGCGCATTGTGACTAAGGTCACTAATTTCACTAAGGTTTTGACAGGTAATGTTCCAAGGAGATACACCATTTGGACAAAAGTATTGAGCCACACCTCTTCCTCACTGAACTCAGGTGTTTTAAGCAGTCTTCCTTTACCAACATTGTGAAAGAAGGAGTCACTCTAAAGAGCTCACTGATTCCACCTTTCCACCAACACTGTCAGATTGTGAAATTACTCCCCTCCCACCTATTCCATGATCAAGTGTGAGTGGTATTATTGAAGAACATAAGCATTTAGAAACCACAGCATGTAAAGTTACACAGCAGTAGAATGCTGAGACGCAGTGTACAAAAGTCACCAATAACTGCAGAGTTCCAAACGTCTTCTGGGATTAACATCAGCACAGGAGCTTCATGGCATGGGTTTCCATGGCAGTGCAGTTGTATGCAAGCCTTGTATCACCAAGAACAATGCCAAGTGTTGGAAGGAGTGGTGTAAATCAAACAGTAGCAGTGGAAATGTCTTCTGTGCAGTGACAAATCATGCTTCTTTCACGACTGTCTGGTGGTGCAGGTTCACTGGCCTACAATGGACCGCCACTTACCATTCATTTACTATTTACATTTTCATTAACTCTGGGATAGTGATGCATTTAGTATAAAAACACTTATAATCAAATACAACATGTTACAGAAATATGCATTAGATAGTAGTGAATGCATTTCCAGTTTACATTTCAAATCACTGACACCAACGAAAGGGGGGTTAAATAGTTTACTATTGGGGGTTATCATCATTTCATGTACAGGAACAGGCTGACCCATGAAAAAATGATTCAGATGTTCTGTGAAGGGCTTACATGAGCAAAGGTTAACGTCACAACAAATGTTTTCTTTTTTTAACCAAATAACTGTTTTAGAGCGTAAACCCAATACTGTAAGTACAAAATATAGGATGAAACATTTCCATGCAAACTTCTCAGCTCATTGTGGCACTTTTTAGATGCTTACTAAGAACAACTCCTCTTTGACATGAAACTAAACAAAACCACTGAATGATCTCACAAGCAGGTGACCGTTGCTGTCATAAGCCTCATGGATCATTTTCAGACAGTTTATGACATGAATCAGGTAGGAGAGCAATTGTCTTGTAATAAGCATCTGCACTGAAAAATAATCTAAAAGGTTACATAAAACAGTTTACATTTCTGCTGGTGCACAGCCTGCTACCATCTGACCATTCCACGACTGTGTTATGGCTTACTGAATGTTTGGAATTGAATCATACTACAGACTTCACAGCAAAATACTTGGCTTAATTCTCATATGATCATACAATCCCTCCTTCATCAATGGGACTTGAGTATAATTTTGTCTTATTACATAGTAAACTCAAACGTCTGACATGATGAAAGCTTAAAGGCAGCTGACTGACCAAATGAGAAAAGAATGATCATTCAGAGACCTGCAAGCATTAATCACAACTTGTGTTTTCTGGTGGTGTTCAATCAATGCTCCAGTTCATTCATTTGACCGCTGTCATTTCATTCACTCAATATAGTCGCTCCATTTGCAAAAGGTGGAAAGCTGTAACACTAAGTGGGACTAGTTAAAACAAGAGGATGTGTCACAAATTCTGCTTAAACATCCACGTACGTTACTTGATCCATTTCTAAAGCACACGGCTAGATTAAAGACGTTGTTTAATTCCACTATTGGTGCACTTGCAGTTACTGCTAACAGCCGATTAAAGGAACTATCACTGTTATACAATAAATGATTACATGTTATCACCTCTTGGGTGAAAATGCCACTATGAAGCAGTGATGTGTGATTGCAAATATAGCTGAAAGATTAAACTGAACAGTAAAATCACTGGTGAAGGCTACTGTGGTCCTACAGACAGCCACATTTGAGGCATCGACCTTTTACACAGTGACAAAATCTGACTACGTATAACAAAAGGGGTAAAACGGGTTGTTCTAGACACAGTGACTGCATGTAGTGGGCTGCTGACGAGAACTTTACGTACTGAATTTTACATTCAACCTTAGGGAATTTAACAGGCACACAAGTTCAGCTTACTGGAGAGCTCTCTGGCAGCGTGCCTTTTACCAAGAGATTTGTATCTGCAAAATAAAGTCTCCACTGTCCACAAATCACCATCTGTAGTGATTAAGGAATGGCAACAAAATACTTGTCAACTCACAAGAAATACTTCCGTGTGCACAAAACACTTAAAGGAATACAAATTAAGCACATAATGGTAAACAATACATGTGTGATCGACATTGCTTTTCAGACACCTTGTATATAAATCACATCGTAGATGATTTGTAGTGTGATGAAAGGCTCAAACTGAATCCCCTTCAAAGTCGTTGTCTTTTAGCCAATCAGTACAAGTAGTGTATGCTACTCAAATGCAGAGCAACAGTCCCTTACAGCAATACCCAACTGCTTATGCTTTAAGTCCAAGCACACACCTCCTCTCTCTCATTTTCAATTGCTCCAATGTCCCACCTATGGCAAGCTATAGCAATATCCATGGTGCTTAGTGTCTACTGTATGAGTAACTTCAACCGTTGCATAATGTCTAATAAGGGAAATTACTGCAGCTATTGTATATATTGGCAAAAATGACATTATGGCACAAAATGAGTGGACAAACAGGGAATGGATCTAGTAAAAGAGGCTACTGCTGGGCACATCAGTTATGAGGTGTGAGGAGAGGGTGTGTGCATTTAAGGGCTGTACAGGGAAGCTGGTCTCCACTTTCAGCTTGGGTCATCATCTGGGTTGTGTTGATCCAGTAAGCGCACGTGTGTGAAGGGAAAATGGCCTCGCTTTCCCTTGCACTCACCCTCCCATTGCCCGTTTACATTGATCTTGGTCACCATCACCAAGTCACCAACCTAAAACAATTTAAGACAGACAAAATTTAAGCTTTAAAATTCATCAAATGTAACTTCCTTCTACTGCATGCATGCTTACATAAAAAAAAAAAAAAACACACAATACCTCTAAAGCAAGAGCTGTCTTGTCATATGCATTGGGAACTCTCTTCTGAACCGCTCTAGCCAAGACGGGCCCATTTTGAAGGTTGGGTAAGGATGTGGGCTGGGCATACTGGCCTGGTTCACCAAGCAGTGGAGGGGGCTGGGAATTGTGGCCATCCGAATTACCCACAGCGCCTGTACCCCCGCCGCCCAGGGTCCCTGACGTGGGAGAAGCTGGAAGAAATTTCTCAACATAGGGTACAGGAATCATTCCCACACGGCCATCTGCATTCTGAGCATTCCACCACTGCTCCTCAGGCTTCTCCAGTACCCGGAGGACATCACCCTTTCGGAACGGCAGGTCCTCTTCGTCATTGCCAGGGAAGTCAAAAAGCGCGCGGACATACTCCTCCTCAAGCTTCTGAGGAGCTCCACCAGGGACTGTGCCAGCTCCACCAATCACAGAAGAATACTTGGCTTTGCTGATGGGCTCAATCAGAGTGGTGGTGTCTAGGTAGTGTATCATATAAAACTCCAGCAGGGCAGGGAGGGCATCAAATTCCTGGTCCCCAATACGAAACCGAGAGGTAGCCAGGACTGAAATGGGATTACAACAGAGTTTATGATGGTTCAGCACAATACTGCATACCATAGTAATGATCTATAGCTTGGCCAACAACTTATTATTAACTATGTTGTTACTCAATAATTGTTGCATTCTTCAATAATGAAACCCTACTGTTTAATGTCAAAAGGCTACACACCAGGACTTGTTTGTTCAGTTGTTGGTCATACTCTGAGATGTGTGCAAATGTATTAAAAGCATTACGTATCAACCAACTGGTAAATCAAGCTCACCTTCACTGCAAACGTGCCCCACCCAGCTTTCATATTCCATACAACAGATTTTACCATTAACTTTTTGAGTATTTGAACTATATAATGAAACACAGATACCCTGTAAACTGAGTCTTGTCTTTCTTTACAGCATTACTCATTCCTGTTTCCTGAGAATTCTGAGTACGTATTGAAGGAACATTTATGAGCAGTAAAAACGTAACAGGGAGGAGCAGTGTTGTGTACAGAGAAAGATCAACTTCCGAGACACTTATCTTTCATTTTATTGCAAGTGTCTGGGTTGCTGCAAAAGGTTTCTGTTTATATTACCAGCAGCCCATACACATTAGGCAGCAAGTACCAACTTACTTTAAATAATATTTGTAGAAACTAAATAAAAGCTTGCTTAAAATGTAGGCATTTTAAGCGAAATGCCTACCCCCCACAATGTTTGAGGAGTTTGGTCCTAGACATGGAGTTGCAAAAAAGTATATCAGTCAGTTGCATTAAAGAATTTGACCTTACTTCAGCGATGATCAACCTTATTATTACTCAGCAAGTATATGACGGTAAAATGTAGCGCTCAAGTAGTAGTACATGGCGTTACAATTATTAATAGTAATCTTATAAATAGTTTTGCAATCTCAATATTTTCAATGTAAATACTTTACGTTGTAACTAGATTTTCTAGGGTTGTCTTATTTTAATGTGCTTGCTTTGTTTACGAAACTAAACTGTATCAATGTCTTTAAGTCTCGGTTAATTCCATTTTGTTACATCGCCCTTGTTAGCCATTTTACTGGTGAAAGTAGTGATGTTATTAGTTCAAATGTAGCTCAAAAATGATACCTGGATCAGTGAGCGAAACTGTTAGAATTTCAGCTGATTTATTAACACGGCTGGCTTTTTTACAAAAGGCTCCAACATTACTTGCACTTGCTAGCCGCCAAGGTTAGCATGCAGCTAACGCTTGCTATCATGTGAATTAAAGTTAAAAACGTACATATAATACAATTATAAATGCTTGTCTAGAGCTGATAGGTTTTTAAATCATTTAATAAATATCACTCCTGGAATTACAAGTTCAAAAATAAGTCATTTAAATGGTAAAAACTAATAAAGCTAAAGTAGTTCGTGCTAACCAGTGGTGGTCCACAGCGGCATACTACCGTACCAACTAAAGCATGTCAAAATAATGTAGCACTATTAATCAAGTACACACTGTTTATTTGGGTAGTATGCGATTTCTGAGCTCTAGGTATGCACTGGGATCTTACCCGGGCCGGACTGCCGACTGTTGCTGATGCTGTTGATGATATAATGGGAGACTTTTGAGTTCTCTGACACAGACAGCACGTAGTCTCCGGGGCTAGTGATAGAGTCTCTGACTAAAAAGACGCCATGTCTCTGTCCCTGCAGCAGGGACACGGCCTCTTGTCGGCTCAGTCTGCCCCAGTACCAGCTACCCCGGTCCTCCGCGTCGAAGTTTCCGGCCATGGCTGCTACCAGAAAGCCGAGGCTTCAACTGGGCCTGCTCTCTCTCTCTCTGTGTCTCACTGCTCTCTGTCCGGATCCGATCCGCTCAGCTCAGCTCAGCTCAGCTCATACACGCAAGCAGACTCTCACACACACTCACACAACTTTACCGCCTTTCCACTACGAAACCCCGTCCGATCAACCACAGCATTCGCTCTTATTCGCGTACACACAGACTGTGCAGCTAAAGTAGCGAAACTCTAGCGCACATGCGCACTACAGAGCTCGCCGCCGCTCTCCAGCGTATCTGATAAATGATGCGATCAGACTCCAGTGCTACAACTTGTCACCGAGGAAGTTCAAATATTTGAAATGGCGGACTACGGAAACAATTTTTGCCCTTACTACCAGGATATGACGTCAGGGCCGACGCCATGAGTAGACATATTGGTAAGGTCGTCATGGAAATTGGTTATTTAGTTCGTCTGAAATAAGGTTAGTCATGCATAAAACAACCCAGTAATAGCGATAAACTTGGCCAAAATTTATATCTATCTATCCATCCATCCATCCAACCACTTCCATCCATCCATCCATCCATCCATGTATAGCGACAAATCTAGGTTCTGTCTGGGATTCAACAGCGGTCGTGTTTGAGTATGGAGGCCTTGTTGTGAGCGCTTCTATCCTGCCTTCTCTGCGGAGCAGCACACTGCCCCAACTGCTCTTCAACTGTGATGGATGAGGAGTTACAGGGCCAGCTGTGGGCAAATGTGCCACAGGATACCATACGAAACCTGTCGGCAAGGCTCAACCATATCTCATGTTGTATCGAGACTAGTGGTAGCCTAACAGGGTACTAGAACCTCCTTTAAGCTGTACAGTTTTCTCCAATAAACTTGTCCTTTCACTCAGTATTTCAATATTGTTATCACTTACATATATCATCATTACACTCATATATAGTTTCACTTGCTTCCAACAACTCCTTCTTGGTGAGGGTTTTTTTGTCAATGTGTGTATACAGATAGACAGACAGACAGACAGACAGATAGATAGGTGGATGGATGGATGGACATGGTCAGCAACAATACTCAAGTAGGCTGTGGCATTTAAACTAGGCTCAGTTGGTATTAAAGTGTGCCAAGAAAATATCCCCCACACCATTAGTCCAAAGCCAGCGTGAACTGACCCTACCATCCGAATGTTGCAGCAGAAATTGAGATTCATTAAACCAGGCAATGTTTTTCCAAACTTCTGTTGTCCAATTTTGGTGAACCCATGTAAATTGTGGCCTCAGATGCCTGTTCTTAGCTGGCAGGAGTGGCACCTAGTGTGGTTTTCTGCTGCTGTAGCCCATCTGCTTAAAAATGTGTTATGCATTCTGAGATGATCTTCTGCATACCTCAGGTGTAGTAAATAATTATTTAGTTAGTGTTGCCTTTCTATCAGCTGGCTGTGCGTGAAAATCCAAGTAGATCAGCGCCAACTACCATACCACATTCACCTTTCTTCCCCATTGTGATTTGAATTTCAGCAGGTCATCTTAACCAAATCTACATGCTTAAATGTAGGCGGCACAGTGACTCGGTGGATAGCACCGCCACTTTACAGTAAGAAAGTCTTGGGTTCAATCCCACTGTGGAGCAGCCTGGGCCCTTCCTGTGTGGAGTCTGCATGTCCTCCCCGTGTCCTCATGGGTTTACTCCAGGCGCTCCGGTTTCCTTCCAAAGACATGCATTAATTGATTACTCTAAACTGACATTGACTTGAGTGTATATACAGTATGTGACTAGTCATGATGGAACCTTGGGTATAGATATAACCTTGTGTGTGTCACTAAAATGGCCATTGATGCTGATAGCGACATTAAATAAATAAAATAAACATGCCTAAATGCAGTTTATGCCATGTGATTGGCTGATAAGATATTTGCACTAACCAGGAGTTGAACAGTCTATGACATGTAAGATGTTGGCGCACTGAAAACATTGAAGCTTTACACCTATTTGCATAACAAGTGAATATCATTAACACATGTAATTAGCAAATCTTGCTAAGTAGGCCTAACATGTCAAAAGATTGCTAAATTATATATAGTTTTTCTTAGTCAAAAATTGTATTAGAATTAAACCGAATCAGTATGTACACATGGAATTGACACTCTCAATTCTTATTGACTAAAATCATAGAATCAATTTTTTTTGGAATCAACTTCCAGCCAGGTTTTCCAGGACGTGCCCTAAAATGTAAAATGGCCCCCTCTTAATTGGCTTGGTGTGTGGTGGTGATTCTTCATGTCTTGATAATAAATACAAATAATAATCTGTTTATCTGCCAGTCCATCTGTGAGTATAAACAGTGGCGGTTCTAGACCACGTGAAGTGGGGGGACCATTGGCATTTTAGAGGGGTCAGTTACTTTCTATCTAAATGTGGATTGTTGCCTTGTGTTCACAAGAGTGGGGTATACTCACTCCTCATTTTAGGGGGTGTAGGGGGCAAAGCTTGTTTTCACAGGGGCACTGGTCCAGAACCACCACCGAGTATAAATCCAATTCCATAAGCTTATTCCATACGCCTTGAGAATTGTGTAATACTTCCAATGCCCGCCAAGTGTCGCTATTGCATGGATACTAACGTGTAGCGGTGTCGACAGACTTTTACAAAATAAGATACTGTATGTACAAGATGTTGTACAAAAATAATTACACCATTGCTGTATAATCATTCCAGACTAAAGTCACAGGAAGAAGAATCAAATAAACCATTCAATGCTTGGTCAACGGTTGAATCATTAAATGTTTATTTGACTAATAAACAATGTAAAAATTACATGTTCATATTTACATCAGCTTTTTGCAGATACAAATCTGCTACATAGCTGATGTCAAGATGATACACAAGGTGAAAATTTCTGTTCTTCCTGAAAATTTTGCATATTGTAATATTAGTCAATTAACAGACCAGATACAGAAATATACTGTGAATGAGCATTTAAATTTTCTAGGCTTTTTATTATACCAGTGTAAATGTCAGATTACTTGTTGCATTGCTGTTAAAATATCATACATACTGTAGCAAATACGCATATTGTTTTTTTAATCATTACGCTATGCCATTTTTGGTTAAAATCACAATTTATCTTGTATTATAACATTTTCTCCTGGATTGAGGGCTACATAAGATCTCGGTATCCAGAAAAAAATCTAGATAAAACAAGAATACAAGGCATACTCATCCCTATAAAAAAATTTCTATGTTTATTACAGAAATTGTATAAGACAGTAGAAGTTCATAGAATGACAAGGATAGCAAATTACATAGGGAAATGGCTATTCAGAATTCAGTTTCTGTGAAAATACATTAAATCATTTATGTGACTTTATTAATCTTATGCCTGCTTACATTACCACAGACCAAGCCCCCTAAACCCGGAGGAACTCTGAAACTTGGAACGTAGAAGCTCCTGGCAAGGCAGAACAGCAAACGTACAAGAGACAGATGGTACCGGATCTCAACCCTACACCAGGACACCACCGATGGGGAGTCAATTGTCAGACATGCAGAATTAACCAGCATTGACTGATGGGGAGTTGGTACCCTACACACAGAAATGAAGCACTGCAAAGGAACTCTTGGCTGCTGGAGCTGGGCTGCCTTACCATTTACATTGCAAAACATAGTAGGTACACCAATAGTTCACAATTCTGAGCCTCCCTGGTTCGTATCCCACCTCTGGCGAGATGACGTCTGCTGGTTGGATTGCACATGTGAGTTGTGTTTGTCCATGCCAGGTTCCGGCTGGCTTCCAGAGTGTGTAATTCCAGTGTGTCTGTGTTCTGCCTCTCCAGGAAACTTTTATCATTCAAGCTTTGGAGATCCTGGGTCTGTAGTCATGGGTGGTGAGTCTGTGGTACCACATGTCAATTAACATATTGGATACGTAAGTTCTAAGAAATAAACCTATAGGTCTAAGGATCTAAATATGTAGTGAATAATCTTTATAATAGTGTGTCATAATTGCGAAATCGATTTAATAAACCATTAAGCACTTCAGAATACATGGGCTGGATGACTATATTAAAAATATAACAAATAATTTGCAATTATACAGCAATTTAATCTGAGAGGTTAAAACGTCCATATAAAAGGAAGCGCAAAGCTTTGACACCGTTCAATAAACTGCAGCAGTCATCACATTCTGTCTTTCTGTCTTTGGTGACATTCCACCATAAAGCACAGGAATCTCTCGAGCTGAACTGAGGGCGTCTTGGAAATACTGAAGGAGTACAGCTTTGACTGTAATTTTGACACTGGCAACATGAACATTTTACTCATGCTTAACAGATTTGATTCTGCTTTGTGATGGAGAAATAAGTCTGATTGACATGTCCAAGATGTACTAATAATCTCAGGCTGGTGAGTTTTGTTATGATTGCTTCTCCAAATCTCAGTCATGGTGTGTATGCTCTCTTAGCCAGACACACTCCTTTTCAAGATGGTCAAACAGGCACATAGGTAAATGTCCATTGTTAGGACAGTATAACCAAGGGGCATTACCTGAAAGAGAATTATTTAACCTGCAAAGGATACTGGACTGTATTACAGTATTGTTTTACCTCATATGTGGTATACATTTTCATTTTAAATATGATACACATATCATTCATTTACCATAGTGCCCTTGAATCTGAGACTGTCATCACTTCACTTTAAACTCTCTGACCTGTAATCTTGCTAACACATCTATCCTCAGCTCTCTACTTTTCTTCCTTTGGACAAGATAGGTTTAACGCTACAACTTCATACTGTAAAGAGATTTTGCTCAGGTAGCTTGCCTGAACAACAAGGCACCTGGTCTACACCGGACTCCTCTCTGACAGGCCCCAAGGCTGCTGTGGAGTCCTGCGACTGGCTGGAACATGAGCTCTGGCTGTGGGTATCCTCTTCTCCTTCAGCCTTAACTGGTCTTTTTGCATTGCTTTGTTTTTCAAGAGGCCTTCTCGCAGCCCTCAGCTCCTCCATTGTCCACACGCTGTCCTCATCATCATTGCCTCGTACCTCCCTGTCAAACTCGAGCAGCTCTTCCATCATCTCTTCAATCTCCATCTCCCCATCCATCTCACACTCTACCTCAGACCTAAGGTCTCCCAGGCTCAGTGTCTTGTTGGTGTCATCTGTGTTATCCGTATCATCCCCATCCGGTCGATTCTCTGGCTCGCTTGCCTGGCTCTCTCCAAACTCCAGGATGGTGGGCAGATTGCCTTGTTTAGGGCATCGCTTACGCAAGCTCACCAGGAATGACTGAGGCAGTGAGAAAATGTCCACATTGTTCCCGAGGTCTATCCATGTGATGCTGGGGAAGCTGTCGGGGTCCTTCAGTGTGTCTGTGAGCTCTTTTAGCACAGCCCGTGTTAGCCTGTTTCCATTAAGTGTTAGTGTTTCAAGTCGCGGCATCAAGGCCAGTGTGGGCAAAAGCAGAAGGAAGGCCTCATCTGTGAGATCGGTGAATCCCAGCTCTAGGCTGGAGATACGAGATGTGTACCGTTGCAAGTGCGAGCACAGACGCTCCATGTCTTTCACACCAAGAGGAATCCCGGAGAGATCTAATGTCCCGCTGGCTGGTGGGCTAGAAAGAACAGCTTTCAGACTGAGAAAAAGACAAGAAGAGAGACAGAGACAGTATAATTGTTAAAAAATAACAACCAGATCTACTGTTTAGCATATAAAACTGTCTCTCAGTTTCCTTCTGCATTGCCTGGTGGGAGGACTATGGTGACACAGTAAATAATATATACTATTATACCCTATAATGGTGGTATTCAAACTGTATTGCAGATCTTTGGTGGTTTTATGAAAACTTCAGCTCTTCAATGTCATCGTTTCCAGGGCACACTTGAGCCTGCTGTCTTCAAGGTTCGGTGGCAGAGTCTCTGTGACCCTGACAAGGAAAAGCGGGGATAAGCGTAAACCCTTCTGTCTGGGGTGAGCATCACACAGGCATGACTGCCAGTGTTTCAGAGAGGATAAGACAAATGGATCCTCTCCCAGGACTGCAACACTGACCTCTGCCAAGCGCTGTGATGACCACAGTGAAATTGAACCTAGATCCCTGTGGTGGTGGGCTAACGTGTTAGACTGCTGTACCACCCAAGCACCTATAACCATTTTATTATTCATTAATACAACCACAAATTAAAACAGTTGGGACAGTATGGAAATTGCAAATTCAAAATGCAGTGTTTCTTTCATTTACTTTAATTTTCATTTCATTCCAGAGAGTATGAACCCAAGATATTTCATAGTTTGTCTAGTCAAATTCATTTGTTAATAAACAGCCATAGCTGCATTTCAGGTCTGCAACACATTCCAAATAAAAGTTGGGACAGCAAAGCACTTACCAATTTGTAATGCTGCTGTTCTTTCCCACAACACGTAAAAGATGTTTTGGCACATTGGATATACCATTTTGTCCCATTCTTCCTGCAAATATGTCTAAAGGTGTGCAGTATGGGGTCATCGTTGTTGCATCATTTCGAGATTCTCCACACGTTCTCCGTTGGTGACAGATCAGGACTGCAGGCAGGCCATGCCAGTAACCTCTTCTTTTGGAGCCATGCATTTGTAATGTGTGCAGTATGTAGTTTTGCATTGTCTTGTTGAAAAATGCATGAAAAGTCCCTGGAAAGGATGTTGTCTTGAAGACACTGGCTTTCGAACGTCCATTTCATCCAAAAAAGATCTGGAATACTGATTTGTCTAACCACAATACACATTTCCATTTTGTGATGGTCCATCATAGATGCTGGACATGGTTCACATGAGGCTTCTTTTTTGCACTGTAACGTGTAAAGTGGCATTTGTGAATATAACTCCATATTGTAGTGCTTGTCAAAGGTTTGCCAAAGTAATCCCTTGCATATGTGTTATATTAGCTATTGATGAATGATGGCTCTTGATGCAGTGCCTTCTAAAGGATCAGAGATCATAAGAGCTCAACTTAGGCTTGTGCCTTTGTCCTTTTATGCACTGAAATTCCCCCAGGTTCCATGAATCATTTAATAGTATTATGCATGATAGAGGGAGAAATATGTAAACCCCTTCCAATCGCTCTTTGAAAAACATTGCTTTTAAACATGTCTAAAACTTTCTTATGTATTTTTTGACAAACTGGAGATCCTCTTTGCCCCTCAAAGACAGCCATTCATGGATACTGCCTTTGTGCAAAAGCATGATTACAATCACCTGCTACACATCATTATTTAGTTTTTATACTCATTACCAGCCCTAAATTGCCCCCATTCCAACTTTATTTGGAATGTATGTATGTGGATGTGTATTAACAAATGAAATGAAGTTGACCAGACAAAAAAAATAACATTTTTGGCTTCATACTTGTCTGTATTGAAATAAACGTCACAGTAAATGTAAGGAACACTTTGATTTTCAATTAAATTTACATTCCCCATACTGTCCCAAGTTTTTCTGATTTGCAGTTGTATATTTAAATGTATGATAGGCCTATGAACCATTTTGTTTTTGCAATTAGAGAACCATGAGAATTGTGGGGGCCAAATATTGTGCAGGGCTATTTGATTATAAACAGAGGAGAGTAATGCAGAACATTGTAGTAGAAAATGTTAGAAAGGGAAAGTCTGATTCAATGGAAAGAGTTGCAACCAAGACAAGAAAACACAACAACCCACGAATATTGTTAAAGGAGAGGTTAAGCCATTTTGTGTGATTTGTGCCAAGTCATACAAAAGGACCAGGGGCCGGAGGGGTATGCCTATGGACATTTACCAGATGCATGGCAGTGCTGCCAAAAACTGCCTTAGCAAACAAGTTATAATAAATACTCAACTTTTGTTTAACCTACTCTATCTAGTCTGCACCTGTGGCTTGTGTGATTAAGCTGAAAAATGCTGGACTGTACTTAAGGTTTTGTCTCTCATGCTGCGTAATAAAGAAGCATTGTCTCAAGTGCCCATGAGGTTCAGGTCCACAGCACTGCACAGTTTAGTGTTTTGTTTTTTTTGACACACCTAATTTGTTATCAGTTAAATATTAAGCCCTTCATGAACTGACTTTTGTACAGCAGTATGCCCGATATGAACAATGACTAGATTGTATATTTGACCTTTTCTTAAAAAAAGACATACTGATGTCATAGGGGAGAGGCCATAGAAGATGGAAGGTGATAATTATAGCATCATGTCTTAGAGTTAATGTTTGCTTGTAGATTTTATTCCTTCTAATAAAAACACAGATCCAAGAACCTTAAATTCATACACAATGTACGTTCTGCTGTCTTAATGTTCATAGTGCTATTTACAATCAAGAGAAAGTCCTACAGATGTTCAACTGCAGGCAAAATGTTAAAACAGCATGCAGCGCACACTTTGAGAAGCTAAAAATAAGTAAAACTGAGAAAAGTTGACATTCCAGTGAATGAGGTCATACAAAGTGAGAAAGATGAAAACAAGAAACAGACTGCCTGCACCACTTTAAATGCCATAAAAAGAAATATCAAAATTAGACAAAACTATAACTTTGGCACAAACAAAAGCAGTTAACATACCCCGTAGTCATGCAGGGAGAAGCTGATTTTAATTAAGATCCAAGATCTCAAGTATGCTGCAATATTCTGAGAATGTAGTGTACTAGGAAATAGTACAGGACATTCCCTGAAAATAGCAGCATATTTGAGATCTTGAATCCATTGTTATCCAGGGTTTTATTGGATTTCAAAATAAAATGAGTGAAATGACTCCAGACAAATGAATACAGTAATTTTAATGCTAGCAATAAAAATGGTCTAATTAGAACAAATCTGGTCTGTTTTTCTATACTTCATATCTGAAGATATGGTAAAATGTGAGGGTAAATAGTCAAATAAGGTAATTTTGTTTAAAAAAAAAGATTTAAATCATTATGATGGGGCACTATGACAGAGCTTAGGACAACTTCTTCATTAAATCAGGGGAGAGGCCATCTACATTCTGCATTTTGTCTCTTATGAAACAGCATTACTATTTGGCAAACAACTGGATTGTCCCGAGACAACTGAACAGAGTATATAAATGTTATCAATGCTAATGCATTACATTGTTCAGCAAGTATTATTACATACATTTTTTACAACTCCCACATTCAGTCTTTAGAGTACTACAAAAATAAGAACTTGATTTCTTCCATATGGTGGCATCATTAGACACCTTTTTAAAGTCCTAAAGTCATCAGGCTTCCTTTGCAAAAGCTTGAGTCTGAGGAGTTGGTAAAATACACAAAAAAATCACAACCATTTGCCTATAATTAATTAAAGCTAACACTGATACTTAACATCAGTTCCAGAAAAGCAAACTTAGGAGTAACACAATCCCTCACATACGCTGCTCTCTACAGAGGCTGGGGTGGAGCTTCAATTAGTATCATACTTCAACATTTTATGACCACATGAGGATGATGTAACAGCCCTGTCACTGGTCCAGAAAACACCAACGCTCTCAGGAAAAAGACAAAGGTTGATTATGGTCCAAAGTCCCATGCTCTTAATTTTACTGTAATGCAACAACTGTATCTTAATGTATAATCAGTGAAATTGAGAAAGCTATTTAGTTCTTTTAAATATTTAAATTCCAAATGCTACACATTCATTCAGGTTTAATTCCAAAGCCATATCCCATTTGCTGCTCTAGATTTCTTTGACCATGATGGAGCGATTAAGCAGAGGGCACGGAAGAATGACCTGGAGGGAGTTCTAGGATATAGAGCCTGATGGTAGGCTATACCTGTCGCCATATGTGGGTACTCAGTGAAAAGGGTTTGACTGTGGCGGAATTCTGAAAGGGATTTACCAAACCATGGGGTGAATGCATAGTGTTATAGATTTATAGTGGACGCAGTCATGTAGGATTTTTGTGCCACTAATCTTTGCCATTTGTCTGTATTTTCTGTCTAGCAGGAACAGACAGCTAATTTGGAGTCTTAAGTCAGTTCTTATAAAACCCAAATTCCCAAAAAACGGCAAAAACCAGCTTGAAAATCTAAATGCTGGTCCATGACCTAAGGCATTTAAAGACACTTGACTCTCCTATCTGATCAAGTGTTGGATAAACGATTCAACATATATTGTATTGACAGCTTCAAAAATGTAATAACTCCAATTAATATTACAGTTCACTGAGCAATATGATAGTTCCATATGTAATAGTGAGCTTTGATCATCTAACAACCATTTTTACCCTATGACAGATTCTTCAAAACTACTATTCAAATATTCTCCCATACTTAGTAAAGTAATTTTTATTCAAAATGTTCTGCACTTCATCGAGTTAAACAAACTAATTACACTTTTTATAATGAAACATGTATTTGGTCAGTGTTCTTTAAGCACTGTCAATATCCTCAATATGCTCTGAAAAGCATATCATCTATCACGATAGCAAAATTCATCATGATACGATAAAATATCTTCATATTGCCCATCACTACTCAATAGTGCAAATAATTTTTATATGTACAGTGGTGTGAAAACGTATATATCCTGATTTCCTATTTTTTTTGCATGTTTTGGAACATCAAACCAATTTAAATTTTAGTCAAAGACAAAACAAGTAAACACAAAATGCAGTTTTTAAATGAAGATGTTTATTATTAAGGGAGAAAAAAATCCAAACCTACATGGCCCTGTGTGAAAAAGTGATTGCCCCCTAAACCTAATAACTGGTTGGGCCACCCTTAGCAGCAACAACTGCAATCTGCGATAACTTGCAATGAATCTTTTACAGCATTGTGGAGGAATTTTGGCCACTCATCTTTGCAGAATTGTTGTAATTCAGCCACATTGGAGGGTTTTCAAGCATGAACGGCCTTTTTAAGGTCATCTTGAGGTCACAAACAGATGGCCGGACATTCTCCTTCAGGATTTTTTAATAGACAGCAGAATTCATAGTTCCATTTATCACAGCAAGTCTTCCAGGTCCTGAAGCAGCAAAACAGCCCCAGACCATCAAACTACCACCACCATATTTTACTGTTGGTATAATGCTCTTTTTTTGAAATGCTGTGTTACTTTTATGCCAGATGTAATGGGACACACACCTTCCAAAGAGTTCAACTTTTGTCTTGTCAGTCCACAGAATGTTTTCCCAAAAGTTTTGGGGATCATCAAGATGTGTTCTGGAAGAATTGAGAAGAGCTTTAATGTTCTTTTTGGTCTTGGAACACTTCCATGCAGGCCATTTTTGCCCAGTCTCTTTCTTATGGTGGAGGCATGAACACTGACCTTCACTGAGTCAAATGAGGCCTGCAGTTCTTTGGATGTTGTTGTGGGGTCTTTGTGACCTCTTGGATTAGTCGTCGCTGCGCTCTTGGGGGTAATTTTGGTTGGCCGGCCAATCCTGGGAAGACTTACCACTGTTCCATGTTTTCGCCACTTGTGGATAATGGCTCTCACTGTGGTTCGCTGGAGTCCCAAAGCTTTAGAAATGGCTTTATAACCCTTTCCAAACTGATAGATCTCAATTACCTTGCAATTTGGAAAAAGTTGTTCTTGCTAAGGTGCTGCAGACTTGAATGCAGTGCCACTTCACTGTCTGCTTGTAGGAAATAAAATATCAGGCATGTCTAAATAATTCTCAAAATGAAACGCAACACAACTGGGTTCATGTGAGTAGTAAGCAATCTGATAGTGATACTGGAAGCCTTAGAGAAAATTCTCAACAGACAGGAAGACAAACAGATCCAATCAGCCATTCATTCTGTTATTATCTATCCATCAGAGATCTTTACTGGCAACTATATTTCTCTTTAATTTAATTTTGTTAAGATGTGAATGAATATTTCCTCTTTCCTGAGTGGGAAAAACTTGCTGGTGGTGATAGCAGTCTCTTCCATTAGCTTCACAGCGTGGAAACCTGGGTAGAGACCACGCATGACAGAAGGTGAGTGGGTTCACTCTTCCACAATCTGTTATGCAATAAAGGTGTGAGGATGGGCCATGAGTAAACAACCTTCATTATCTGCCTCTGAATTGAAACAGGCATGTATTCATTACTGGCAGTACATTGGTGGGTGGTAGGCATGTCACAATAATTACATCCTGATCAGGGTTGTTTGAAATGCTAGCAATTAAACACTACATTTCACAACCATATGTTTTCTTAGTAATGTACAGTCGGCTTCACAATTCTTGCCAAGATGGGTAAAAACGATTATGAAAACAGTCTTTGTGGCTAATTAGCTTAATCTCACACTGAGCTTATCATAGGCGACTTCCTCCATCTTAACAACAACATACATTTCACGAGTTTTCTAGATGCTACTGAAATTGAGTAGACCAGGTTCAGATAATGAAACCAGTTATTCCAACAATACATTCAAGGTGGGTTTGATGTAAAAAGAAGAATTCCTCCTCTCATTCCCACCACCTTCTACAGAGAAACTACAGAGAGCATCCTGAGCATCGTTGACTGGTTTGGGAATTGCACAGCCTCAGACTACAAGACCCTACCAAGGACAGTGAAGATCCCTTTCCCTAATCATTGGTCCATCATAAACACTGCAAACAATGCCATAAGCACTGTGGATGATCCATCAAACTATTCACACAAACCTTTCATCCTCCTTGTAGTCTGGCAAACTGTACAACAGCATCCGTGCTGTCACTAGGGCCTCCTCCCAGTTGGCTTTGCCTGGTGCACCTCTAATGGGAGGCGCCCAGAAGGCATGCTTATCAGATGCCCAAACCACCTCAATTGGCTCCAGCTTAACAATTTTCTGTTATCTTCTATTATCTAAGCCCAAAGCTCAAACTGAAAAAAACCTAGAGGGAAAACTCCTTAGATGTTATAAGGAAGAAACCTTGGGAGAACCAAGACCCAATAAGGGACCTACCCTCCTTGCGCGGATGTTACAAAACCATCTCTTAAGAATTTGGACTTTACCAATCTACAGCCAGACACCTCTGTACAAATGGAGATAATTCAAGAGTGGACCATCACAGATCAGCGTGTACTAGTATGTGAAGTCACAAAGGAACCACTGTACTGCTTAAGAATTTCAGTTTATATGTATGGTTATATTTTATGTGTTGTGCTATAAAATGTAGGCTACACTCTTATATATTAGATGCTGTGGCACTTCATTTTTGCTCTAGGTTTACACTTTGTACAGTCTAGGTTACAAAGTCATATTGCCACTTCACTGCTGTATCATATTTCCATCCTATTCCATAGGTTGAGTACTGTGTTCCTGCTGTGACTTCTGCATCATGGTCCTGGAAGAATGATCTTATGTTCTGTTATCTACCTACATTATATCTACATACAGAATGACAATAAAAAAACTTTAATTTTCTATTTTGTTTAAAGGACTTTATTAAATACTAGGAGATTTAAAATCTTGATTCCTCTGACAAAAAAGCAACTCTACCCCTCTGTATCCGGCCATGGCTTCAAGTCCCTTCCTACTAGGGGTGCATTTTCCCAAAAGCAGAGTTACATAGTTACATAGTTGAAATGGTGAAGGTGTGATGGCATCTATGTAACTATGCTTTTGGGAAACGTTCCCAGATCGGATGTCACATTCAGGCATGATTGGTTGTGTCTGAGGGAAGGGAGTTGAGTCAGGGATCCACTCCATTACAATAGCAACCACTACCCAGCCCTGCAAGAGATGGGTGCCAGATCAACCATACAAATGTAACCAGGAACATCAGGCTTAAAAGTTACATTTTCCCCATATTTTTTTAAAATGCATGCAATAAATATGTATATAAATGCAAAATTTACAAAGCATAATTTGACCAGGAGTCTCCAAATGATTGCATACACTGTATAAAAGGGCCACATGGTGACAGCAAGGTCACTCTCATTGTAATCACAGTTTAAGGCAGGCATAAATACAAATTAATGACATATTACCTTCTAATCGACCATTTGCAGTCACAAAAAGGGTCTTTGAATTAAATACTAAGAGTAAAAGCTTACAGTTGGACTGTTTTGTGCCTGTGCATTTCTAGCTGCAATATGTTGAGTAATAACTGCAACTGCTCTAAAGCAGTGATTTGCTAAATGCACCCATAGTGAAAGGGCAGAAATGTCAAACAGGATATCTGATTCTGAAATGGATAGGCAATGCTGCTGGAGTCAATGCAAGTGGGAGAGGGAAGGTTACACACAGGAACACGGAATGAATACTAACATTGCAACCTGATTTGCATTTCATATTCTGACCCAGGTGTTGCTCTGACATAGAGTGAGAACAACAGCTATGAAGAGCAGAGCAGCACAGGCCAAAGAGAAAGAAAATACAGGGTTGGATCCACATAGAAAACATGAGTAAATGTTTTGAGTCTAATGCATCTGAAAGAGTGGCACAACAATAAACATTAGGAGGAGGAGTACTAGGATTTGGCTGAAGAATGAAAAAGCCCATATGGATGGAGGTGGAGAGAATGGGGGAAGTTGGATGAGGGAGAAAGGAACAGGCATGCCGGAGAAATGACGCGATCATTTCTCAACAGCAAACAAACCAGATGCGCCCTTCATACTTCCTTAGCCCAATATTAAAGCAGTAACACACAGTTGCTCAGGGCCCCTTGTCTTACATGACCATAACACACTACAATGGCACAATAGCCTAAAATGGTGATTGTACATATATCGGCATACAAATGACAGGTGGTTTTGAAAAATGAGAAAGAAAACTGCCGTTACCTATGGAAAACTGCATCCATATAAAACCAAAAGTCAGTCTGTGTGCAGAGTGCACTGGCAAAAGAATGAACTGCTTCCACAACATTTCTATTGGATTATGGTCAGGACTTGGCCATTCCCAAACATTTATCAGTCTTTTGGTAGAATGACGTGGTAGAATGAATTCTCATCTGTTCACAAAATGTTTTTTTTTTCCGATTGCCTCTTTTATTGTCCATATGCCACATAATAGGCAGCACTGTTTTTTTGGAGAGGAATGACTTTCTACTTGCAACCCTGCCATGCACACCATTGTTGTTCAGTGTTCTTCTGATGGTGGACTCATGAACATTAACATTAGCCAGTGTGAGAGAGGCCTTTGTGACCTTGCAGGCTATCACACACTTTGCTCTTGAAGTGATCTTTCTTGATGGACTAATTAACACTGGTCTTGAATTTCCTCAATTTGTACACAATTTGTCTGATCTGTACAGTTGTTCCTGCCATGATACGTTTCTACCTGATAGTAATGGTAACTTCAAATTAACTGCTGAATTAAACAACACTGGATCGTGTTCTTCAAATAAATAAATGACAAAGTATAATATTTTTGTCTTATTTGTTTAATTGGGTTCTTCTGTCTACTCTTTGGAATTGTTTAAAAACGTGATGAAGTTTTAGGTCATATTTGTGCAAAAGTATACAAAATTCTAAAGGGTTCATAAACCACTGTATCACATAGATGCACTTTATAGGTATACAGTAACTAACAGTTCTCTCTCTTTTTTTCTAGGTACACATTGTCAGGCCACTTCTATCCTGTCCATCTGTAGAAAGGGACCATGAAATTACCTCCACTGACGACATTTTGCTGATGGATCGGTCTTAGCACAGTAGTTACAGTGACAGTGACCTCGTAATTTGTGCAGCTATGTTATTTTACATAGTGCACTGCAACATTATTACACTGTCAATTTGGCTCTGAAATTTTCAATCCCCTTTACTCCAAAAATCTGAGTGAATTTTTTATTTTAAATATATTTCTAAAGCTATAACAATAAGTGGCTCTATAACTGCATCAAACACATTTATAATCATTGCCTTTTCCTATATCTCCCAGAGAGTGCTTAAGCACTTAAAATGTCAAACATTAAAACATTGTTAGAAATATATTAAGTAGGGGTATCAGACAATTAAAATATTGAATTGTGTTACATTACATCAATTTAAACACATAAATATCGATTAATTGCATTTTATTGCTCACATTTGACACTAAAGATACAGTGTTGTCTTTAAAAAGCACTACACTGCCATGTGAGTGGAAAATATAAGCTTAAACAGAATTCATCTGTAACAATATCAGCTGTGTTGAAGAAGATGGACAGGTACCTAAACACAAGGTGAGTACTTATTAACAAACACACACACAAAGGGAATATGACACAGAACTTCAAAAATCCCAAAGGACTATGTGTATGCACCTGGTAATCAGGTGTGAAACTATGCAGGGTGCCAAGAAATACAGTAACAAAACTGTGAGGGGAGCCCTAACCAAAACTGGTGTACAGGATCTTACAGACCTTGCTGCTTATATTACATTGTGTATGACTTTTTCAGTGCAAAGTAACTTTTTAGAAATTGACTTTCAATGAATACAAATTCAGCAAAAGTCCTCTGCAAGTTAAATGTTACATTTCTTATGTGGCCATTTCAGACCAGTTTCAAGGGGTTGGTTCCTGGGCCCCGGGTTGTATGTTTGACACATCTGCTCTAGTCCATCATCAGTATCAGTTCTGACCAAAGGCAGGGCAGGAACAACCCTAGACAGAGCACCAATTAATTGTAGGGCACATACACACACTCATATACACACACACCTACGCTAAGGGCACTTTAGATACACCAATTAACCTAACACACATGTCTTTGGACTCTGGGAGGAAACCGGAGTACCTGGAGTAAACCCACGCAAACTCCACACAGAAAGGACCCAGGTCATTCCACGTGGAACCCAGGACCTTCTTGCTGGCTACCGCGCCGCCCAGACTGTGTTCAGTTATCTGGTATTGCTGTTATTTAGAGGTCTTATATTGGTGTCACATCGAAAAAATGGGAAACCAGGATCGATGCACTCCCTAAATCACAGCATTTTTTCTACATATGCATGAAATATGCATAAATATAAAGAAAGTAGGTGGCAACAATAAACAAATATAAACAATAAATATAACATTATTAAATAGTTTCTGGTGTAGACTGATAAGTCAGATAAAGCTGCAGTACCAAGATCTTAGGAATCATTGCTGTTGCACAGTGGAGGCTAAGCCGCTTCTCTAATAGGGCTTAATGTCTCTAATTCTCCCTCATGAGCCAATTGGAAGTGAAAAAGGCATCTCTCCATCATGTCCCTAACCCTGGTGGGAGGCAGGAGGTCTGGAGTCAAGCTACATGAAACAGCCAGGAGACAAATCCTGCAGTCGAGTGAATCATTAGCTCATGTCCTCCTCTAAATGACTGGCAGAAAGGACTAAAGTGAGTGAGTCATAACTGGAGAAGGATGTTTAGTGAAAGCTCAGAATTAAACTATTTCTAATACAATTATGGGCATGGGGTTCATAAGGGTTAACAAAGCCTTCAGCCACTAATGTGAGATATACTGTCGAAGGCAGAAGGCTTGTCTCCTAAACAAAGCACTGAGATCTCATAACTTTAGGAAGGAATTTAATGATTAAATATGATCAGTCTACAGCAATGACCATTATTGCCATAAATAAACAGACAGTAATTAAAATAAAATGAAAATACAATATTAAATATAAAAATACTAAATACAAAAATACAAGTACTCCCTGTTTTACAATATTTAGATTTTACAATGAGAATCTGATAATAAACATAAATATACAGTCTCAAGACTCGCAATGTAAGTGTCTTAACACTGTGGACCTAAGCCATTTCTGGACAGTTTAACTACAGTGGTGCTTTAAAGTTTGTGAACCCTTTAGAATTTTCTATATTTCAGCATAAATATGACCTAAAACATCATCAGATTTTCACACAAGTCCTAAAAGTAGATAAAGAGAACCCAGTTAAGCAAATGAGACAAAAATATTATACATGGTCATTTATTTATTGAGGAAAATGATCCGATATTACATATTAGTGAGTGGCAAAAATATGTGAACCTCAAGGATTAGCAGTTAATTTAAAGGTGAAACTAGAGTCAGGTGTTTTCAATCAATGGGATGACAATCAGGTGTGAGTGGGTACCCTGTTTTACTTAAAGAACAGGGATCTATCAAAGTTTGCTCTTCACAACACATGTCTGTTGAAGTGTATCATGGCCCGAACAAAGGAGATTTCTGAGAACCTCAGAGAAAGAGTTGTTGATGGAAAAGGTTACAAAACCATCTCTAAAGAGTTTGGACTCCACCAATCCACAGTCAGACAGATTGTGTACAAATGGAGGAAATTCAAGACCATCGTTACCCTCCGCAGGAGTGGTCGACCAACAAAGATCACTCCAAGAGCAAGGCGTGTAATAGTTGGCGACATCACAAAGGACCCCAGGGTAACTTCTAAGCAACTGAAGGCCTCTATCCTCATTATTGGCTAATGTTAATATTCATGAGTCCACCACCAGAAGAACACTGAACAACAATGGTGTGCATGTCAGGGTTGCAAGGAGAAAGCCACTGCTCTCCAAAAAGAACATTACTGCTCATCTGCATTTTGCTAAAGATCACGTGCGCAAGCCAGAAGGCTATTGGAAGAATGTTTTGAGGACGGATGAGAACAAAATACAACTTTTTGGCTTAAATAAAAAAGCGTTATGTTTGGAGATGGGAAAACACTGCATTCCAGCATAAGAACCTTATCCCATCTGTGAAACATGGTGGTGGTAGTATCAAGGTTTGGGCCTGTTTTGCTGCATCTGGGTCAGGACAGCTTGCCATCACCGGTGGAACAATGAATTCTGAATTATATCTGTCAGGGGGTTGAAAAGATGGTATAAGCGAACCCCGAAAGAAAAGGGTTTTAGGACCCAAATGCAGTTAGCTCCAGATGGTATTAATGAACTGAAATAAATAACAATATTAATATCCCCGTAAGGGGGAGTGCACGCTGTGCCACCGAGGGTCAACGATGAGACAGCGTGGGATCGAACTCCGAGCGACGGCATCAGAGAAGGAGTCACGTGATGTGCTTGCAAAGCGAGGGGTTAACACCTACTAAATGGCTCCGTCTAGCGCTGGCTTGAAAAAGTAGAATAAGTAGTGCACATTAATTTTTTTACACAAACGCCAGTAACTCTGCATTACATTTAAATATATATGTGTGGCGAACGTGGAGGAAAATCGCTAGGGTGGAAAGAGCGATCGCTTTTTCTTTCTCTCTGAACGAGACTGCGTGTGCGCTCAACCAGCAGCTCAGGAGCGTAGAGGAAGCGATGACGTGCTGTAACATGGAGCTTGCAGGTTCCCGAAAAGCGAAGCGAATCACGGTTCTACGCATGTGTGCACAAGGTAGGGGCTAAAGTGCGCGCAAAGCTGGCCACCATACCATGCATGCGAAGCACGACATCGGACGCAAAAGACGCGATGCGAGTCACGGTTCTACGCAAACCAGCACAGCATGACATCGGACACGTGAACGGAACGGGCTGAGGAGCAGCGAAACATTCCCTTTTTAAATACGACGTGGGACGCTGCTGAGAGGCAGCGAAGCGTCCCCTTTAAATACAGCGCGGACGGCGGCAACGGCCTTCCGAACAAAGCGCGCGAAAAGGTACCTTAAATGAAGAAACGGTAACGGCAAGGAGAACAGGGAGGTGGGTTGAACACCGCAACAGCGAGTGTAAAGCCCCGGAGGGCTCCGGCGGAGCCGTGATGCAGCATAGGGAGCGCGAACAACGGATACCGACCCTGCTCTAGCGTCTAATTCCCTGGCGGTTACCATCTGGCTTCCTAGCCGTACAATTACTGATCCTCTTCAAAGAATCAGTTACCGACTGTCCCTGACAATACCAATTACCGGCGAGCGTCCGCTGCAGCACGTCTGAGCCGGGTGCGGGCTCCAATGGGCGATGGTGCCCCCATCACAGTGGATGGTGCGACACCGACTGAACTCAGGACGCACCTTATATACCTGAGTCAGTGGGTGTTGCCCATAGAGCAAACGAGCAACTTAATGAGATCTGCACGTGATAATAATAACGCGATCGCACAGCCTTCTTCATGCATGTGCGATCGTGCTAACTGTCAGGGTCTCAACCTGAGGAAAGAAAGCCAACGCTGCCCCCTATCGTCGGAAAGGCAGGTGAGCCCCCGTAACAATATCAGAGAATTCTAAAGGAAAATGTCAGGACATCTGTCCATGAACTGAATCTCAAGAGAAGGTCAGTCATGCAGCAAGACAACGACCCTAAGCACAAGTCGTTCTACCAAAAAATGGTTAAAGAAGAATAAAATTAAAGTTTTGGAATGGCCAAGACCTAATGGGTCACACAAGATACTGAAAGCAAAGGTTCACATACTTTTGTGACTCACTAATATGTAATATTGGATTATTTTCCTCAATAAATAAATGGCCAAGTATAATATCTTTGTCTCACTTGTTTAACTGGGTTCTCCTCATCTACTTTTAGGACTTGTGTGAAAATCTGATGATGTTTTAGGTCATATTTATGCAGAAATATAGAAAATTCTAAAGCGTTCACAAACTTTAAAGCATCACTGTATGATATAAACAGTGTACAGCATATGAAACTATTCAGTTTATGATAAATTCAAGCCCAAGTCAGATAAATTTATGGAAAATGCAAATAAAAAACCCTGCAGATTCTGGTATTGCACCAAACACTGTATCCATCCAGGGAGAAAAGGTGGAGGTGGTGGTGAGCTACAAATACTTGGGTGTTCACCTTGTATACAGAAAGGGACAGAGCAGACTCTACTTCTTGAGGAAGCTTAGGTCCTTCAATGTACGCAATAAGATGTTGCATATCTTCTACAAGTCTGTTGTGGAAAGTGCAGTTGTCTTCGCAGCCATCTGCTGGCGGAGCGGGATCAGAGCTAGCGACTTGAAGAGGCTGAACAAACTCTTAAAGAAAGCTGGATCTGTGCTTGGAACTACTCTAGAGCCCCAAGAACTGATTGTAGAAAGTAGGACGCTACACAAACTGATCAGAATAATGGACAACACAACACACCCTTTACACAATCTACTGGACAGACAGAGGAGTGTGTTCAGTAAGAGGTTACTGCAGCTCCGCTGTAATAAGGACAGATACAGGAAATCATTCCTGCCCACTGCAATAACACTATACAATAACTCACTCCTGTCCCAATAGAAGATGTGTTACACATTTGTAACATTATCAGTTTTTGTAAATTTGTAATTCTCTGTATGTTGTTATGTGTATTGCTGCTACAACAAAGGAATTTCCCTTTGGGGATAAATAAAGTACTCCATTCATCCATCCATCCATCCATCCATCTATCTATCATTCATTGCAGACAATGTGAACCCAATATATTTCAGGTTTTTTGTGGTCAATTTCATTTCTTTTGTTAATAAACATCCATTCTTGCATTTCAGGACTACAACATATTGGGATGGAGGCAGTTTAAGGCTAGTAATAGGATAAAAAAAAAAATGATGTGATTTGAAACAGGTATGTCAACAGGTGATTGTAATCATAATTTGCTAAAAGTCTGGATGGTTCTTTCCCTCTTTAGTCCTAATACTGATTCGTCTGACCACAAAGTTTCTACTGTGTGATGATCCATCTCAGACACCTAAGAGCCCAGAGAAGTCAACTCAGTTAGACATGGTTATCATGAGGATTCTTTTTTGAACAGTGCTGTTTTAAGTGGCATTTGTGAATGTAACTGTATTATGGTGCTTGAAAAAGGTTTGCCAAAGTAATTTGATGAATGATGGTTCTTGATGCAGTGCTTTCTGTGGGGATCACAGATCACAGATCTTCAGCTTAGGCTTTCGCCCCTGCCCTTTACACACTGAAATTCCTCCAGATTCCTTGAACTGTTTAATGAGAGTACACACTGTAGAGGGAGAAAAATGTAATCCCATGCAATCTTACTTTGAGGAACAAGATAAGGCAGAAATGGATGTTTATTAACAATTTAAGTCATTCAGAAAAAAAACATGAAATATTTAGTTTATTTAGGTTCATACTGTCTCCAATGAAATAAAAGTCAATGTAAATATAAGAAACATTTTTTTTATTTGCAGTTTATCTTCAGTAAACATTAAATCTTCAGTTCATAAACAGCAAGCTGTATTCCCACTGCTCCCATTCATGCATAGGCATGTCCACAGACTCTGTTGTGACAAGCTGGCTCGAGTCCCAGTGATGCCTCCTACAGTTGGCTGTATCTGATTGAGACAGGATTGGAGAGACCACCTACCCAGCCCTGAAAATATTCAGCACCCCATTCAGGCAGTGGCGGCTGGTGGTTTTTAAAGTAAGGGAAGCACATATGTTCACATATGTTCATGTAATTCTACTGACCAGCAGTAGACTGCAGCATTATTGCTGCAATGTTTTCTTCTGTGCAAAACACAAACGCCCATACTCTACTCACTGCCAGCAAAGCTTGTTTGTCCAAAATGACAACTTAAGAGCAATATGTCCAATGAGCATTAGTCTTCTGTTCTATACTTTCAACAAGTACACGTCTATTAGCTCTGTGTTGGGGGTTTCAAAAGAGATTTTACACTCAGGCTGTTCTGTTCATCAGAGGGAGATTAATGAACGGACAGAACGATATTGCAGCAACAAATGTGATCTATTGTTCGCAAAAATATTGAATTCAACTAGGATTAATGTCTAATATAGCCCCTTGGTAAACAATTCCTTTTTGCATTTTTTGCATTTTGCAAATTGTGGGGGAAGCAAATTGCGCTTCGAAAATTAATGAATGAATGCACATACCCTAATGCTGAAGCACATACCGTATTACTCCGCAATGCTGCGCACTGCGGTGGCCGTAAGCTTTGTAACTTACGAAGACCGTGATAAAACATTTTGACAGATTTATGAGCGCCGTGTACCATCTTCAATCGGTTATAGGTCAGAAAGCACAACCAGAATTAATTCATACATTAGGCGCACCGCATTTTAAGGCGCACTGTCGATTTTTGAGAAAGGATTTTAAGTGCGCCTTATGGTCCGAAAAATACGGTATATATATACACACACACAGTGGCATTGTACTAGTAAAACAGTAAAACCGTAGAATAGGTAAAACAGTAAACACGGTAAATATACATCGGTGATAAATCGGCAACAATATATATACATATATATATATATATAATTTTTTTTGACCTTTTTGTTTTGGATTACTTTCATTGGGTCCAATGGGGTAATTGCTGCCACACGCAGCTGGGATTCCTTATATTTCGGCTCCTTGGTTTCCCGGTTGCGTTGCAGTAGCATCGTCTCCTTTTCTCCGAGTGTCGGTGGGGTTTTTTCCGTTATATTATGCCATACAGCTTAGCTGATCTTGTTTCCTCTACCTATGGTTACTGTGCCTTGCAGTTAAGCTGATCTCTTTGCTCTAGGCATGTTTATTATGCCTTGTTGCTTTAGTCGATCTTGCTTTCCTAGGACTTGATGAATAAAATAAATTGCTTTTTGTGTATTGGAACCTGCATCCTCGTCTGCCCTTACCTCACCCCCGCTACTGCCAGATAAGCAGACGGCGGGTTTCAGTCCCACGCCATGTCTGCCGATGGGGACCCGAGCCGGTGCCAGCATTTTTTGGAGCAATGTCGGGCTTATTTGTCCCACTTCCCTGCTTGTCCAGAGGGGGATCGTTTGCTGGCCGTGGGCCTCCGGCTCACAAACAGGGCCCTCACGTGGACCCACAAGTGCTGGCCACAGTTTGTTCAGGGAACCTGCGACCGATTCCTGGAAGCGCTCGGGTCTGAATTTGGCCCTCGTCCGACCAAGCTCCGCCAACCTCACCTTGTTTGCCATGTCCTTGACCCTATGCTCAACTACTGTCGGAGGATTCGGGTCGGCACCAGGATCAAGCCTGTGCCGAGCGTGCTCCTTCCAGAGCACGTCCAGAGCATCTCACTCCCTCTGGAGGCCCTCCAGAGCACGTCGTCAGGTGACCACCCAGTCTGGTTAATGTCTGGTGGTGGTTCGGCGAGGTTCTCTCCCCCATGGATGGTCTTCCCTCCATGGTACTTCCTGTATGCCCCTCCTTCGCTTGAGGAGAACGTCGAGGGTGCCACCTTGCCTGAGGTCGTTCTGAACTCCCCACTCGTCGGAAATGAGCAGTTAGCATCCAGTAGCTCAGTGTATGAGCACGCTAGCCCCGTTTCAGAGCTCGCCACGCCGTTTAGCTCTGTAGATGTGCCGCTAACGCTATGCAATGTAAAGCGCTATGTAATATCCAAGCACGCTAGCCCTGTTTCTGAGCTTACCGCACCGCTCAGCTTCGTTAATGAGCCGCAAGCAGCAGATAACCATGTTTTTGAGCACGTTAGCCTCGTCTTTGAGCACACCGAAGCTCCGTTAATGAGCCGTTAGCGCCATGTAACTCTGAATCTGAAACTCTGAATCAGAAACCGTTTCCAAGCTCGCCGTGCCATTTTGCTCTGTAGATGTGAGGTTAGTGCCATGTAACTTGGTATCTGAGTACGCTAGCCCCGTTCCTGAGCTTGCTACGCCGTTGAGCTCTGTAGATGAGTCGCTAGCACCATGTAAGCCATTATCTGAGCATGCTAGCCCCTTTTCCGAGCTGGTCGTGCCGTTTATCTCAGTAGGTGAGCCTCTAGTGCCATGTTATCCCGGAAAAGAAGGGCACATTTGTTGGCCGCATACAAATGGGACAGCCTAGGCAAGCCGCTATGATGCAATCGGTCTTCAAATGCAACCTCCGAAGGATGCAGCCCCTGAAATGGGATTCGGCCATTAACTCTCTGTTTTCTCTTCTGCTTCACTGTGTTTACCAACAGGGAGAGGCATGAGAGCGCTGTGCACACATACTGCCACCGTGTATATATATATATATATATATATATATATATATATATATATATATATATATACACAGGTAGTCCTCGGGTTACGACGGTCTCGAGTTACGACGTTTCGTGGTTACGACGCATCTCCCGTTTACTGTATAAAGTCTTGTTTCGACTTAAGTGGTTTTATGTCGTAAACGTCATAACGCGAACTTCGTGTTTGGTGTGCGCGGCGGAAGAATACACGGTTACTAGTCACATCTACAGCCATGCTCAGACTCTGTTGTGACCAGCTGAGCCTGACCAGACTGTGAGGTAATACAGCTCCAGGCTTTCTGCATTAGCTATGAGAGCAAACTATCTTTTAATGAGTAAACACTGCATCTGTTCCTTAGTACAAATCCAGCAGGGAGATTGGCTGAGACAGCAGTTAAGGAAAAAAATTCGGATTTTGTGCAGGTCAGGTCTGACAACTATCAGATAATCATCACTGGATATCTTTAAATGTGGATTGAGGCCTAAAGGGCAGGCTAAGAGAGCATTTATTGCTGTATTTTTTATGTTGTTTACTCTCACAGTGCTGACAAATCAGAGCTTGGATTAATGGCTGGCAGAATGATGACTGTGTTCCACTATCAGAGGAGCCAGAGAGCATTTCATTTTAATACTGAGTAATTTAATTACTCAACACAGTGTCGCACTCTGCCACTGCCAATCTCTTACGAAAGGATTTAAAAGTAAGGAAGTCATTCAATCATCTGTATTGCATTGAAATGAAGCATAAATTAAAATGATTCTAAATATGGCAGCAGATCTTCACCTAAAGCAAATTCTTAAAGGAACACTCAGGCTATTTCAATTGAAATGATCTACTACATCCGTTATAAGTGATAACCATAAACAGGAGTTTTGTAATTTTCCTGTTCTGAAAAAACTAAAAGGCTGTTAATCCAAACACCTTTACATAAGTCTAAAGGCAGTTCTTTGTAATTTGGCACTACTGTTCTGTGCATGCTTACAGAGGCATTACATCAATACCTGAGTGGTAGAAACAATGCCTAGTCTGGCAGACAACCACCTGTGAGTCAGAAAGGATACACCCTGATCTGCTGGACCCCATAACACACGATGAGACCCTAAATGGTTCAACTCAAACCTCACCTCCCCAGAGGTGGGATCTGAATTTGAGTAGAAATCTAGTGCTCTACCACTCTACCACATGGTTCGTATCCTGCGGCTGGTAAGGTGGCCTACTGGTAACAGGGGCTTGCTCACACAGACCAGGAGTACCTCAGTCATGGTTACATTTTTATTAAATGTTTTCAAAACTTCACTGGAAAGTCTTTGGAAATTAATCTTAATAAATCTGCAGTCATTCATTTCTGAGCAAATAATCTGTGGATCTAATCACTAAAGTAGCTAGATTTACCTTTGACTGTTTATGAAGGTCAAAAAATTTGACAGCTTTGGTAAAAAATTCTCTTCAAGCACAGTCTGTGTTTAGTTCAGCTTAATTTCTTTTCTGTCCAGTTTCCCTAAATAAATCTTGATGCAATAATATCTTAAGGAATTACCTTTTAGTTTGCAATACAGTAGGAAAAAACTAGCAGGGTACATGTATGAAATTTGATGCAATATTTCTCAGCCTCAATACATTACAGCATAAAAAAGGCAAATGATTCATGACCACTGAGAAGCCTAGACCCATTTACTGCAGTGCTTTTTACTGTTTATATTGACTAGAGTTAGCAACAATTTGCTAATGCACAGAGACTTCATTTGGTACCACTAAATTGGAAAAAGTTGTATTGCACTTATGATGCTGGTTAAATTTAAATGATCAAACTTAAATATATCTTACATAAATGCTAGGCACAAGAGCACAAGAGTGGCAACTTGGCAAAACCAGGATTTGAACTCAACACCAGCACATCCCCATTTCCAAGTCATGGCTATACTGCTAAAAGGGGTGCAGTGGAGGAATATATTCACTGCCAATCTCCTAGTTCTAACTTAGTTGTGCTCAATTCACACCAAAAGTGTGACTGGCATAACACCCTCACAGACGGAGCATAACAGCTGTAGTTTATAATAGCAGTTAAACAATGTCATTTAATTGCATACATAAAACCATTTTACAAGCTTTTCTACTCAGTAGATTTTCTGTTCTCACAGGGAAACATCAGAACGCAGTTGTCTGTGTCATCACCCACATACAACAGATGTAGTGAACATAGATTAGGCTAAAAAATGGATGGAGTATTCCTTTAACTGATCGTAGTGGAGGCTGTAATTATCCTTGTTGATGTGTCTGCTAATCTAATAAGCTACTGGGGATGAACAGAACAGATCAGATAGGGAGATATAATGAAAGGCATATAGAAGTCACTTGCACCATGGAGCTAAGCGATGTAGCAAATGGACACCTCACTTCCTCAGTTCACCTCGTTACAACCTCGTTCCCTCAGCCCATCTGCTCTGTGCTTACCAGGCCTGTGGCTTCCTCTTCAGGAGTCCCTGGCGCCTCCACTGTGAGTGTGGGCTCAGGTGGTATGTCAGCTGCCGGCACACTTTCTCCATCGCCCCCAGAGCATCGCCCTCCTGTTCAGGTGAAGAAGGACCAGCACATTGAGAGGGAGCGGGGGGTCATTCATACCACATACAGAACAGCACCAAGTGGACTGACAGAAGGTCAGAGAAAAAGCAAGTAGAGCCTGTTACCCTAGTGACAGAATTCTCACGCACATATGACTCATTCTTGGCACAGCCATTAGACTAGCACGCATGCAATAATGGCTGGATACGTATGTGTTTCTGTTTGTGTTTTTATGCAGGGGCACATGCAGGAGCTGCATCATGATGCTGATGATGTGTTTTATGACTCTCTTTTCAGTGCTCCATCATTTTTTCCTCACTATTTCTAATCGGTCTAATCAGTCTGACACAATTGCTTATATGATCCAACCAGGTTCCTGTGACAATCTCAATTTGAGCAGTACCAATCACTGTAAGGTTGCCTGGGGTTACAGTACTGCATAGATATACTTGGAAAATATAATAGACCATTACTTAATAGGTAGTTATTCACATTTATCTAATTTTTTATTTCTCTGAAATGACACAACTCGTAATGTTGCTATGAGTTTATTTCATGTATACATTCTCATCTGTTAATGGGCTTTTACGCCATTTGAATTAGATTAAAGATTAATATCTATAATCATTAATTGTTTTTCCTGACCCTTCTCCATGCATTAAGCAGACTTACTACTGTTCACAAAGAAGCACCACAAGCTGTTCATGCCAGAGTTGGTTTATGTTTTATAGCCATAGCAATAGCAACGGTATGGCTCTTGTCCTTCTCATCGAGAGCTTATGGTTTACTAAACTGGCTTTGGCCATAAGCTGAAGTTATTATTTGTGCTGTGTTTCACACTTAATTTGTTCCAATAAGTGCAGCAGCATGAGTGTCCTTGTGGAAACCCTTCCATCTTCAGAATATGACTCATCCAAGTGCTGGCTTGAGCTGTCACTCACACTGCCTGCTTGTACCCCCTTTTCTCTTGCACCTTTCTGTCAGTATGTCTGAAACTCATCTATGTTCCTCTATTCTGGTGCTAGTAACAATAATGAATGGTTGTGAAAACTGGTCTGACTGAGAAAAGCACTTTTCTTTTGCCTCCATACTAAACATCTACCTGACCTGAGTGCCTTTCATTTCCTATTTCTTGCAGTGATGCATACAATCTGTAAAATAAACACCATTATCCTATAGATAACAGACATAAATGAGGCATAAAGGTTCAGCATTCTGAATGTCTGTGTGTGTGCTTGAACATGGGTAAATATGGTATTATTTGTGGTATTATGTGGAAAAACTATGTGTCATGTGTTTTCCCGACAGTATCATGCCTTTGTCTCTTGCATCACACACGCACACACGCACACAGTAGATCATACAGATGATTTGAAAATAATAAATGTCATCTGTGCATGCACCACTTTTGAAAAGGAATGAGGAATGCACAAATAGTTCTTGAAAACACATCATACTGTCAGGCACAAAGCTATCATATACTATTTCCATGATTTAGAAATAAATTCAATACTGTATCAAAACATAACAATTTACAAATTATTTCTGTTCTAATTAAAGAATTAAATAGATGCAGTACATCCAATCTGGCAGCCCTAAGCATGTTGTGGTAGTCATTACCAGTAATAGGGTTTGGCTGCACCCAATTAAAAATAAAATAAAAGTATACAATTTAGGCAAAGAGGAAGCAAGATGATCATTTACAAAAATCTACACTTGGTTTCTGGTTTTGTTTTCGGGACACTGTGTACAGAATTAAATCATTAGACAATGAATCGTCAGAGTAAAGGAAATAATCACACTACCGTCTTGGGGCAGTGAACGTATCTGGCCAAACTGATAATGAGGTCATGTGTAATGGGGTCCACCAGGTTCCGGAAACTGGCGTAGCGATACAGGACATCATCCAGGGAGGTTGACTCCATTCCCAGATCCTTCAGAAAAAAAGAGGACAAAAAGGGAGCTGGTAATCAGTTCTGCAATGGTGGACAAATCCCAGATGTACAGCAAGAACTTAACCTTTTACTTCCTGAAAACTAGTGATAATTTGAAATATCTTGTGCCCAGCAATCTTTGTATTAGTAATGCAGAGTAAGAACTGGAAGTAATAGGTGGCAAAATCCACAAGACAAGTGTGAGCTGGTATTCTGGATCAGTGTCTGCTGTGAATTATGCAGCATAAATGTCCATTTTAATGTGAGAATGACACACTGCTGTGAAGCTACTGAAAACTGGGACTCCATTACCCACCTGCTTTAAAATACACCAAACATTTGTGTTGTGTCGTAAACAGTGACCATGCCTGATTTATTCTGCAAATGGGTATCAGCATTTCCTTCTTAATGAATAACCCTAACATGGTTTATGTGTATTATTTCAACACAAGTCCTCCCTAAACACTATATCAAAACACAAACCAATCTATTACGGGGTTCTACAAATAAACAAACCAGAGAACTGAGAATTTAATAAGTTTTTGCTTTAGTCCGCAAGTCTTGTTATCTACAAAACTATGGGTAAAGTAGCATAATCAATGGTAAGACTTTACTATAAGGGTACATGAAATAGTATAAATTCATGCAGTATTTCATGAGTCAGTAACCATTAATTTTATACACGTAATACATGATAAGTCATCATGACTCATGCATGAAGTAAGCATGTGTCATGCAGGAGCAATATATAAATTCATGTAGTAATTAAGCTAGAGCAGTCATTGGACTGGAGTTTGCAAACCCAAAGCATAAGTGTATTAAGCATGAAAAAATAAGGGAAGAAACTATGTGGTACATCTAGAGTACATCATGTATTTTTTAACATGTGACATAAAATATAAATGCATATGGCACACATAAAGATAGGAATAGTATCTTATGTTCTATGTATGTGCTACAAATTATACAACATGAAAGGTTAGTGAAAAGAGAAGATATTATAATTGGATTTTCATTTTGTTTTCATTTTCTCCTACACTAATATTAATTACTTAGTGAAACAGCAAGGGCCAGTCATGCACATGGTGTAAACCTTTTGCTGTCAAAATGACTCATCTTCAATATTACATATCTGTGAATGGCAAACGCATGTGAATCTTTGCTTTCAGTATCTGTTGTGACGCCTTGTCTAGCAATAACTGTAACTAAACATTTCTGGTGACTGTTGACCAGTCCTGCTCATCAGTTGGAAGAAATTTAGCCAGTTTGTCCATACAACACAGGATCAGCTCTGGGATGTTGGTGGGTATCACCCCAACAACAAAAGAGCTGTTAAGGCTCACAGGCTGGAAAAGGTTACAAAACCATATCAAAAGAGTTTGGACTCTACTAATCCACAGTCAGACAAATTGGACAACAGTGTGCACGACACACAAAGATCATTTCAAAAGCAAAGCGCGTAAAAGTCTATGAGGCAAAAAGGGAACACGGACTAACTTCTAAGCAACCAAATGCCTCTCTCACAATCGCTACTCATAATGTTCATAAGTCCACTATCAGGAGGACACTGATCAACAATTTTGTGTTATAGTGTTACCCATCTTCAGTTTGCTAAAGATTATATTGGCAAACCTGAAGGATATTTAAAAATAAAATTGTGAATGGATGAGACCAAAATAGAGCTTTTTATTTAAATGAGAAGTTTGATATCTGGAGAAAGGAAAACACTGCATTCCAGCAAACAACCTTAACCCATATATGAAAGATGGTGGTGGTAGTATCATGGTTTGTGTCAGTCTTGCTGCATCTTGGTCAGGACCATTTGCCATCAGTGATGGAACAATGGGTTTGGAACCATACCAGCAAGTTCTAAAGGCTAATACAACTGTCAGGACATCTCTCTGTGAACTGCAACTCAAGAGAATGTGGGTCATGCAGCAAGACAATGACCCTAAAAACACTAGTCCTTCTGCCAAAGAATGGCTAAATAATAATAAAGTTAACACTTGTCAATTACCAATTCAAAGTCCTTAGAGCATAGAAATGTTGTGAAGGATCTGAAATGAGGAGGCAGTTGTTGTGAGGAAACCCACCACCATCCCAGAGCTGAAGCTGCTCTGAAGGGAAGAATGGGATAGAATTCTCACAGGTGTATCTTCTAGCACAAAATGCTACACTACCAGCATTCATCCTACTGAATAACACAGAAGTGGACAGTGTAGGTAGTGGCAAAAAGCCGTTCAGAACCCCATTTACAGTACTTCTGTTATTTTACTGATCATAATTGGTTATAGAAGAAAATATAATACAATAATAATAAAATAATAAAAATAAAATAAATAAAATATGTCCTAGCAAGAATTCAGATGATGGGAGTTCAGACAGGTGGGTTTGACTATTATAAATATTTGGTGAAGCTCTCCTCACATGTCAGCAGCTGCCATTAAATTATATGCTTAGTGTCTCTGTTTCTGCCACAGGATCTAAAATACTGAAAACTACAGACACAGACACAGACAACAAACAATTAACCAGTTAGGACACTGAGATATTATTTCTCAGCATCTTCCCCTCTGGCGTTGCCACAGTAATTCTCAACACACCATATTGTCACTTCGTATGTTGGTGTGACTGGAGTTCAACTTAATGACAACCAATGCAGAGTAATCCTAGCAGGACAATGCCAGGAAACAAATATTTATAGTAAGTATAGGACTTGTATATAGGAATTATAGGATTACATATACTATTTATAGGAAAAGTTGGTCATTACAGCATTATAAACTTCATTGACAGTAATAACCTGGACCTTTCACTTTAAACGTATTTTGTTGTATTTTTTTATTTTCAATGTCTGGCATAATACAGTTAGGACAGCCATACATTTCTTATGACAGCAGCACTAATTACCTACATAGTGTACTGTGCAAAAGTCTTAGGCCACCATTAGATTTGTTGTTTTATCAATGGTACATTGACCTACTGTCAATATATAGTCGACGATTGAACCCAAAAATGTCAAACTTGGCAAGTCAATCCTTAACACTCGTTTCCACTGATCATTCAAATCTTTGTGAACTTTAGCATATCTTAGCCTTTTCACCCTGTTCCCTTCTGAAATAGTGGTTTCTATCTAGCTACTCTTCCAAGGGTCAATTTCATCCACTACTGACACTAAGCCTGTACTGTCTTTCTCAGAATTTAGAAAGAATTTAACTCAGCTGGACTAATTTCATTGTCTCTAGAATAAATAGGAGGAACGTCCACTGCTTTCCTCCGCCTTGTGGACAGCAGGACGCAACAAAGCAGGCACACAGTGGAGTAATAAATTGCACAGCTGGTATAATTTGATCAGCAACACAGGGCAGTCCAGCCGCAGGGCATGTGTCTCAACATCAGTGTTGGGAATGATACATGAATCTTAATACCAGTGCAGGCATGGTGGGAGTTGACATGTAGGTGTATTTGGTATACAAGCCCTGAGGATCCTGATGGACCATACAATGTCTTAATATTTGTTGGAACTCTCATGTAACCTAGGCCAAAAGTCTATGAAAATACTTGTTTGGATCATTGTAGACCCATACTACAGCAGGATAGCACCCCAAAGCTAGCTGAAGAACAAAGAAGATCAAGGAGTGCTGACTGCCATGGATATTCCTCAACTTCAATCAAATTGTTATGCTGAGTATATGATTTGTAATGAAAAATCAAGAAATTCAAGAAATCAAGAAAGATGACAATGGCACAGTATTTAGCACTGTCTCCTCACAGATCCAGAGTTCCTTGGTTTGATTTCCAGTTCAGACTCCATCTGTGTGGAGTTGACATGTTCCCAGAGGAACCCAAAGGAAGCCAGTGTGGGCTTCCTCTGGGTACTGCAGTCTTGTTATATAATTCAAAAGACACACACTAATTTTCTAAAGTGTCTCTAAAGTTTGTGTGTTTGTGTGTGTGTTGCTCATATGCTCAGCAATAGACTGGCATCCTGTCTAGGACAACCATGCCTTGTGCTATCGGTTAGGTCCTGGTTCCCCCCGGCCCTGAATCTGATTAAAGTATATGAAACTCAATGAATGAATAGCTGGGTCATGAATAACTGATAAGTTACAAGTGGAAACCAAGCACAAATACTGTAACCTGGAAAGAAAGAAACTGACATTGCTAAATAATGCCTCACGATTTATTTAAAGGTTTAGGAACAACAGCAATCATGTGGAAATGCTTTCAGTACCTAAAAGCACTTTTGAAGTATGTATTGCTATAACAGAGGCAACATGTCTTCATTTATAATAATGAAGCACTGAGCATGAGCAATTTAACAGCCACATTAGACAGCTAAAAATGTTGTGTAAACAACATGAAAGCATGGATCCAACCTGCCTTCTATGAAGAGGTCAGGCTGTTGGAGGTGTTGAAATAGTGTGGGGGATATTTTCATGGCACAATTTTGGCCGCTTAATACCAGTTGAGCATTGTCTAAAGGCCACAGCTTACCTGTATTGTATTGTACTGTATTGTCTTGTATTGGGGCGGCACTGTCGCCTCACAGCTCCAAAATTCCCGGTTCAATCCCAACCCTGGGCTCCGCCTGTGTGGAGTTGTTCTTCCTGTGATCGTGTGGGTTTTGCGTGGGTTTTCTCCAGGTTTTCTCCACGTACACAGTCCAAAGACATGCATGTTAGGTTAATTGGTGTTTCCCCTTAGTGTGTGAGTGTAGGTATGAGTGTGTGAGTGTATGTGCCCTATGATGGATTGCCGTCCTGTCTAGGGTTGTTCCTGCCTTGTGCCGTGTGTCGCCGGCTAGTCACCAGCTTTCTCGCGACTCTGTCTTGGATTAGTGGATAAGAAAGTGAATGAATGAATGAACTGTATTGTATTGTATTGTACTGTATTGTATTGAGTATTGTTGCTGACTATGTCCATCCCTTTATGACTGCAGTGTACCCATCTTATACACGCCATGTCACAAAGCTCAAATCATCTCAAATTTGTTTCTTGAACACAACAATGAGTTCACTGTACTAAAATGGCCTCCACAGTCACCAGATCTCAATCCAATAAAGCACCTTTGGGATGTGATGGATGTACAGCTGTCAGATTTGCAGCAACAAAAGCAATGACTTGAAAACAATGATGCTTTCAAGTCAATATTGACCAAAATCTTTGAGGAAAGCTGAATATATGCCACGAAGTTCTGAAGGCAAAATGGGTCCAACCCGGTACTAGCAAGGTGTACCTAATAAAGAGGCTGGTAAGTGTATATGCTCAGAGAACAAATTCTGGTAGCTGCTCAATGATTTATCTAAAGGATAAAAATCATATAATGTGGATCTACAAAATCGAACCAATCAGCACAAATAAGCATTATCCATCTGCCTGTCCATTATGTTACTTGTGAATTCAGAAAGAATCCACAATGCTTTCTGGCAGGAGGCAAGCAATCACGTGTTTCTGGATGTAGATTTGGAAGTCACTTGTCTGGACTTGGTGCCAGGAGTCCCACTTTAAGTGTCAGGAGCCACCAGACCTTGACAATGGTGTCAGGCACTGAACAAAACCTCAAAATGCAACTGTCAGGATACAAACCAGCCTGGTTTAACACTCAAGTTTCAGTTGCATTTAGGAGTAGTAAGGCTGACAAGGACTGACCAGATAGGGTCAGGCATGCATAATGACTTGGAAAGGTCAGATGCCTGTAAAGACCGTCATTGTTTCCTGGCACCAAGTGTGTGTGTGTTCAGCGATCTTTGGGGTTACCGATCAAGTGCGACAGGAAACACTGAAGTGCGTTCGTTTGTCTATATGTTTTTTGTTTAACGTTGCATTAAAATCAATGGCTAATCATGACAGGAGCAAGATTACATCGGTACTAGTTAGACACATTCACACTGGGTTCATTTAACTCAAAGAATTAAGCCAATGCATGTCTTTGGAATGTGGGATGAAATCTGAGTTAACCCACATGGACATGGGAGGACAAGCAAACTCCACACAGGTGGGAGCCCAAGGTCAGGATCAAACCAGGGATCTCTGGAGCTGTCAGGCAACCGTGCTAACCGCTTGCCCCCGGAAACACTGAAGAAGTCCACACAAAGAGCTAAAGGAAAACATAGCACAAATGCTAAATACAGGTGAAATGCACTTCAAGAGAACAGCAAATGTCTGATGCAAAAGAAACAACCGAGGTGGCTTAAATGCTTTACTTTGATGAGGTGGACGCAAGACTAAGCTGTTAGAACTCCGGCGAAGCAGAAAGCTTAAAGAGCTTTTTGGCTAAGCCCAGAGCTGAAGCGTGAGGCAGCTGGGAGGCAGATGACATGACAATTTATTTAGCCTAAGCTCACCCACTACTTAGCTTAAACACCACACTACTCTTGGCAGTTTGAATACAACCATTTCAGTAATTTTACTTTTTGTCCTTAAAAGGTATATGCCAAAATCTACATTTACAACAAATTCTTAGTTCAAAGGTCTTCAAGAATATCTGCAAACGCTTGTGGTTTTCATTTAGGAGCCAAATAGGAGCCACACCAAACAGTAATTAGAAAACCAAGATTAGTGGAGAGGAATCAGGTGTAGCTCCTACTTGGTAAGCATGGCAAACTGTAGATCTTTGCATTCCAAAGATATCTCTATTACATTCTAACATACTTGCACTGGGTTGTCATTATGGAAGGTAATAAACTCGAACAATACCACTGAAGTTAAAGCTGTTCAAGTTGTACCTGTCTTAAGGTCCTGAGCATCTCTGTTGCCTCCTCATGTTTCCCCTGCTTGGCCATGAGCATCATGTCTTGGATCATGCCGACCCTGCGCTGATATGGAGGTGGAGGGCCGGTGCGTCCCAGTCTTTCTCCAGCACGTAGCACCAACGAGCTACGCATGTCATTGCTGCGTTCACGTGTCGGTGTCCTCTTGCAACGCAGACTCTGAGGGCTTGCACTTGCCTCATCCGGGATTTTCGCCTGCTTTGCACCCATGGCCGAGCCTGGATTCTTGGATTCACAGCTACCCAATAGTACTGAAGAGTTTGCAGAGCATTTGCAATAGGTAAATTGAGACCCTTTAACTGTTTACAGGTGAGTTCAATAGCCTATAGATAGGTTTAACTTTACAGATATCCCACAGAAAAACTCAAGGTTTTCAAAGACCCTGAGTAGGCTGGGGTACCCTAACAACGAAAAAACTGTCCACGGTAAGGATGGAGAACATTATCCATTCAGTAGTCCCAAATTTTGTCCTGGCACTACTGTTTACAATGTTATATGCAAGAATCCCAAACACATATACAGCCAAAACTGTAATTCAGATAAAACTTTCAAAAGTCCAACCCAACTTTCTAACTGACTTTAAATGAAGACTCTCTCTGTATAAATCAGCTACTCGTTCAGTAAATTCATACCCTTCCTCTGACTCCAACATGTTCTCCACAGTCTCCATTGCTTCAAAGGCTCATGAATGAATAGGACCATCATCCAGTTAAGGTCAATGCCATGCCGAGCGACGGTGCTGTGGCTAAATATAGTTGTGTTTTTTTCTGCCATGCCCCTCAGGTAGGGAACAGCTCGGATGAGGATGCCTGAAGCATGGCCGCAGAGATCAAACTCGCATTATGCAGGCACCTATGCAGAACAAAACAGGCTTTGGAGACCAGGTCTCAGCAGGGAGAAAGCCTTTGCACATTCTAAAATCGCTAATGTGTCGTATATGTGTCCGTACACATCCCGAAGAAAGCTGGGATCTCTTCATCGAGCACAGAAAAGCTCTGTAACGGAGGGAGAGGATATCCAGTCGATCGCTTCTGTGTTTCTCCGCGGCAAAGTCATCCTGGTTTCATCAAGAGCGCTTCTAGGTGTAATGACATTTTATACTGCTTGAACTGATCCGTTTCACAGCTTCTGTTCTCCTTCGCTAGCTGTGTCCCGTCCGAGGCTGTAATGTTTACAGAACGGGCTGCGTCCTGACTGATGCAGGCTGGAGTAGAGGATGGTGCAAAGCTCTCTCTCTCTCTCTCTCTCTCTCTCTCTCTCTCTCTCTCTCTGGGAGGGGTGTAGTGCACAACATACAGCTTCAAGACACTTTATTCACCTCCCATTAATAATAATAATAATAATAATAATAATAATAATAATAATAATAATAATAATAATAGGCTACTAATAATATTTACAACGTCAAAGCAAAAAATTGCAACCTTGATTTCCAATAAAGTTTACTTGTTTTTAATATTGTTATGTTATTTTCAATTATTTTAGATTCACCATCATTTTACCATAATTTTACTCCTCAAACAATCTGAAGTGAACATTTATGTCCTATTTTTATTATTTTTACTTATCATATTAAACAGTAGGCCATACATCAAAATATAAGCTACATTAACTTAGCTAAAACATACAATGTCTATTTATGGTCCGTTATTCAGTGAAAAACATTTAAGCATGTCTAAAGTGGTGCTTGATAGTTTGTGACCCTGTTAGAATTTTCTATATTTCTCCACAAACATGACCTCAAACATCATCAGATTTTTAAAGAAGTCCTATAAGTACATAAAGAGAACACAATTAAACACATAACATACTGTTCCATTATTACATAACCCGTGAGTGGCAAAAGTATGTGAACCTTTATTAATAGCAGTTAATTTGAGGGTTCAGTCAATGGGGATGACAATCGTGTGAGTAGGCACCCTGTTGTGCTTAAGGAACAGTGACCAATCAAAGTCTGATCTTCAAAAATCTTGTGGAAGTGGATGATGTTATAACTAAAAATGCTTTATGAGGGTCTCAGAAAACGAGTTGATGATGTTCGCCATGCTGGAAAAGCTTACAAAATCATCTCTAAGGAGTTTGGTGTCCACAGTCCAGAGTCAAACAGACTGTGTACTATTTGGGGAAATTTAAGACCACTGTTACATAGTCAACCAACCAATATTAAATATCTGTGAGTGGCAAAGTTATGTGAACCACCAGGGTTACAGTTAATTTGAAAGTGAAATTAGTCAGGTGGTTTCAATCAATATGATGACAATCAGGTGTGAGTGGGCACTCTGTTGTATTTAAAGAAGATGGATCTATGAAAGTCTGATCTTCAAAACACGTTTGTGGAAGTTGATCATGGTACAAACAAAAAAGCTTTCTGAGGTGCACAGAAAAAGAGTTGTTGATGCCAAAATCATCTCTAAAGAGTTTGGATTTCACCAATCCACGGTCAGATAGACAGTTTATAAATTGAGGAACAACACAACAACCAGAATCACATAAGTAATTCTACCAAAAATATTTAAAGAAGAATAAATTTATGTTTTGGAATTTCCAAGTCAATGTCCTGACCATAATCCTATAGAAAGTTTGTGAAATAAGTTATTGCGGAAAAACCCATGAACATCCAGAGTTGTATCTCTTTTGTACTGAGGAATGGGCTAAAATTCCTCCAGGCCATTGTGCAGAACTCATCAACAGTTACAGAAAAGTTTTGCTTTTTTACAAAGAAGGTATTGCTGCATTTGGATTCACACTAGAAACTGAAAGCTAAAGTCCACATATTTTTGCTACTCGTAGATATGTAATATTGGATTTTCCTTAATAAATAAATGACCAAGTATAATATATTTGCTCATTTGATCGAGTATAGGTTCTCTTGATTTTGTGAATATCAATGGTGCTTTAGGGTCATATGTACAGTGGCTGTGAAAAAAGTGTTTGTCCCTCTTCCTGATTTCCTATTTTTTTTGCATTTTTGCCACACTTGTGTTTAGAACATCAAAAACCAATTTAAATACAACACAAGTAAACACAAAATGCAGTTTTTAAATGAAGGTGGTTTATTATTAAGGGAGAAAAAAAAAATCTAGCAACAACAAGGCCTGATTATTGCCACACCTGTTCTCTGACAGGATATCACTTAAATAGGGACTAACCTGACAAAGTGACGTACACCAAAAGATCCTTAAAAGCTACACATCATGCCGAAAATCCAAAGAAATTCAGGAACAATTGAGAAAGAAAGTAATTGAGCTCTATCAGTCTGGGAAGGGTTATAAAGCCATTTCTAAAGCTCCAGTGAACCACAGTTAGAGCCATTATCCACAAATGGTGAAGACATGGAACAGTGGTGAACCTTCCCAGGATTGGCCGGCCGACCAAAATGACCCCAAGAGCGCAGCGACGACTCATCTAAGAGGTCACAAAAGACACCACAACAACATCCAAAGAACTGCAGGCCTCACTTGACTCAGTTCATGCCTCCACCATAAGAAAGAGACTGGGCAAAAATGACCTACATGGCATGAGTTCCAAGATGAAAACCACTGCTGAGCAAAAAGAACATTAAAGCTCTTCTCAATTTTGCCAGAACACATCTTGATGCGCCCCAAGACTTTTGGGAAAACATTCTGTGGACTGACGAGACAAAAGTTGAACTCTCTGGAAGGTGTGTGTTCCATTACATCTGACATAAAAGTAACACACCATTTCAGAAACAGAACATTATACCAACAGTAAAATATGGTGGTGGACCTGGAAAACTTGCTGTAATAAATGGAACTATGAATTCTGCTGTCTATCCAAAAATCCTGAAGGAGATTGTTCGGCCATCTGTTCGTGACCTCAAGCCGAAACGAACTTGGGTTGTGCAGCAGGGCAATGATCTAAAACACACCAGCAAGTCCACCTCTGAATGAACTGAAGACATACAAAATGAAGACTTTGGAGTGGCCTAGTCAAAGTCCTGACCTGAATCTTATTGAGATGCTGTGGCATGACCTTAAAAAGGCCGTTCATGCTCGAAAACCCTCCAATGTGGCTGAATTGCAATAATTCTGCAAAGATGAGTGGCCACAATTCCTCCACAACACTGTAAAAGACTCATTGCAAGTTATCGCAAACGCTTGGTTGTAGTTGTTGCTGCTAAGGGTGGCCCAACCAGTTATTAGGTTTAGGGGGTAATCACATTTTCACACAGGGCCATATAGGTTTGGATTTTTCCTCCCTTAATAATAAAGACCTTCATTTAAAAACTGAATATTGTGTTTACTTGTGTTGTCTTTGACTAGTATTTAAATTGGTTTGATGTTCCGAAACATGGAAGGGGCAAACACTATTTCACACCAATGTATGCAGAAATATAAAAAGTTCTAAAGGTTTCACACTGAAAAAACCTTGGCGAATAGGAAATCAAATGAATCAAACACAACCCAGGCATCTAGATATGTGAAAGTGAATCTATGAGGACCTCTGGGTCAGCTCGTGTACTGTTGCAGAAAAGCCCATCTAGTGCTTTGATTGTTCATCACCATATGATGTCTTGGGACAGACTAAATGCTGATTTGTGTCATACTGTATGTACTCTTACTGACACCTGGTGCTAAAAGAGCCTCAAAACCACAAAGAAAAAGAACAGACATGCTAAGGGGAACAGTCACATCCAATAAAATTGGGTACAGAAGGTGCTGAACCAACAATTGCACTGTGAAATCTCAGCACTGTCAAAGGGACATTGTTAGCTTCTTAAAGGAACTACAGACAAAAATAACATATACAGTTTCATTCTTAACCCAAATAAAGTCAATCAGCCAAACGTGTTTAGTGGTATAGGGCTCACTGGACTTATAAGGCCAATGTAGTTAATAAATAGAGCTCATAGCTTTCAGTTTAGCCTTTTGCAAAGTGTGTGTGTGTGTGTGTGTGTGTGTGTGTGTGTGTGTGTGTGTGTGTGTGTGTGTGTGTGTGTGTTGCTAATGTAAACATGACCAATGACTCAGTCTTACCTCCCTGTGATGTTTGTGTGTGTAGTCTCAGTAGAGGATGGCCACAGCTGCACTGTTATGCAAGTATCATTACTTTATGACATGCTATTATTTATAGTCGTATGTATCTGGATGTCAACTCCAGGCAACTGGAGTACCCAGGAATCTTTTGGACATTCTTAGATTGTATCAGTTATTTGTTGATGTGCATAAGAACATCTCCTAAATGCCATAAGTGTAAATTTAACTCCATGGTTGTGGCTTATCAGCATTTTGTGGATCCTTTCATTAGCACTGATGAGCCTCACTCTGTCTCGACATATTTCAAAAAGGTCTTCTAAATCATCTAAAAGAACACCTTGCCATAAACTCTGCTCTGTGTTAAACACAGCTATTTCTGATCAAAATGCTTTCTCTCTTGTCAAGCTCTCTTTCTTTCACCAAGGGATCTTTTGTCTTTTACTGACACAGTCTTTTTCTTCAGGATCCCATTCACACTCTTCTCCACTCAACCAACAATTTCTAGTTGTGAACATCCTTCCTCTGCCAACACAACAATTCGCTGTGATTTTCTAGGTTTATTCTTGGCTTGCAATTTACTCATTCTCTGTATTAAGATGCACTCAATACTTTAAATTAACTATACTATACAACTATACAAAGTCCATGGCAACCACACTACACAGAGAAACCTTTTTTCCTGATGTACACTGCTGAACAAACAGCAATAACCCAAATATGTTGTGTTTTGGATGCTGGCATGCTGGTCAATCAGCAATTCAAGATCCATGTTTTATGTTGCTTCAAGAAGGATTATTTTGATTAGTGCTGATATAGTACTGGTTTACTATAGCTGGTGTACTTGTATGGTCTTTTTTGTCTTCTTTGTAAAGCTATAATAAATATGATATAGTTTTTCTTTGTTATACAGTATTATGCAAAAGTCAACACATCCTTGGTCAAATTGCATGTTTTGTTGCTGTTCTCCAGTGCTTTAAACTGTGTACATTAATATTTGAAGACAATACTTTGAGAAATGTTTATCTGTTCCCTGAAGTGGTTATGTTCTTACTATTTACAAAATCAGCAATATTTGTCCACCAAGTTAAAAAATGCAAATACACACACACACACACACACACACACACACACACACACACACACACACACACACACACACACACACACAAAACAGCATAGACTAGCATATGTTGTGTTTTAGACATGGGTATGCTGATCAATCTGTAAGACCAAAAAGATCATTTGAGTTCACCAGCTAAACAATCACCAGACCAGCACTAACCAGCATAAACTAAAGTGGGCCAATAGGGGCAGACTTGCGAATGGACCAGTATATCAGCATCCCAACCAAAGCATAGTGTTCACTGTTGTTTTTCAGTGGGGGCAAGCCTAAAGTTTTGCTCAGGGCATTATGCAGGGATATATATTGAATTGTAAAAAGAAGCTCATTGTACAAAAAAGTAGTGACCTTGCATGTTTAAAATATAAATAACTCCAGGCTCCTGGAGATGGCGCTGCACAAGGACGATCGGGCTATGAATACCTGCGGGGTGTGTGAAGAGATTCATAGATTGAGAAGAGGTGGTACCACAAAGTCCCCAGATGTGAATCCTTTTGAAAAACTGTGAGACTACCTGGCTGAGCTGGGCAATTCTTTAATGCAAAATTGGCTGAACATTGACATCGCCTACATCCAGAAACTTCTTCAGTCCATGCCAAATCAAATTGCAACGCTTATTCGTACTCGTGGAGGCATTACATGCTATTCCGTTTCAGTCATAGGTCACTATTTTTTGCCCAGTAAGTTTATTTCAGAGATACCCTGGAAAAAAATGTACTGTGAATTTTCATAGTAAAACTGTGAATTGCTTGACAGTTTGAACATGAAGTTCACAGTTCTACTATGAATTTTGGTGGTAATTTGGCCACTTCATGGTTCTACTGTCAAATTTCACAGTTCATTTTTTTCCTGGGTATGATGTAATGGTGTAGTTAAAAAAATACCACATAATCGCTTTTGTGGACATGAATATGAAATCTTTTTCTAGTTGGGTTTTGGTCGCCACATCGTATCAAGCTTCATATTTGAAGAGGACACGTCCGATGTAGTGAATAAAGTGCGGTTTGACACACAGCCCAGAGCTTTGGTGAGTAACTAGTGCAACGCAATCAATGCGCGACAAGTCAGCTGATATACTTCCTCAAACAAGTGGTACATATCGTTCGGGTTATAGAATTAATCACAATTCTTAACGCTAAGTTAATTAAATTATAATTTCGACGGAAGCTTTTTTTGGTACGGTGTTAGTGGGTAAATGCATTAGCTACATGACCGTAACCATGGCGAACAGTTTAAGACCATTTGTTGTTGCTTTCTCCACACACAGGTTCCTGCACATAACCGAGCACCATGGCGAACTCGGTCATACTTGGTGAAAGGTTTCGGGAGAAAGTGAAGGCGTTATTAGAGAGCGAATCCTGTAACAAACCAGATCTCACAGAGCAGTTAGAAGCACTGAAAGAACAGCCGACCATGTCCTTCATGACGGCCAGAAATCTGCATAAGCTTCTGCAGCAAAACGGTATAAAAATTCTGTTATGTTTTCGTCATATTTATGTGTTTAAAGCTTGGGAAAGCTTGGTTGGGTGTGATGGTTACTAGCATGGGATGATGAATTGGTGGGTACGATGGTCACTAACATGGGATGCTGGTTTGGTGGGTATTATGATCATTAACTTGGGCTTCTGAATTGGTGGGTATTAAGGTCACTAATTTTGGGATGATGGATTGGTGGGTATTAAGGTCACTAATTTTGGGATGCTGAGTTGGTGGGTATTAAGGTCACTAACATTTGATTCTGGATTAGTGGGTATTATGATCATTAACTTGGGATGCAGGATTGATGGATACAGCGGTCACTAACATGGAATGCTGCTTTAGTGGGTGTGATAGTCATTTGGTGGGTATTATGGTCATTAACTTGGGATACTGAATTGATGAGTGTGATGGTCATGAACATGTGATGTTCCTATGGTGGCTTTGCAACAAACTGGGACTGTGGTAGCCTAGCGGGTAAGGTACTGGACTATGGACCAGAAGGTCCAGGGTTTAAATCCCACCTCTGCCAAGCTGCCACTGTTGGGTCCTTGAGCAAGGCCCTTAACCCACAATTGCTTGGATTGTAAGACTGTATCAATTGTAAGTCGCTCTGGATAAGGGCGTCTGCTAAATGCTGTAAATGTAAATGTAAAACAAGATTTTGCAGGTTCACCAGCTAATGCAGCATAAGCCAGCTTGAAGCCAGCTTGAACCATCATGGAAATTGTGCGAGTCTTTGCTGTTTTAGCAGTGTTATTCTCTGTATTTACTTATGCCATTCCTCGTTAGGCCAGTAGAACTCTTATCATTTGAAACAATGTTTAAAGTCAGGTGCATGATGCAGATGTTACTTTTTGACAGGATATCCGGTTTATCTTCATGAGCTGTTAGAAGACAGCACACTCGACCTACCAAAGGTTGAACTGCCTCCAAGAGTAAGTGAATATACCATACAGTTGAATTGTACATTTATTTACATATCGAATATGGCTCTGTGGATTTATTCATGTATAATGTATTTACTTTGAACAGAACCCTGAGTTGGTTGCTCGCTTAGAGAAGATTAAAGCAAAACTTGCAAATGAAGAATATAGGAGAATAACACGGAATGTAAATCCTCAGGTAAGAGCCACTTAGTTGTATTTCTGTATACATTTCGATGAACTGTTTTAATGAAAGGAATAATTCAGCCAAAAATGAAATGTCTTCCTTACCTCAAATATATTCAGTCAGCCAAGACTTGTTTGGTGTTTGAAAGGTTTTTGGTTTTGCACTAGAAATATAATGCAGTCAAACCCTGCTATCCAAATGTGCTGCATTCTGCAAAATGGTTAGCGAATAGCAGAAGCCCAATCGTACGTAATATCTGCAGAAATCGCTTTTAAGCAGGAGGGTCTCGATTATCACAATCACTGTCGCGTGTGTATATGCACTTCCTTCTTGTCTTACAGCTGATTCTGCTAGTGCTAAATGCTACAATGTAAAATAAACTATTGATTCATAATTAATGTTTTCATGATCGCCATTGGTGGTTTGGATTTGATATCATGACAATGGGACTTCAGATATTGGGGTAAGACTGTAAGAAGTAAGGGGGGCTTTTGCAAAGGTGAACAATAGACAGGGTGCAGGTCCATCACTCAAGTTTTGCCTGGCCTTCCTGCCTTCAGACACAGGCACTTACACCCCAGCCAGAAGGCACCCAGGTCGCAGCGGTGTTGGACTACCAAATTGAGGATGTGCCATCCTACTTAGTAATTTTAGATATTTTTCAGATAAGTAAGTTCAGATATTTTGAATTTGACACTACATGACATATGCTGCTCCATAGTCGGCTCCAGAACTATTGGCACCGTTAGTAAACAAGTAAAAGGTGAGGGAGGGACTCTGACAAATTCTAAAGGCAGAGGTGCTAATAATTGTGAGATGTGGCTTTATTTCTCACATCTTGAGATGTTTTATTTATTTATTTTTTGTAAGAATAAACTTATTTCAGTGAAAGGTTAGTTTAGGTCATAGTTTCAGTGTGAGATGCAATAATTGACTACAAATACATCCCTAACCTGTTTTACATGTTTATTAAGGGGGAAGTAACTTTTTAGCTGTAAAAATGTACAAAAGGGCAGCTTGTAAGGAAAGAGGGAAACCTCAGATGCCAAACATGTCTACTAAATGTATTTTTGCCTTTCATATTTCTTTAGTATAATGGATTATTCTTTTTTCTAGTATATTTCCATTTAATTAGTGTTTTCATTAACAGGAAATAAGTGATCATGGAACCTTAGCAGACTTTGGAAGACAAGGTCAGTAAAACCTTTTGTACTTTGTGCCTGTACATGACCTTCAGCCAACCTTTGATAGTGGTACTATTGATTGTTATATCAAGGACACAGTCTTATGCAAAAATTTGGGTATGCCTGAATGAATTACATGTGCTATTCATTTTCTGAACACAGTAGTTGGCAATTACAGAGAGTTAACAATCGCTTTAAGGATCAAGTCGATATGGTGTGTTTTGGCGAAGTTTAATGCTCTGTTTTTATTATTTGCTGAATTTGGGCAAAAATGAAACACAAAATATCCCATGTGCATGTGTGTCAGCACCTCTCCATATGATCTACGTTTGTCTCTCAAGTCTACCAAGTTTGCTTGTTAGGGCTTAAGTGTATACCATTCAAGAGTTTAATAAAATGTGACCATTCAAGCCTATATTCCACAGTAAGTGGTTCCTTTAATCAGCTCACTAAAGAAATTATCATAAAGATGACTCTTATAGAGCAGGGCAGGGATATAAAAAGTGGTCTAAATGTTTCCTGCTTGCACTTTCTATAGTCCGAAATGCCATTAAGAAATGGAAGTCTTGGCCACACACTCAAGTCAAGAGAAGTTTTGGGAGATCAAGAAAACTCTGATAGAACTGCTCTTAGACTGGAAAGGTATGCAAAGCAAAACCATGCAAAAAGCGAGGAAAAAAATTTCTAATACAGATACTGTTAACTGTACGAGAAATATTTGTATTCTGTGATGTTTGATGAAGGGAGTGCTACTAAATATTGACTGACATTTTGCATAAGACTGTAACTAGATTTGCATCTATAAAATATTTAGGTAACGACTTATTTACTTATTTGCCAGGCGACGCCTGGTGGAATTTGAGTGCATTTTGGTTTTCGAAGTCTTTGCAACAAATATAATAATGATACTAATGATTCAAATTAAAGAACAATAATTTCTAATCTTTGACTGTTTGACATGAAATCTGACAGGCCTTAATGGCAGTTTTGAGGTAGCGTGTCAAGCTTGCGCTTTCCTAACAAGAGCTTAGACCTTATTGATTGTTGCTTGCTGCTGTACATTTGTTTTTGTTCTTCTGTTGTCTAATCTCTTATCTGTACTCGCATTTCTGTCTTGCAGTGAGGTCTGCCAAAGCTGTTTTTGTTACTGTGTTCAACTTCTTGGTAACGGTGGTAGCAGCCTTTGCGTGTGCCTACATAGGTAGTCAGTACCTCTTCACAGAGATGACATCGGTAAGAGATTTACTTACAGTAAAGATTTCGATGAGAAACAGAGAATACATCAGTAGAACAGTAACAAAAGCACCCAATTAAATGAATAATTAAAAGCTGTTTTTACTAAATTATTACAAAATAACTGCCTTCGGATTAATCTTATATTGTCAAATGTATGGCTATATAGTGTTATATTAGAAAAATCTTTGGCTTTCGGGTCAAACACGAAACAAGCAGAAATGTAATTAATTGTGTGTAACATGATTAAATATTTGTAATTGCTTCACATCTTGAATTTTTAAAAACACTTTATTAATGCCTGTCAGTTGTAACTGTAATACTTTTTTTGTTTTTTTTCAGAGAATAATTTCTTCAGTGATTGCAGCCTCAGTTGTTGGTTTAGCAGAGCTTTATGTCCTGGTTCGTACAATGGAAGGTGACTTGGGAAAACCATAATAATGAAAGAGCTCATCATCTGGCATAGGATGCATTGAGACTTTGTTTAATCATAAAACTGGGATGCAGGAGTTTTTCAGAATCAAGATTGTCTGAGTGTGAATGTGTATGTATGAGTTTGTGTGTGTGTCTATCAGAGAGAATCTAAAAGCATTTTTTTGGTCATAACTTATTGTTATAAATAAAGTGTATATTTTGGAGTGGGAATATAATTGTACAGCCTTATGTTAATCTGTATGCTGCAGACTAATTGTTCCCTGAAGCATGTAGTTTAGTTCATGTCCAGAAGATGGCAAACAAATACAGTATTACTAACGTTAAGTTGCATAAAGTGCTTGGTACTGCAAGTATGGGCTAGGCTGTTCTTTTGGTATTACACAATCAGTGAATCATGACTGTTTTAAATCAGAAAAAGTTTTCTCTCAGAAAGCTAGACTGTGACTCAGAGTACACTGTGTGGCGTTAACATGTTTAACAGTACTGCAGAATGTTGGCTGATTGTGGATCTAAAATCAAACTGTTTTTCAAAAAGATTATCTGATTAAAAGACAAACTGTTAATCAAAGAGATTATCTGAAGTGACTCATATTGACAGTATCTCATATTAGTTGTGTTGTTTCATGTGAGGCAATTCTAAGGCACACGTTGAAAAGAGGGAAATGTAACGCTTCATTCAACATGCTGTGAAACCAGCTTTATTTTAATGAATGGTCATCATTCATATCTACCATGTGACATTTACATTAGATGCAAACACACTTGGCTGACGTAAGCTTTGGCAAGGCTGTGAAGTTCTACTAAAAATGCTAACAAATTGACATACCTGTACTTAACCACACTTGTATGCCATGATAAATAAAAAAGCAAATACAAAATGTGATCTACCACAAATCTAACAATATACTGTACTGTACATTTCTACCTCAGGGGTTTGTAAATGTTTGTTTTGCAGTCTAGTATCTTTCATCTAATTAAAAGTAGAATTTGATTCCTTCAAATTATTTGATGTTTGAAAAAGCACATCAGCTTACACAAAAGGGAAATAAATAGCCTTTCTTGATGAAAACCATAAACAGGTGTTTTATAAAGAGCATAGAACATTGTTCACATCTTCACCATCGTCATATGTTGAACTAGGCTCACATCCACTCCATCAGGCGGCAGCATTACGTTTTCAGCAGTGGCTGAACTGAAAAGTCTTTAGGTCATGGGTTACTCAAACTTGCGCAGGTGGTTGTAGAGAGATTGGACATAGGTGAAGACACACATGGGGTCAGGTTTCCTACCCATCACCATCATGTCCTCCACCTCGATGAGTCGGTCACAGCCTGCCTTCTTCCTGGAAGAGAAAGTTTGTACAGATATTAATGGGAGTAAACCTTCTCACTTTGTATTTACACCCATTGGCTATATTGCCTTGTACAGTACATATACAGGTATTCACCATTTAAACGACTGCATTACATTTATCTGGACTTTACCATAGTAACAAAGTCTTTTCATTCTACTGTAATGTAAATATAAAGGGAATTTAAACAAGAAAACTGCAAATGATCCATAGCTGTGTCAGAGATACCACTGAAAAGACCAGTGGAAGCCTAAACTGTTATACAATTATTTTTTTAATTTATGGAAATTCACAACACTTACAAAAATATAGTAATGTACTGTTATGACCCTGTTCAGTGGAAAGCTGTAACACCTAACAGGATGGTATGATGGACCTTATATTTTATTGGACAGAAGCAAAAAAGAAAGATACACAGCATTACAAGCAACACAAAAGACCAAGCAGATGAAACAGAGACTCGGTGGGTGAATGTGAAGCAGTTTATATAGATATAGGTTAGAGAGAACATGTATGTAGTGAAGGGACAAACAAAGGAGTACTACCTACAATAGGACTGGCACATATCCAGTGGGGCAAAAACATATTTAGTCAGTCACTGATTGTGCAAGTTCTCCTACTTAGAAAGATGAGAGAGGTCTGTAATTTTCATCATAGGTGAAACTATGAGAGACATAATGAGAAAAAAAAAACATCCAGGAAATCACATTGTAGGATTTTTAAAGAATTTAATTGTAAATTAAATAATTTTTCACCATGATTTACAATTAAATTATTTAAAAATCCTACAATGTGATTTCCTGGATTTTTGTCCCTAATTGTGTCTGTCATAGTTGAAGTGTACCTATGATGAAAATTACAGACACCTCTCATCTTTCTAAGTAGGAGAACTTGCACAATCAGTGGCTGACCAAATACTTTCGTGCCCCATTGTACTTACGAACACCATTTACAGCTTGCTACAGTTATGCATTGGAAAGTTATCCACACAAACACGAGTAACTTGCAAATAAAAACTTGCACATTAGCTTTCATCAACAAACGGATCAAATGTCCTAGCAACTTGTAAAATCATTGATTATTTATAGTTTTAAATTAACACAGCATTATATTTGCAATACTGTTGTCTGTGTAATAGTCCTGACAGGTTCTGACCAGTGTAACAAAAATAGAGTGACCATATTTAGGTTTTCAAAAAAGAGAGCACTAAGGGCATGAGGGCAACAGAGGGCAGACAGGTGGCCATGGTGTGTAGGAGGGTGAGGGGTTGGGGCGAGTCATGTAAATAGTGGCACAGTTATATATAATATGTAAACATTTAGTATTTTAGCCCTCCTGCTGAGTTCAAATGGTCAATCCTCTGCATCCATGGTCATATTTGTCTGGGTCTTTAAAATTTTTTAGAAAATACAGTGTTTTAAAAATAATTATCACCAACCCCTCCCTGGTTATTATCATAAAAAATACATCTGTTTAATTCTATTCTGTTTCTATGACTAGTCAGACTTGAAAAATCAGAACATATCTATCACAAAATTTGTACATCATTTTATTTCAATTCCTTTCAACACCACAGATGTTACAAATTTAAACACATTAAACCAATTATTGTAATTTTGTGTATTTACATGCATTGTCTGGATAAAGTCATGAAGCAAAATACCAAATTGATTGTAACACAACAAGATGTTTAACAAGACTAATAACCCATGACTTCATAGCCTTTATGTTACCAGAATCTTGATTCTTTCATTCAGCATACTACATGTCCTTACAAAAATGAATACATATAAAATGAGATTTAATGTTTATCATCTTTTACATTGTTTCTTTTAATGGCCATAGAAAAAAGTGACATATACCACTTTTGCCCAGCCCATGCTGTTGCACATGTAATTGAAGAAGCAGCAGACAGAAGCAGTGTGACCAATGGCTGCATGTAGGGCGTGTGGGTAACTGACCAGTTGTGTTTGAAAAGGTTGGACCTAGAGAGTCAAAGTAATGCAAAAATGTACACACAATTTATAGCAGCTGTAGAAAGCAAACATCAACATGAAAACAAGGCCAAATCCCAGACATTTGATTCTATTTAAAAATAGGACATGTTTGGGGGAAAATGGATGTATGGTCAGCCTATTTAAAGAAAAAAAATCCCAGAGACATTGTTATTTAATTTTTCCCCATGCCTCACTCAATACAGGGACATATTTTCCAGGATACTGGCTAAATGCCCCCAAAACCTCACAAAAGTAACCACATAATTGGCTCCTCCTAAATAGCTGGATTTAAATATCATTGAATGACTATGAAGAGTTATGGAGAATCTTAAATGGAAACATCAGGGAAGATCATTATAGTAAGGTCTATAATGATATAACTAGATCTATAGTAAGCAAACTAAGCTGGCAGGCTGAAATGACTTTATTGTATATAGGTTATATAATGTCTTACATATGGTGACAAAGTTATTTTGTACTTTCTGTAGTGCTTCAATTAATGTGGATTCACCCATATTAGAGCCTAAAAATGGTTTTACCAGCAAAACGTTAAATACATTTTTACCCTAGTAAAAATGTACTTGTATTTAAAATGTACTGAACATTGTCTATTAGCAAATTAATGTACTGAACATATGCTGAAATATAGTAACATCAACTGATAGGCAGTAAACTTTGATCATACTTTAAACAAGATTGCATTACAGTCTACTTTCGATAAATATATATATATATACACACACACTATATACCCTATAAATACAATAAATAGTGTAAAATACACTGTTAGTTAACTTTTAGTTGAATTTCACTTAGTATGCTTATTTCAGCAGCACTGTTGGCTCAGTGGTAAGAGCTAGCTTCTAAAAATGGCCATGTTCAGTTCAGTCCCTGGTGGGACATTTATGAAACTCTTATGAACTGCTGCCCTGTCCAGAATGAATTCACTGAGTTAAGCTCCAGACCCTCTACTGCCACCCTAAACAGGATAAGTGGGATGCCTGCATGCCACTTGAATTATACTTGTTTACAAATATATATCTTGTACATTTTTACAGATTTAAAAACTAGTACTATAGTAATGCACCTAAAGTGCATTCACCTTCACTTTAACATACAATACAGAATTTATACTTTAATTAAAATGCATTTTATGCATTAAAATCTCATCAGGTATTATATTGGAGATGTACTGAAACATGCAGTATTTAAGTATATGTCTCTTGTGCACTACAGAATATCCATGTATTGTGCAACTTTAGTTATGTAAATGAAATAAAATGACTTTGATTAGTACATTTATTAGTAAATGAGTTTTTTATTACTTTAAATATGTTTCTATTTCTACTACATTTGTAAAATATTCAATGTGTAATGTTTATGCTATAACTACTAATAAAATGTATTTTATGTACACAGATACATGCCGTTTGCCTGCATTACATGCTGTGAAAGAGGACATTGTGGAAATGGATGTTGACATAGTAGTCACATAGTGGTTTAGATACTTTGCACACAGTGTTTTATTTGACACAATAATAGTAATTAAAATACAATATGAAAACATTTAGTACTGTACTGTTTAATAAAGTAATTCTTATCTTTATATGTTTTAAAAACTTGAAACAATTTCCGAAAACAAAAAGAAAGTAGAATGATATCATGTTTCTGTCTGCCTTTCAAGGTTGTGTTTCTCATTTCTGTCAGCAGGTGTCACAAGAGTTCGCTCATACTAGTTTTCTGTTCATTCAGATGTGAATTAGATGTATATAGTACAGAATTTTATTTCTTATTATATTCCTTAAGACCTCGGTCCGTAAAGCAGGCATTGATGGGATGAACATTAAATGGTGCATACCTGTACTTTAAGTATATGTATATCATGTTTTAAATTACATATAGAATTGTATATTTAAGGCAAACCTAATTATACTTTTAATAGTTCAATTTTAGGATGGCTACATTCACTTAACCCAGCATAAAAATGCTTTTTTACAGTTACAATTCACCAAGTACAAAATCTGTTCCATTTTAACACACTTTTGTGTTAATCATTAGTAGGAGTTGTAAGTAGACGAAAGTATGCTGTAGCACGACCGTGTGTAGTGTACTTCGGTGACCTTTTTTTAAAACTAAGGTAGTAACCCAAACAACCTGAACAACAGCTTTTATTTATGTTATTTGAACCAATGCACATAAACCTATTTATATAAGTGTCGTCAGACTCTAAATTACTTTGTTAAGTTGGTTGTACTGCCAGCTTTATATTTATAGGTTTGCTGTAGTACTCTGCCAGTGGATATACACATATTGTTATGAGTGGAGCCATTGCTAGCCAGATATGATTAGGATAGTGGGTCAGTCTGAGCACAGCATTATGTGGTGGTGGCATGTATCAGCCACAGCAGTTTTGCAGGGGTTTATAAATACTGAGTTTACTTTTGGCTACTCTATAAGATATATTTCTTTTTTCCATGTGCATTGTGTGTTAATCATCCTCTATCCTGACCTAAAGGAGCTGTTGGTTAGATGTTTTTGGACTTAAGCTGGTCATGACACTGGGTTGTTTACAAACCCTAGCAACACTGACTGTTGATACACATATACCAGTTACCATTTCCTTGCAACTGACATGTCAGTGTCACTGCTGTACTGTTCACCACCCAAATAATATCTGGTCAGTGGTGGTCCTATTCTGTTGATGGACAGATGGATTATAGTAAGACATTTCTTATCTTCATTATAGTACATATCGATATACAATGACCAAAACATAGGTATGTTGGAGTTATGTAACTTAATTTATGTATGACGTTATGTGTACATAATAAACAGTATATTAGAGTAAATAATGGATTCATACATCATGTGGGTAAACATTAAGGAAGCTATAGAGTTTATTAATGGAAAAAGCAAGGCTGTGGGGAAGGCAAGGCCTGGGGTTTGTTGCTTGGGCTTTGCGGGTTAGAGTGGGTTATGTTACGGACATTCAGCTCTTAGATGCATCGGAAAATCAGTAATAGTATCTCTAATGCCATGCTGAGGGATGACGTGATGCAGCTGAACCAGAGGATCAGTTAAATTTAAAGCATTCTCCCCAGGTCAACAGTCTCATCAGTCAGTCTTCACTTCTTTTAGCCCGTTCACACCTTGTAAAGAATGGACTATCAAATAACTCAGTTGATTTTTTTTCTTCTGAGCATGGAAGACTGTTCTGACATATAACAGAGCCTTAAGCATTATATTTTACCCTTGGTGAATGTAAAGCTAGAGGTACTATGCTAATGCTTTGCAGATGACTGTGGAGATTACGGCAGGGGAAAAATACATTGACTTGGTTAGACCTAATGAACTTACTCTGCAGTGCTGAAGGCCAGTTCGAAGTTGTGTTTGCGTTCAGCGGGAGACAGGGCATTGTAGTCAAACTCACTGGGGAAGAAGGAGTGGACCAATGCACAGAAGGCCATGCCATCACTCCAACTGGATGAAAAGTTTTGGATGTCGATGTTCTGTAGGAGAGTCAGAGTAGGGTTTGTGTATTAATAGACCAAGTTTTCCCATTCCTGCGTCTCAGTTCCTGGACTGCATTACACATTTAAGATATTTTTAACTCAGTAGCTAATTAAAATGCCTTCATAAAGTGTAAATGGTTGGCAAAACACTTCTATTTGGAATGGTAGGGCATTGAGTGTAAATTGCATACACAACAGGCCAGGTGTATGGAAGCAAAAAAAATGTTTTTTTAGTTGTATGCTTTTACAGCAGTCATTTAACCAATCCTTTTGTTGTTGTTTTTTAAACAAATATTACTATCTACTGTCTTTTGAAATGAAGTGTGGAGAAATTTTATAATGCTTGTCTTACTTCTGGTCATTTGCCTACAGTGTGTGTGCGCACTTTCTGTTGTAGGAGATTCACATCTGTCGTTCTGTTACATTAAATTAGCTCTAATCTGAAACAGATTTGTGGTGTTTCTGAGGGCTGTTTTGCTGTTGTGTGTTTATGATGTCTGTCAAACATTATTTTTGCCCAAGAGGATTGTAGGAGCCCACAAAATGAAGTCATCAAAGATTGTTTTGGAACTGTTAACAATGTTTATGTAATATTTAACCCCTCCTGATTTTAATATGCCTCTAAACCATGTGAGCTAATGCCCTTTAGGTTCTTATCCTCATCTAGCAAACAATAAACCCAGCCAACACTGTGAAAAACCTACATCTTAATTGTCATGATTTTGGTATTCTGGTGCTCTGTATTATATTGTTCTGTTTCCATGCTTAATTCAGCATGACCATGACAGCACCGTCTTAACCAAAGCCATATGGAATGACTAGCACAGCTGTGAAGGAGAAAAGCAGAGGCAGTGTGTAATTCAACTCTCACATTCCCCATCTAACATCCAGACACATTTTCTCCCATACAAATGTCTATATGAGAAAATGCAACTAATTTACATTAAAACTTTTCTATGTGCTGACCCTGAGATTTTTTAATAATGTCTGATTGAAGGAGTAAAGCACTGTTTAGTTTATATTGCCCAGATTTACAAACTGAACCTATTAGTCCAGCTACAGCCCCTGTGTGAGACCATGTGACTGCATGCTGGCTGTTTTCAGTTTACAGACAGCTTTTGTGTGTCTGTCTGAGGTTTCTCGATTGGAACCAAGATGTCTCTGTAATGCCTCACCTGATATCCAATGGTTTTGGAGCGACACCACTCCAAAAGAATCTGCTTGATGCTGCTTGCGCTGGACACACCAAAGCTCTGAGAGCGCTTTAGCTTGGGTTTGGAATCCACAGCCTTGGGTTGACTGAGACAGAGAGGAAGCAAAGAATTATTGGCACCCTTACAAAACATGGGGAAAATATTTTTTGAAAACTTGTCTTTTTGGTTACAGTGGTGCTTGAAAGTTTGTAACCCTTTTAGAATTTTCTTTGTTTCTTCATAAATATGACCTAAAACATCAATAGATTTTCACACAAGTCCTAAAAGTTGATAAAGAGAACCCAGTTAAACAAATGAGACAAAAATATTATACTTGGTCATTTATTTATTGAGAAAAAATATCCAATATTACATATTAATGAGTGGCAAAAGTATGTGAACCTTTGCTTTCAGTATCCCCCCCAGTGCAGCAATAACTGCAACTAAACGTTTCCTGTAACTGTTGATCAGTCCCTTCAGGTCCTTCCACAACATTTCAATTGGATTAAGGTCAGGACTTAGTCTTGTGTGCTTATAGTCTTTGTCTTGCTGCATGACCCACTTTCTCTTGAGATTCAGTTCATGGACAGATGTCCTGACACTTTCCTTTAGGATTCTCTGATATAATTCAGAATTCATTGTTCCGTCAATGATGGCAAGCCGTCCTGGCCCAGATGCAGCAAAACAGCCCCAATCCATGATACTACCACCACCATGTTTCACAGATGGGATAAGGTTCTTAAGCTGGAGTGCAATGTTTTCCTTTCTCCAAACATAACATTTTTCTTTTAAACCAAAAAGCTCTATTTTGGTCTCATCTGTGAATAAAACACTCTTCCAATAGCATTCTGGCTTGTCCATGTGATCTTCAGGAACTGCAGACCAGTGTTAATTTTGTTGATGAATGATTTCTGTCATAGTTTTCATCAACAACCCATTTTTTCTAATGAAAACGAGATGATGACTAAACTAAAATGAATGAAAAACGACAAAAATTAGGTTGAATTGAATTGACACTTTTGTCAATGAATGAAAACGAGACAAATATTTTGGCAGAGATGACATCCAATCAGATCTGACAAGTTAGGAAAAGACCCAATCATGACTTGAGTATAAGTGGAAAGCCAGGATGAGTTGGGTAGTGATCCAAACAGTAATGCGGTAAGACACAGACATTTGATCTGACCCCGGGAAGATCGTACTAGCTCGACAATATCAACACCTGGGAGAAAGAGTAAAGTCGATATACTGGCACATTTCTCATTTGATATCAAGGAAAACAAAACTCTTTGTAAATCGTGTGGGGTGACTGTCTCCGGTAAAAAATACAACAAAGTTTAAACAACATCAGAGTTTAGACATGTCATCCTGAAACTGCGGTCAAGCTATCAGCACCTAAGTGGCAAATAAAGTAGGGATTAAAATATGTTTTCAGTTCGTGACATGGAAATATTTTAACTTTGTGTGAAAAGTGTTCATATTATATTTTAGGAGTATTCGGGTAACATAACTTTATACTGTAATTACGAATAAATGCATATAGAGCATGCACATATATTCGATATTATATGTTTAATAAAGCTCATAATATATCATTTACTCTAAATTGATTCTATTGTACAATATCTCATGAGTGTCCACATCAAGTTTGAAGCAGATCTTTGTTGGAAATTATGAGCTTTGGTGACCACTTTACTGTGTACAGTTATTATAATGCATGCATATAGACCTGAGCTTATATCTTAATTAGATCTTATAATATATCATCCATTCCAACTTGATTCTATTCTAGAGTATCTGCTGAATGTTCACACTGAGTGTGAAGCAGACCTATGGTGGAAATTTTGAGTAATAACAACTTTACTGTATACTTTTATTATTAATGCATGCATGTAGATGTTTCACCTTAAAAGGGAAAAGTTAAAAAAGCTTTTACATATTGCAATGTTCACATTTCATATTTTTAGTCAACTAAAGCTACTGTAGATTTAGTCGACTATAATGTTATTATAGACTAAAAACTAGACTAAAACTAAAAACAATTCAGATGACTAAATTATGACTAAAACTAAATTAAATTTTAGTAAAAAGACTATAACTAAAACTAAATTAAAATTTGCTGTCAAAATTAACACTGCTTGCAGATGAGCAGCCATGTTCTTTTTGGAGAGCAGTGGCTTTCTCCTTGCAACCCTGCCATGCACACCATTGTTGTTCAGTGTTCTTCTGATGGTGGACTCATGAACATTAACATTAGCCAATGTGAGAGAGGGCTTCAGTTGCTTAGAAGTTACCCTGGGGTCCTTTGTGGCCTAGCCAACTATTACACGCCTTGCTCTTGGAGTGATCTTTGTTGGTAGACCACTCCTGGGCAGGGTAACAATGGTCTTGAATTTCCTCCATTTGTACACAATCTGTCTGACTGTGGATTGGTGGAGTCCAAACTCTTTAGAGATGGTTTTGTAACCTTTTCCAGCCTGATGAGCATCAACAGCTCTTTTTCTGAATTCCTCAGAAATCTCCTTTGTTCATGCCATGTTCATACACTTCCACAAACATGTGATGTGAAGAGCAGACTTTGATAGATCCCTGTTCTTTAAATAAAACAGAGTGACCACACACACCTGATTGTCATTGATTGAAAACACCCCATTGATCCCATTGATTGAAAACACCTGACTCTAATTTCACGTTCAAACTAGCTGCTAATCATAGAGGTTCACATACTTTTGCCACTCACTAATATGTAATATTGGATCATTTTCCTCAATAAACAAATGACCAAGTATAATATGTTTGTCTCATTTGTTTAACTGGGTTCTCTTTATCTATTTTTAGGACTTGTGTGAAAATTCTAAAGCGTTCACAAACTTTAAAGTACCAATGTAATAAGCTTAATCTGAAAAATAAAACAAATGTTACCATTAAGTAAACTAAATTTATTTGAAGAAACCCATGTGTCACTACTGCCACCAATACATTGTGATTTATGCAGTCTCCATTAACAGCACTGTCTTTTCTTATAATTCTTGAATTTATTAATGTCCAGAGACTCTTCATCATTATTTAATTATATCTACAGTTTTATTATATTACTTATTTAATTAATTGTATATACGATTTCATTATATGCTATATTTTATATAATATTTCATTTATTCTCTTATTTTTATTACATTCTTTATTTTATTTTTTCTATTTAGCTTCTGTGTATTTAGAATATTATTATAAATGTATTTTTTAGGTAATTAAATTCAGTACTTAGATAAAACATGCACGCTGCCTAAGGAGATTGGGTCATTTTTTGAGTCTTGGTCTTCACAAGTTCTTCCTTAAAACATTTATGGTTATTTTCCTTGCCGCCATCACCCTAGGCTTGCTCAAACAGGGCTGTTGGCCTAGATGCTTGTTAAGCTGCTTTGAGACAATGTACTATTGTTTAAAGCACTATCTAAATAAATCTGACTTTGACAATTTGGAGAATACAGAGCAAGTATGTGAGATGAACCTCAATACACAATCTTTCCAATAGAGTCTGAAATCCTCTACTTTTTCAGCTCACCCCACAATTTTTTTAAATGGGGCTTATGTTAGTGCATTGGGATGGGAATTTTTGTGGATGAGTACACATTTTTTGGACCACTGGAAGATCCAACTATAGAGTCAATGACGACATGTACGCGAAAGAGGATCTCAGAGCCCTTAGAGGAAAAACAGTCTGAAAACATCACAGATCTTCCACTATATGACACATTGGGGATTGTGTTCTTATCCGTATAAAAATCCTTTTTACACCAAACCCCACAGAACCCAGTTATAGTCAAGGTTTTATTATTGCCTAGCAAACATCAAGAGCTTATGTTTGTAGTTGGATGAAAGGCTTTCCTCAGGCACCCATTCCAAATATTGTTGTGGCATGGCGATATATCTAAATGTAGTTTTGGAGACTTGCTGCCAATAATTCTTGATTGGACTTTGATTTATGAAGCAATAACTTGCACAGACATAAATAAGGGCATGGATTGAAACGCCACCTACATGTTGCTATCAGAATCCAAACGCTCAAAAATGGACCTCCGTGTCTGAGTTCCAAGGCTTCGAGGGAGAGTTTGTGATCTAACAAGCTCCCGCCTGCGCTCCATGCCACTGCCAAAGGACAGCTCTCCTGCAATGTCCAGTTTCCTGTACACACAAAATCCCAAACATATGCCTTAGATATTCAGGGAGCATCTAAGTCTCTGAAAGTTTACTTATTAAAAAATAATAATAAACAAATAAATAAAGCAGCTGACAGCATGGTGAACAATCCTTTAATGTGACCAACCTTTCTGTATTTTGCTGGTTTAGCCCAGAGTACGCTGAATATGTCACAGACTTTGATGGTGCAGAAGATGACATTTTCTCTTCATGTAACAGAATACACATATGCTTTAGATATTTTTTCCTGTAACTGCATCATACAGTTTGTGTTTTTAAAGTAAAACTTCAAATCACATTTAATATGATTATCTGTGATTTGTATATGTTTTGAATATGATTTATTTAAAAATTATGCTTTAAGCATATATTGGTGTTACCATTGAGCCATGGAGAGCCCATTGTCCTTACAGCACTTGGACCCCATGTTTTCAGAGCAGATACTAGAGTAAAAAGGTAGACACAGAGTTAGACAGATCAAGAGAAAAACAACACTTACTACAGCTTCACTAAATGTAATGACTGTGGACCATTTACCAGCATGGACAGGAGTTTCAAGTTGTGGCTCGTTGTCACTGTTTGGGTGTTGGCTGTCTGGCTGTATATCAATACCAGCTGGCATTGACTGCATCGGGCTGCTTGGTGACTCAGGACCCTTTAAAGCTGATGAGTCTGCAACCTTAGTAGTTGCAGTAATTGGGAGGTGTGGTGTTGCCATATGTCTTGACAACCCAATTGGCGGAGAACTGTTTCTTGCAGCTACAGTGTTGTCTGCCAAACATGATTCATTAAAAATTTGAAATGTTAAATGTTGAAATGATAATAATATAATAATCAAGAATAAATTGCTGATGATGATGCATAGACCATTACCTGCTGTCGATGCATGTCCATTCTCAAGTCCAGAGGTGGCTGGTGATTGATCCACTTCGATAGGCTCTTCACGTTCAATACTCTGGAAAACATGTGCCATGTAATGAACTTATAATATATAATAATAGTTTATGTAAGAGCAACAAAAGCATGCTGTGTCATTTCACTGTTTCCTCTTCCCTCTTTTCTTTGCGGGGTTATTTTTGCTAGTTATTATTGCTGGGTCATTTGGATAGGTAAATATTCAGCTTATCTCACTCCCTAGGGTTATCTCCTGTTGCTGTGTCATTAACAAGTACAAACAGCTGACTCCATCTGTGACAAGGGCCTGTCTGGCACAGTAGTGTGATGAGGCTATCAGTCTGGTATTGGTTCAAATTGGCCATTATTTATCAAATGTGTGTTACTTTAAATTACACTCAAGGGTGAATGTTGGTGTGTTTGTTAAAAATTATAAACTTTAATGAAAAGGAGCCATCAGGTTATGGAGACAAGTGAAATCGGTCTTGCAGATTTATATACAGTACAATTATAATGAAAATTATTACACAGCCTCATTGCAACAGCAAATTATAGACTCTCATCGTGTGAGTCTCCAAGTTAGACTACATTCACAACCATTCACAGATGTACCTAAAGGACTTTCACCAGGAAACAACATGTGACTTCTGATGTAATTATCATACCAGGCATACTCAGGGAGATCAAAGGGTCTCACCTCTAAGGCTCCAGATTATATAAGGGAACAAGGAGCTCATCTCTTGGAGCACTTAAACGATGGATGTTATGCAATCTAATTAGTCCATCTTAACATCCAGATTTAGGTATTTCCTATTAGAAACATTAGCAGTTCGATCACCCACACCTTCTAAAACATCTGCATTTAAATGATTAATGCAAAAGGAGTTGATTTTATTAAATCAAGCACTGGGACTCAATATTTAGGCCCAAAACCTTGAAATCATTTCCACATAATGAACTGTTACTCAGACCACATCAGAAGGCAGTGACTCCCCCTCCTGTCCTCTGGTTGACTGATCATGCATTGCCACCAACACTCAGGACACGAGATCTTACAGTGACTCTGTTAACTGAACTAAATAATGCTGATACAAACTCATATTCTCTACATTATTATATTTATTATTTTTTACATACACTATTGTCTTCTATTGTTTTAAAATGTCTATTTTATTATACTCTTCATAATATTGTATTCTTTTTAATTTATTATGTCTATACTATGGTTTATTGTATTTTCTTTATATACATGTTCTGTCTTAAATTTGTATATTTATTTTCTGTGTACTTAAACTATTACTAAAAACTTATTAATTAGGTGACTTAAGTTGAATTCTTACATCTAAAATCTAGGCTTCCCAAGGAGGTTGTGTCCCTTTTTGACTCTTGGTCAAAGGTTTTCCTTGACACTCTTGCCCTAACCTTGGTCAGTTACGGTTGTGGGCCTAAATATTTGTAAAGCTGCTTTGAGACAATGCTCCATTGTAAAACCTTCTATCTAAATACATTTTGGCCTAACTTGATAATGAAGATGATTTACTTCAAATTTGTGCAATGTACATCATGAACTGAGCAGATTTCACAATATATCTCCAAATTACATTGCTGACTTAAATTGCCAGTTTATCATAACGTTCAATTTAACATAAGACAATAAGTAAGCTGGGCTTGAAGACTGTGATTTACTCCAAGTAATGCAGAAGGATGCAGATTTCTGTTCATTCAGAAAAGCCCAGAAGTTCACTGAGTTCATTGTCAAGGACATGCATTCTGAAAAATTGGTGTGTGGAACTTTTGGAATTGACTCTATCAGTTTCCTTATACTTGGAATTGGAATCAGAATTGATGCCAAAATTTCTGGAATTGCAAAGCCTTACTAAACAGGGCTCTGATTACATAAGCACATAGTGCAAAGCCATCTGTCTCTAATCCCAGTGCTTTAATAAGTCCCCTTTCCAAAGTGAACAATGCCTCACGCAACCTAAGCAGACTCATCCTACTCCTTACCAACCTCCTTCCACACCTCACACAGTAAGTAACTCACAATATTTTCTAAAAATTCTAAGCTCCATTTGTTCCCACACATGCACCAACATGCATCAGCACACAGGACTGTAAAAACCCAATATGCAATCATGTGCCCAGTGTAGAAAACTAAGTGTATTCCCACATGCACCTACTCGCAGTAAATGAGAGTAAATTCCTTAGAAAGAAATGCAGAAGGTAAATAAGTCTGTGGATGAGGAAAAAGGTGACATCAGCCAGGCGGAATGCTGAAGGGGTGAGCGTTTTGGAGTGCCAAGAGGCTTGAGCAGCTGTGATGTTGGGGGAGATAAAATTCATCATTCAGTCATGGAACTCTGGTTCTCTGGTGGGACACACAGCTCCTCAGCCATGGCCCACGTCAACATGACAGTGTTCCAGCCATGGAAACTTTTGGATTGGAGCGTGGCAAATCATGTGGCTTTCCTATCAGAAGGAGTGCTGCTGACATGTCCCCTCTAAAGTGTGTTCATCGTCATAGATATGAGTGGTAGAAGGTAGCCATTTCTGTGGTACTTGTGTTCGTGTTTAATCTGGTACTAACAAGCACTTTCCCACAACAGATTTGGTTTCCAGCAGGAAAAAGTGGTTTGGTTCTGCCACCAAAATATGCTTGTCTGAAACCATGGACTGTTGACACAGAGCTTCAGAGCATGGGGGCATTGTCATTTGAGCATAATCAGAACTACTGTTTTGCATGACCACAACACTGTGGGAAGACTTTTGCAAAAGAAGCTAAATTACTATCAAGACTGAATTGTCAAACAGACAAAATAGTTTTATTTGCAATTGGAGTGCATCAACTGGAACTGCTTGTTACTGTTAAAGCTTACAATCTTTTTTGAGCAGTTACATAAAAACAGTTGTCATGAATATATATTATCAAGTCAAGGGGGAAAATTTGTAATATCCCACTGTTATTATGTTGTATGTTTTATGAAACTCTGAGGAAGGCTATGTTCACACACCATGCAACTGGCCCAAATCCAGTTTTCTCACCAAATATGATGGCTGTTCACACTATCTATACCCTATATACAACATCATTCTGAACAGTTCGAGTTCCAAAACTGACACAAATGCACAAATGCCGACAGCAGCCACATCCTCCTGTGCCCACATTTGGCCATTTAGAAATTTCCTGGACATGGAGCAAGGTTGTGATATGTGCCTTCTAATGTCATTACTGAACTATTCCGCTACTGAAAACCTTCCTCACTGTTGTACATTTTCCCTTCTCACACATTTATGATGAATGTCGAGTCATAATGATGTAAAAGTCGCATAAATTCTGATCTGGCTATTCAGACCTGACTCGCATTGCTGCGTATCAGAAATGTATCAAATTTCAATACTACATATACAGTGGGGCAAAAAAGTATTTAGTCAGACACTGATTGTGCAAGTTCTCCTACTTAGAAAGATGAGAGAGGTCTGTAATTTTCATCATAGGTACACTTCAACTATGAGAGACAAAATGAGAAAAATAAAATCCAGGAAATCACATTTTAAAGAAATTTAATTGTAAATCATGGTGGGAAATAAGTATTTGGTCACCCACAAACAAGCAAGATTTCTGGCTCTCACAGACTTGTAACTTCTTCTTTAAGGAAAGCTCTTCTGTCCCTCCACTCGTTACCTGTATTAATGGCACCTGTTTGACCTCATTATCTGTATAAAAGAACACCCTGTCCACAGCCCTCAAACAGTCAGACTCCAAACTCAACCAAGGCCAAGACCAAAGAGCAGTCGAAGGACACCAGGAAGAAAAATTGTAGACCTGCAGCAGGCTGGGAAGAGTGAATCTACAATAGGAAAGCAGGTTGGTGTGAATAAATCAACTGTGGGAGCAATTGTAAGACATACAAGACCATTGATAATCGATCTCGATCTGGGGCTCCATGCAAGATCTCATCCCATGGGGTCAAAATGACCATGAGAACGGTGAGCAAAAATCCCAGAACTAAACAGAGGGACCTGATGAATGACCTGCAGAAAGCTGTGACCAAAGTAACAAAGGCTACCATCAGTAACACACTACGTCGAGAGGGACTCGGATCCTGCAGTGGCAGGCGTGTCCCCCTGCTTAAGCCAGTACATGTCCAGGCCCGTCTGAAGTTTGCCAGAGAGCAGTTGGATGATCCAGAAGAGGATTGGGAGAATATCATGTGGTCAGATGAAACCAAAATAGGACTTTTTGGTAAAAACTCAACTGGCCGTGTTTGGAGGAAAAAGAATTCTGAGTTGTGCCATACTTACTGTGAATCATGGGGGTTAAAAAAAGCTCATGCTTTGGGCCTGTTTTTCTGCAAAGGGGACGGGACGACTGATCCGTGTTAAGGGAAGTATGAACGTGGCCATGTATCGTGAGATATTAAGCCAAAACCTCCATCCATCAGTGAGAGCATTGAAGATGGAATGTGGCTGGGTCTTCAAGCATGACAATGATCCCAAACACACTGCTCGGGCAACAAAGGAGTGGCTCCGTAAAAAGCATTTCAGGGTACTGGAGTGGCCTAGCCAGCCTCCACACCTCAGCCCCATAGAAAATTTGTGGAGGAAGTTGAAAGTTTGTGTTTCCCCCAAACATCACTGCTCTAGAGGAGATCTGCATGGAGTAATGGGCCAAAATACCAGCTACAGTTTGTGCAAACCTGGTGAAGACTTATAGGAAACGTTTGACCTCTGTCATTGCCAACAATGGTTACGTTACAAAGTATTGAGCTGAACCAAATTTATTGACCAAATACTTATTTTCCACGATGATTTACAATTAAATTCTGTAAAAATTCTACAATGTGATTTCCTGGATTTTTTTTTCTCATTTTGTTTCTCATAGTTGAAGTGTACCTATGATGAAAATTACAGACCTCTCTCATCTTCCTAAGTTTGAGAACTTGCACAATCAGTGGCTGACTAAATACTTTTTTGCCCTGTAAAAGTGGCCCAAATTGGAAAGTTTGAAAGTGTCAGATCTACTGTGATTTTTTTCTGTCCACACTGCCCAAAAGATAACACATCTGTGTCACATATTATGAAACCTTATGCCTTTACACTTACCTGATGACATTTTACATCTATCTGATGTTCTTTTTTCTTTTACTGGACACAGAACAGAGACAAGCTGTCTAAATAACAAAGCTGGAAAGGAATTCTGTGTCCAAGTACATCGTTCCTATACATTCATGCAAGCATTTTCTTATTAAGGGTGTCTGCTGAATGTTGTAAAGGTAAGTGTGTTTTCCTTCCTCTCTAGGAACAATAAGGCTTTGATGTGAGTTTGAATGTAAAAAATGTGAGCATGCTGTACAAAAATGAGAATTCCCCATGTTACCTGGCTCACTTAAGAGTTCAAATAAGAGCTTCATGTGAGATAACTGGGAAGTCACATTGAGCGTGTTCTAATGGCAGCCTCAGCCATTAACAAAATTTGAACCTCATTGAAATGAGCGAATTTACACTGAAGTTTAGCAGCCATGCAACTGCCTGTGACATTCTGCCTGTGCTGCAAAAGCTATGTAAGAATATCCTGGCTGACCTGAATGCCAGTTTTGATGAAGGACCAGCAGAGCCTGTGATTTTAAACATATATTAAGGGGATGTTTTAGCTACTGACATTTGAGCTCAGAATTTTGCTGCAGCAGAATGGAACACAACTGAGTACAATGGGTGCATGTTATGAGGGAACTCTAGAGGATCAACTGGGTTATTCCAGCCCCTGTCACTCAAACTGCAAGAACACATAGGCACGAACACAGGGCTACACATATAACCCTGTTTTGGTTATGTTTGGTTAACACTATTCATATTTTACATTGTCTAACAGTGTTTTAAGTCACAGTTGCTTTCTAGCTACCGGTACTATTTACACTGCATTATAAGTACTAAATACAAAGCTTATAAATGAGGCAGCTATTGTTACAAGCAAGATGGTACAGACTCGGCTTGGGATCTGGGTTTAGTAATGGAGCACTGTCGCAAAGCAGGTTTACAATTTCCAATTATCTTGTATTATCTAAACATTATAAGGAAGAAACCTTGGGAGGAATAAGACTCAAAAAGGGACTCATCCTCCTTGGGTGGCTTATTAGTTATCTAATGTAGTAATAGTTTCAGTAAATAGAAGCTAAATAAATATTAACAGAGAGAACATATTTAAAAAATATAATAATTAAAATGAAATACAATATGTAGAATAATAATTATATGTAGACTAATAATGTGTCCCACTGGTGGATTACAGTCAGTATTTGGTGCCTATAACTCTGTATTGTGCTTGTAATTTGCCAATCAAAAGTCTTCTGGTTTGATGTTTCTGAACAGTTTATCAATGTATCCAGCAGCATGTTTTTTTCTTGGTTCAGGTAATTCATATCAGTAACATCATGTCAACATTTTTTTACATCCTGTGACATGTTTCAGTTATATCTAGTGGCTACTACTTTACTTTTACTATTTTCACAAATTTAGGCAAAATTAGTTGCCATGTTGAATGATGCTTGCTAATTTATGTTGAAAACATAGCTAGTTAGCTCCTGAGTGAAGCAGTCTTGCTGAACTAGGGACCCAAGGGAGATTATTCCACTGTTAAAAGAAGACCAAATACCATAAGGTCAGTTTCCTCAGCCATGATAAATTACTCACTGTTTGTTAATTCATACCTTTAATTGCAGTCCATTGTCTCTAAAACTAAAAGTGTCATGTGTGTTTTAATGGGGTAGATGTTCGATCACAAGAATATTAGTCAATGTTAAAATAAATTTTAATCCAAGTTGTTTCTCCAGTCATAGATCAAGAGGATATAAAAACCATGACTTAAGTATTACACATAGCTGACATACATCTCTGGACTTGCTCAGGGAACGCTATGTCTAATCTGGAGTGGATGGTAGGATAAACATAAATCTCCCAAGAGTGGATGAATCATAAATAACATAAATGGATCAAAACTATAACAGCTCGTAGAATCTGTGGAACATTTCAGCTCAGCAGTAATTTGACTTTTACTACTATGCCATGGTGCTCTGAATGGAATGTCAGTGGGCTTTAAGCTTAATAAAGCAGCAGGCAGAGGCAGGCAGTGAGAGGATTGTATGGACCTGCGAGGGTCTTTGCTCTGTAATTTCCTCCTGGAACTTGCATCCATGTAAAGGCCCAAACAGCTGTTCATTAAAGAACACAAAGCCTTACATTTCTGCACAAACTATGGAAAAAACAATATAAACAGGGAAAAGTCCTTTCTTGCACGATATATGTGTGTCCAAATGGGAGTTCTCCCACTAGCATGCAAATATATAGAGCTTATCTGTCTCCATGCATGTGTATCTTTGAAATGACAAGCAAATAAGTTTGCACACATGAAGCCTCATCCTTCCTAAATTGTAAAGCAAAAACTGGCATACAAGCTATTTATGAGGACTTTCTGGAGATAATGTATTGTGCTTACGCAGTGAGCACATTGATATCCAGTGGCTGATGACTGCAAAATCAGCGCAGAAGAACAAAAAGCCTTCTCCAAAGCATCCACAGGAAAGTGAACAAGGGCCGATCCTTGGGTCAGGCACCATGCCCAGGACTTGAGAAGAAGGAAAGGCGGAGGGGGTCAGGCCATTTTTCCATGACAGCACCAAAGTTGGCACCCAAGATCTAAGATCCTTGGCTTGGTTTAAGGTTTCAGACCACCCGCTGCAGAAGATCTTGGCCAAACCTTGCCCTCTGGCCCCAAAAGCAAATACACAATATTTTGAAGAAGGTCAGTGTTGAAGTCTCACAAAAAGGCAATGTGTTAATAACAGTTAAAAAAAAACCAGACTCAACGTTCAGCTCAGACAATTTACATAAGCAAAACATTGCTTGCCCATTCTGGCTGTTGATCTCTTTGTAAGTACACACACACATTTCTACACCTTTATGGTAGGCGAGTTCAGTAGATCTGGACGGCAGTCAGGTCAGCAAATAAAGAATTATTAGCATATAACCATGGAGACGAAAATATATGGCATTGCCTGGAAGTAATTAGAAGAGCCAGGAGCAACACAGTAGTGACCAAATACCTTTGCAATATCCCCTCACCCGCACCCGCAAAGAGATCTCACTTTCCAACACTTACCACTTTCTCCCATGTACACATAGACTGCTCTTCCATCCAGTGTATTATTAGCTACCCTACAGTTTTGTTCTAGTCCTCCCCTTTTGGCAGGAACTGATGTTGGACATAGAGATCCAGGGAGGGCAACCAGAGGAGATTATATACTCAGTTCTATTGTGCGAGTTCTGGCACTGGGCCGGTTATAGTCTGTAGCCAGGCTTAAAATGTCATGAATACACACACATACAAAGTGAGAAAGAAAAATAGAAAGAGCACAAAAGCACAAAAAATCAGATACATGTGTAAAGTTGTTCTCATAAAATCAAATGCATAAAGTCCTATCTTGCATGCATGTTTATAAGCAAATTGAAAAGCAGAAAATCTTTCTAGCAATTATGTCCATTTTAGATTTAATTGTAAGAAATCGAGAAGCATTCCTTAGGGTTTTATGTAGCTGAAATACCTAGGATTACTAATAGCTTGGACATATTTAACAGCTATGCAGTCATAAACCCAGATGTGCTGGCATAACGCTATACTAGCAAACGCCAACACACACTCACATGTGTTATGAATGTGAGGTTACCCTCAGAGCCAAAAGAGCCGTGGATCCAGTTAGAAGCATTCATATTAGAAAAATTCCTCTTAATACATCAGTTCATTTGTGGTTTAGTGCTGATTGCAGAAAGGGTAATAAGACTGATCTTGAGTAACGTTATGAAAAATGACTGGAAGGAAGGGAAGCCTCATTTCTGGATGAAGGCTGGCCATTAAGCAAGTAGTGATATCCCAAACTTTCTCGTTACACACTTCACACAAAGTTCAGCCTGGTTTTCTGAATATATGAAGAATGTGATATATTCTAATTTGATTAAATATAGGTAACATTATTTTTTTAGATTCAGGATCAAGAATTACAGACTGAACTATAACAGCCCAGTATTTCATAGTATTTCAGTATTTCAGTTTATATGAAAACATAAAACTATGTAAAACTCTATTACATAAATATTCTATAGTGGACTACTGTGCAAAAATTATTTTGAACAGTGTATCTGTGTTCTCTCACTGAGACACCGTCCTCTGAAGGAGTTTGCACTGATAACAACCGAGCATATCTTATCTTACTCTATTACTCCTGCACAAACTCACGTGTCCTCACACATACCCTCACAAATGAACATCTAGTCAGACAAGGTGTAAAAGATGTACCATGCCACAATACTGAGTAATTTCAGATAACCCCTCTGACCACAGAGCAATTTGATTATGACTACCAGGAAAGTCAGAGCTGGGCCCATCTCCAACTAAAGTAGATGTGGTCTATGCCTGCCTAATCATTTCCATTGGCTGCTGGTGCCTAATATGAAACCTCTCCTCACTTTTCCACTGTGAATGATTTGTTCTTGGCTGCCAAAATCAGCTTAGCTCCAACATCAAAATCCTTCAGGTCAGGAACTAGTAATGTGTAATGTCAGACGTTTTTCATCAACATGACAAAACGTTATGACTGTTAAAATGAAATAGGAATGGCACAGGAATTTTGAAAATTGTGGTTGAATAAGCAAGAAATCAAAATTAATTTTGCACAGTTGCAGTAAATTGTATATGAGCAACATTGCTAATGCTTGTGCTAATTGTGTATGGGCATTGAAGGATTATACCTTGAAGGGTACAATAGATTCCAAAAGCCAAACGATTGTTATTATATTTACACTCACTTTTAATTGCATAATAGTTTTTCTCTTAAACTAACTGAAAAACTAACAGGTTCTTCCCTGGAACCATGACACTAGAAAAAGAGTATAATTTCCCCAGCCTTGACACATCATATGCTAGAGAGCTATAACAGAGAGGCCCAGTGGCACTCAGGGCTGTAGCATAGACCAGTGGAAGAGCAGGGGAAGGAAGGAAGCTCTGTCCTGGGTGTTCTTCTAATCCTCACTCTCCCAATGTACTTCAAATGAGGCAGAATGTTTACACAATGGCCCATTGAGACCACAGAAATGCAGCGGTAATTGGCAACAGCAGCTCAGGACTCTTGAGCAAAGGCGACATAGACCAGAAGCAGGATGGACCAAAGGAGAGATTATTTGTGGAACACTGAGGGCATTCCTCTAGTCCTGCTGGAGCATGGTATAAGGAAAAAAGACCCCTAGTTTAAACCAAGTAACGGTGTTAAAGCAACCTAAGACCATCTCAGAGAAAATCCAGAACACTATCTAGAGATCATTGCAAGGATTTAATGATGAAGAGGGAATGTTTTTTTGGGGAAAAAATACAACAGAGAGAGACAGAAAGATTGCATGGATGTAGTGACTACAATCCAAGATTGAGCACAGGATAAAGCACAATGAACAGAGGGAACCATGGAAGGGTTTCAGGATGGAGATATCCAGGGCTGTAGACACAGAGTCTGAGATGAGCATCAGAGATTAAGTGTGACGTGCAATAGGTATGATATCTACAGATGTTTATAGAAAAGTCACACAAACAAGTGTTCTTAGAAGACTAGTGCACATCCACACGCTTTGTCCTTCTTTCTCCAGTGCAGAGCTGTAGCCCGGAGCAGTAGGAGGGTTTGTCACACCTGCAGTAACTCTCTGTGCTATCCAAGGCCAGCAGCATATCTTTGGCTCTCTTGCAGGTGCGGATTTTTAAATAACAACCTTGTGCTCTATTACAGCCAAATCTTATGGCATTTTATTAAAACTTGTATGGGAAGTAAATACGTGTTTTAATAACCAATATGAAATGTGGGGCTGATGTGGTAAGTTTGAGAGAGATAGATGGAGAACTTTAGAGCCACTGAATTAAAAAAAGCTTGAATTTGGGTTTTAGTGTAGTGAGTTATAGGGTACAGCTGTAAGCTCATCTCATGAGGTAGTATCATTCAAATTAAATGAAAATTACTTTCTCCCAGTCTGCAATGATTAGATTGAGAGAAATCCCATGAGTGTGCAACACAACCTCTAAACCGCAACCTCAAATAATATCTGGAAGAGAATCCAGCTGAAGACTCTTAAGCCATTTTGGAAAAATGCCATCCGTTCTGGTTACTTTTTTAAATTCTTGTTTCAGCCAGTTTGTGACTCATTTCTGTTGAAATCACAGGATTGCATTGCTTTGAATGTGAAATGCAACAGCTCATACCCTCTTCAAAGTAACTTGTCAGACAAACCTGGAGACGCACTAAATAACTTCACATACAGTCAGAAGTCTGGATATTTGTGACATCTTTGTCTTGGCTCATTCTTTGCCTTCAGGTTCATTGTTCATAAATCAAACATCCCAAACTATACTAGGCATTTTAAAAGAAGCATAAAATATGGTCTTGCTCAGTAACATATCATGTGGTGCTTTCATGTGGTTTTTAAGTGTTTGTCTGCTTAAACTCTTAAGTAATATCTGATATTGTCATCCCTCGGAAAACACTTCATCCTTAACCCTCCCATAACCTGCTTAAATCCGCCTCTCCCCTGTATACTCACATTGTTCTTGCTGCTGACGGAGAAGGTGGCTCTGCTGGAGAAGCGAGCAGTGGTCGGGCTTGATGCTGAGCCGCTGGGGGCAGCGGCACTGCTGGGTGAATTGGGTGAATGAGCCGTGCTACTTTGAGGCCGAGTTGGTGTTGATCCTGTACTCAGCAGAGCGCTCCTGTCACACACTGTGCCTGTAAGCATTTCCACCTGCCGTGTAAGAGCCTCCAGTTGGCTCCGAAGTTGCCGGTTTTCCTGCTGCAGTTGAGCTACGGCTTGACCGAGTGGCCCACTCAGGTTAAATGCTTCCTCCAGACGCCGTTCTACTCCCAGCTTAAAGGCACTGACATCCACGTGAATCTCACGAACAGCATTGTGCAGTGTGGTTTCATAGCGTGTCAGGGCAGCACACACTGTCTCACCCTCTGGAGGGCTCTCACCTGGCAGCACCAATGCTGGCCCAGCATCCATCTCTCCCAGGCCAAGGCTCTGCTAAGTCAGATCTCTTCACAAACTCTCCTAAAAGTCTTCACTGAGCTCTTATCCTCTATACCAGTAGTCTACTTAAAAATCCCAGACAGGCCCACCAAAATCCACCATCAAAGTCTTGATGAATCAGCAATACTTTCTTCTAAAACTATACCAACCCAAACTGCAGTGAGGACATCCGTGCTATCACTAGTATGTTGTAAGAGTCTTTCTAAAATATTGTCTTCTAATTGTGTCTTCTCAGTTCACCAGCCCTGCCTTCTCATCTGGGTGCTAGTGAGAGCTCTGCCTGCTGTGCTGTTTAAAAGTACAATTCAAACAGTCAAGTTAATCTCCCACTCCTCACTCTGGGGGAGGGAACAGAGAGAATGAGGGCGGGAAGTAGGTGGAGAGCTGGAGTTGTGCTCTATCCCAGCCTTCTGGGAGCTGTTGGAAATAGTCCCCTTTGTTTTTTTTTTTTTCTGTCCTTCTTTGCTCTCCTTGTCTCTCTTCTCCACTCTCCATTGTATTTGTGCCACTTTCACAACAAAATGTTTCATCTACCTCTCTCTGACCAGCTCATTGTCTTACACTATATTTGCCTCTCTCTTTGCTGTGCTGTTTACTTCACTGTGTGACTCTCATTCTCTCTGAGTGCTGTCAAACAACAGAAATGAACAGGTGGAAATATTGTCTAGACAACCCATATTTTAGCGCCCATTGGCTGCTCCTTCATACCTCAGTGACCTTAAAATATGTTCCTTTTACGTATCAGCTATGTCACAGATGTTCCTCCTAAAATTCCTTAGGAGAAATAAAATTAGAAGAAAAGTACATATACAAACATTTAGGATTAAATGAACCAAAACTGAGTTTATCTTGCAACTTTCATTGGTTTCGACACAAGACCAGAGTTTGAACCCAGGTTGCCAGAAACTGCAACTCTCCAAAAAGTGGCTCTGACCTCATGTCACAGGAGCTACGCTACCTCCAATAAAAATTAAAAGTATTACAAAAGATATTTCAAAGCTTGAATATCTCTAAAATTGTTATTCTGTTTGAGTAATGACTGAGGACATGAAAATGAAAGAAGACAATGTAAATTCGTGTTTCTATGTTAAGTGTGAAATGTCAACAACTACAGCAAAAGGAGAAAGCAGTGTCATGTTTTACCCTTGCTTATCATATGTCTGTGCCAATGAATTCTAGATTAGGGTCCAGACCTTCCTCTGCGACCCTGACATTAATGGGAATCCACTCTGAATTAGAAAGTGTTTTAGGGGGAGAGGCATTGTTGAGTACAGAGCCATAAAATAATAGGCTACCATAGGAAATAATTTGACAAATCATAATAATAATAAAAGTACTACACATTAAACCAAAGAATTTGTTGGTATGAATGACCATGAATTAATTTAACTCATGCCATTAGTGCAATAGGTACGCTGCATTCATGTTAATGTTATAAATCTTTCTTATTGGTATAAATAAATGTATTTAGACTTTTTCTTAATTTTACCTCACTTACACACTACTGCTATGTGCAAGCATTTATTAAGATTGCTGCTAATACTCAATGGGAGACACTTGCGAGATTACTGGAGACTTTTTGCTTGGGAGAAATACCTGAGAGACAGTCTAGATAGATAGTTCTGGGCCAATATTTACTTTACATTATTTTAGCTGGCTACACAATTTTCAGCCAATCCAAATGATTAAAGCAGAAAGGTTATTGTTACTGTAATAACTTATTTGTCATTGTGATTCCACTAGAATATCAGCAGGAAAAGACACAGGCAACAGTGTAATTTTAACCACATCAAACAATCCGTACTCCACAATTTCCGCTGCTTGATACTGAAGCATGTTAGGCTTATTGTTTTATGACCACATGCTTGTGTTGTGCTCAAAATGCTGTAGAAATTTCCTTCAATTAATTTTTATAAAAGTACGTTTTATAAATGTATGGTGACTTTTAATAATATTATTTATTAATGCACTCATTGACAAAAAATCATGCACAAAGGAGTTGTTGGGATTGATTGAAACTTTATATGTGTGAATGTAATGATGATACAGTATATGTAAGTGATTAAAATATTAGAGCAAAAGGGTATGTGTATTGGGGAAATTAAAATGAACGGAGGCTCTAGTACCCTGTTAGGCTGCCTCTAGCCTGGATACAAAATGAGATCCGGTTGGGAATTTAGGCATACAGGTTCCTGCAGCGCATTTGCCCACAGATGTTGGCGAAGGCAGGCCAAGATCTAGGTCAGAACAGCCTAGATGGCGAGCAGATCATTGACCATCCTGCTTCTCTCAGTCCAATGATGCACCCCCTCTTTTTACTGGGCAACCTGTCTTCGAGTGTGTTGCAGCGGCATCTCTAGCAATCACTAATCTCTCACCAAGAGGTACATCACCAAGAAGTAGTCTCTGAGAACCCTTTTACTGAGCAGTGAGAGTAGCACCTTTATCGGATCACACCTGTAATCATTTACATATCTGCCTGAGACATATCTGCATGATGAGTTTTGCAGCAATCCAACATTTCTATGTGGGAGATTTATTTTTTGTGTATGTATAAATCATGTATAATAAAAGACAATGAATGTTAAGTCAATTACAAACTAAGTTAATATTTTCCATTTTTTATCTTTTATGGTGAAAAAAATTCTTAATCTAGTCTTGGTCTCATCTCAGTCTTGTCTCGTCTTGTCTTGGCCACTCCCAGTCTTGGTCTTATCTCAGATTTGGCTGTACCGGTCTTGACAACACTAGTTGTCAAAACTGCAATTTACAATTACAATTTTTTTCTTTTCAAAATTAGTTTTTCTAAATAAAGGACTAGAGGAAAATAATTTGACAGAATTTAACGTGACATTTCTAAAGCAATGATTTGTTTGAGGTTTCCATGCATATTTGTGATTGTGATTTTCCAAATGACAGGCAGAACAAAACTGCCCATCAGAAGAATGGCACAGAGGGAGATGAGGTGGGGGTGATAGGTTGTAGAGGGCACAGTGCCAGTAACCTCTCCAATCCCATAATGCAGCCAAGGCACTCAGCTTGAAACAGCTTTACATTCTAGCCCTCTGTTTACTGTAAACATCAAAGGCCAAGGGACACAGGAGGTGATTTATAAGCATACACTGTCATCCCAGACAATCCAACCCCCTGCTAGCATTACTTTACAGATCTGTCTGTGAAACAACACATGTGACACTGACAGGAAGCCTTCATGTTGGGCAGGAAAATAGAACTGTCAGTCTGTTATTCATTGTGTCTCCATGCAATTTTGTTTACTTTCTCATCCACTGTTAGCCTCTTCTCAATAAAACAAGTGACAGATTGAATTGCAAGTTTCTGCATAAACATTTTTACAAAGTTATTTCCATCTTCTCTGGACAGGAAGTACTCACATTAGGTTGAGGCTGAAAATGTATTCAGAGATTAGTGGGCAAAGTCAGAAAGGGTGTTCTGTACCTACATAATGGTGCACTTATGCATCGTGGCTTGTTACTGTATCTAAAGCTGCTGAGCTTTTTCTCCCACCCGTGCCTCAGAGCTTATCAGATGCCATGGGAGACAGCATGGCAGTAGGGAGGAACAGATCCCAGCTGCTCGAGTGAAACCAAGCAAACTCTGAGGCCCCCCGATCACCTCATCTAGATCTAACAAGAACACACAAGCCTAGACTGGAGAGAGCAGACTTATCAGATCAATGTGACTGATAGCAATCGTAACTTTGTTGAATACTATGTGATAAAGGATGTGGCTAAGACAAAGCCATATCATAGCATTTTCCTGAGAAATACCTGGTGTATGATGTCATAGACTTAGGCAACACAAAGGCTCTGGGTTGCACTGTTAGTCCAGACTCACTTAGTGTGCTGTGTATTTCCTTTCTAGGTTTTAAAGAATTTTGAACAATTCCATAGTAAAATCCGATTTTGCTACAGCAGTAGTCACGTCATATTTTTGACAGGGGACTGCAAAAATCAGTCAAATTTTGCTCCTGGTGTGGTGCCTTTTCAACTGACTGTCCTTAAAATAACAAGGGAATATCCATTGTAAGGGATACACTAATAAAGACCAGTTACAGTCATTTAGATACAAAACAGATACTACAGTCCTGCCGGCTCTCATTTACTATGTTTGAGATTGACATGGGTAAAGGGGACTGCCATGGCACAGGTGTTAATGTATTGGACTACAGACCACAAAATCCAGGTTTACCAGCACCAGCACTTTGTGTTAGCTGATTATTATCCTGGTGTCTGCTAAATGAGTAAATATTACAGATGTATTAATATGAAATTATATTGTTTTATATTTCATTCTAATAATTTCCTTTCCCAAGGTTTACACTCTTATTCACTGTTAATCTGAACATTGCTTTATATAATGCATACAGTCAGGTGAACAACTGTATTCAATCTTTACGGTGTGTTTGATATAATAATCAGCCCTGCTTTCCTTATCAATGTCACAGTATGTGTGTTTTTAGAAATAGATGTACTGCCCACTTTCATGTTTTAGAGGTTATAATTTAACTTTCTGCCTCAAGCCCGGCCCTGTGCTCCATATGTTAGAGATCAAGTGAAGTACAGTGTGCATGGTGGTAGTAAACATTAATGAGTATAGTTGAAAGTAGCCGCAAAAGCACACTTATAATGTCACTGCTCTTTTCATATAAAACACACACACACACACACACACACACACACACACACACACACACACACACAGAGTCCATAATGTACAGCTTCAATATATTCACGCAAGGGGATTTTCTACAGACTGTCACATATTCACAGGCAAGATCTACCTTCTTCACACAAAGGAATACTGTATATTTATTACTCTGTTTGTTTGAGAGACTATGCTTTTTCTTCCTGTATAAGGGGATGATATGAAGGAATGCTCCTGGCCTTACTGGAGAAAGACATCTTTCATCCATAAGACAACTGATGACAAACCGCTTATCCATTAAAAACAAAACTCCATTTGTTTCCCCACATGCTGATTACTGTTGCTTTCCTGAATAGCCATTACATCAGAGTTTCCATGGAAATAGTTATGCTCAAACACTTCCAAAAAGAATAACATTCAGCTGATGATGTCATTGTCACATCAAAGTCATAATTTGATTAAGCTCCCCATGGTGCCAAGAGACAGCAAGTGAGTGGAAGGGTGACTGAAAGGTTTGGAAAGGCAGGCAGGAGTATGATAAAAGTGATTCATGCATGTTTTTATAGTGTTTTTGGCAATTGGTTTAATGTGTCAGCATAGGCAGCCTTTGACAGACACAGGCAGACATGATCTATTTATGCTAAACTGCACAGAGTTCACAGACGTACTGTAAAAAACACACATAAACAGTTGTCTCATACAGTCAGCTTTAGTCACTCCACACTTGACTGGCAGAAGACAGACACAGTAAAGAAGCAATGAACATATCATATGTGTAGCATTAATCACTGAATTTTGTTGCTGGTGTCAGCCCTCGGGTCACTATGCAGGTTGTCAAACCAAGTGTCAACAGAAGATGTGACGTTGTGGTGAAAGGAGGGTGAGGGAAAGGTAAAATGGAGCCAAACTTCGGAAAGGACTGGCTCCATATAATTACAGCCCTCTCTCCTTTCTTCCACAGGAGGCGTACCTGATCTGTGCTGTGATACATATTGGACCCCTCTTTAACTTAAACACACATGCACACTCTTACTGAAGAGACCAAACAAAGGCAAGGAACACAAAGGCAAGATACAGTCCCACAGCATGAACCTGCTAACACATGTTAAACCACAAATGCTGAGAAAATCCCAGTTAAGCTTGCTGATCAACACTCCTTGATCAAAACGATTCTCACTCCCACATGACAAACACTGCCTGGATTTAAACCATTAAACAAAACGCCAACAAGCATTGCACAAGTGACATCACAATTCAGATACATTATATTACAAATACTTACCACAATGGCACAGAAAATCACAAAAGGAATACTGAAACCCCGAAAGAGAAGACACAAATAGGTCTACAGAATCTATAACTGTGCTTATATTAGTTACATTAAGCAATAATGACTGAAGAAATGGCTACTAGGGCTGGCAATGAATCTGCATTAATTCTGTAGTCATGGAGATCATGGGAAGTCCTCAAAACAATTCCAACACTGTCAGAATGGATTTGTTGACAGTTGACATTCACTAGAAAATAATGATCCAAAACATACCTTAAAGCTTTGCAACAACTACCTGAAGTCCAAAGAAGATCAAGGATTGATGACTGTCATACACTTTCATTCAATGCGCACTTGATGACAGAGAAATCCAAGCATTTAGTAACTTCACAAGATGTTCTTTGGAACTTTGGAGTCCGTGTCAGGTTGAGTGTACACTGTCATTACTGCAAAAAGTGGGAATATACCACATACTAATAATTCCTGAAATGTATTTTTTTTATCCAAAGATTCAACTTTTCACTCATGTTGGTATGCTGATATGATATATGATTTGTAGCGAAAAACATGCATTCATTTCAAGAAAAGTGCAAATCAGAAACATTTTCACTAATGGTCTCAAACTTTTGGCCCTAACTGTATATAGCAAATGTGTTTACTAGAAATGTTACTCAATAATATATCAAGGATGAAGGATTATATCATATGTCAATAGGAGTGTATAATATGTCAAAACACATGGGCTTCATTTGGAGTCAGTTTGCATTGTAATAATTTCCATTAATATAATGGCAGTTTGCATAGAATGTCAGAGGTCACTGTCACCGTTTTAAACTCTTCTTCTCCAGCATGGACTCAAAACCTGACAACCAACAAGTATCCTATCCAGCTATTTACCTTTTAAAGGTCTTGCCATCAGTCAATTCTTTCTTGTGATTAGTTGTGCTCTTTGGAGGCATTGCAGTGATTGCCCAGTTTCCCCTATTCCTTCTATTTTTATTCCTTGTCTGAAAGAAACATTGTCCTTTGTCTGGTGATTTGGATTTGTATACCATACCTTTTCTTTCTATTCCATATCTTTTGAATAATGTGCACATGGATCTTTTTAGTCATCTACAATTTAAGTCTCAGACTGGTTTATGTAAAGTAATTTGGCTAATGTGATTACAGAAATCAACCATACATATAGATATACAGAGTTATAAGACAAAGTAAAACCCTATGTAGAATAGGGAAAATGGAAAGATAATATTGAAATGGAAGTGGAAACAGTAATAGCTTGGTGGTTAGGTCTCTGGACTAGATTGGCGGGCCCCACCAAGCTCATAATGTTTGGTCCTTCAACCAGCTGCTCAGTGCAATTGTAAGTTGCCCTGGATAAGGAAACATGCTAAATACTGTAAATACAAGTATGTGCCACATAATGTCTGTCAGACCATGACCGTTCGCATATACGAGTGTGGTCCAATAAGTTTATTATCCTTGTTATTGATGTGATTAAGTTTAATAATCCATATAAACTTATTACCTTGCCAGATACATTAGCTGTTGTTGTATAGATGTAACAGCACAGCCACTGGTGCAGAAAGTTTTATTAAAAACGTGGCATAAGTGTGAGCAGGCTTAATGTTGAGCAATGTTTGACTGGTGCGATGACGATGAGCAAATAAATTAAGTGTACAGGATGTGTACATCACGAGAGCCAAGCTTGGATCATGGGACGTTATGGATTCGTTTCTATTTGAGAATTAGTTGAGAATTAGAAATCTAACGCACTGCAGGGAGGGAACAAGTGGAGTAAGAGCTGCTTTTGGAAAACATAGAAACACATATATTGTTAATATTGTTAGTGCATATAAGTCACCAGTCACCATGGGTTCTAAGAAAGTTAGGTTGTATTCACATTACACCGATTCAGTGTGAGGTTTGTGGGTGACATGACAAACATCAGCGCACATATTAACAATGTTAAAGTGGGACTTACTTTATAGACACTCTGAATATAGTGCTTAAGTGTACAATACCCTCATATAACTCCATTAATGCATATACAGTAAATGTGTGAGTGAGTGTATGAGAAACATTGCAATATCTTGTCTATTTCTCCAATACTGGTGCACTACATTATCCAGTATATTATTTCTAAGTATAGTATATAAAATGGTGTACTATATGTAACTTCAGTGAATGTCAGTTTTACAGAACATATAGTAGACGTTAAACGTTGCATACCTGTACTCTGCATATCATTCAGGCAAAACTGAGCAAAAGCAAACAGAACCTGTCTCTCTCGAAGGGTTTACACACATTTCAGAAGAACAGAGAGTGAGAATCCTATCAGATACAGGCTGAAGCACTGTCTTTTCCTGAAAAGCAGGAACAATCAGCCAATTCTACAGTTTAAACTAATACTGGTATGTCTCTAATGACACATTCTCAAGGAAACAGAGAGTGCACTGATGTCATAGCTGGAGTTCCAGCCAAATCTTGATCATATCCTTCAGTTGTTCCCACAATCAGCCTGTCGTGTCCTGAATCTCTCTTAAACGTTTCAGCAAAAGCCTCATTCAGCATGACATCACCCATCTCCCTGAAGTTTCTGCAGGGTGAGGCTGACACACACATACCCGCACACTCTCAGGAAACCAACACTACAATTATCACCACTACAGAGAAGCTGGTGACATTGAATGTGTTGGACAAAATAGAGGTTTGGCTGGACTGGTATTGGTGATCCAAGTCCTAATCACTACAATATGATTCACATCATTCTGAAGCTTCTTACTGATGTGGCAGAGTTCTTTGCATAGGACATATTTCCTAAATGAAAGTTACAGCAAATACAAAATTGTTGAAGGTTTCAAACTTTTCGTCCTCAGCAACAAACCACATATTACACAATACTAATGAAACCTGTTAGACATCTTTCTACCAATGCTGGAAATATTAAATAAAATAAAGGCTGCAATCAGGTAAATAATTGGTGTTTGTTCAGTTGCTACAACAGGTGAATATCCTGACTCCCTACCAGAGCTTAATATATCTTCCCATGCAAACAAAAGCCGGTGTCAGAAAATTTTCATATGATGTCAACTATATACTAGTAAGAGGCCTGACTTGGGTTGAAGTGCTGGGGGATTTTTTCAGGTGAATTTAATTATTAGTGTGTGGGTATACATATTTCTGTGTGGATTTGTGTGTATCAGGAATAAGGACCAGCACACCAGACACCACATAGCTTCCAGAAACCTTCTACAATATATTGTACTAGATACCTGTAGTGAGAGTGTTACAAAATCATCTCATGAGTAACCAAAACTTTTCATTGCTCACACATCCTAAATGCATGTGCACACCTGTTGAGCGAAGCAGTGCCAGGTGTTGTCAATCACCCAGACACCTGCGAATGAGTGAGAGTGCTTTTCTTGGCACCACTCAAATGAACTCATCTATGGGCCCCCTTACTTCAGGCTCCCTGGTAAACACTGACCAGCATAACATGGTTTTTGTTCAAAAATGATGGAAGTGTTAAAAGCATTGTTGCTTGGTGATCACACATGAGAAATTTTTGGCCACCGTATTTGAGCTGCGCTTAGTTTCTGTACAGAAAAGAAAAGTATGTGTGCTGTGTTGTTCAAAGGTTTAATTTAGACACCACATCACTCATGATTTTCAAATGTGAGCCTAACCTCCAGAAAGTGCATTCTGGATAAAGCAGCACTGTTTCAACCTCACAGTTAATTTGAACAGTCTTACATATTCTTACTCATTACTTAGGAACAATAAAAAGTCAGGTATGTCAAAATATAATAAAACGAAAGTTTAATCAATGTTTGAGTTGCTTGATTGTTCTCATAAAAAAGATTTATTACTTCGGAGGCATCTGTCTGAATGTTATGAACATTGCACCTCCGGTTGCTAAATAAACCTAAGGACTATCTACCTAATTAATTACATGTTGATGTTTAGATACGTAGCATAAGGGTTAGTAACAGGAACTGGTTATCCTACTGTTATCTTGTTCCAGGCTCTATCCTTTTGTTATGTCATTGCAGATTCTATACCGCTGTAGCAGGTTTCGCACCAAACAGTTCTAGGGATTAATTTGCAAGGAACTAACACTCAAGGCACTCTCCCGAGAACTACATTCGTTCCAGGGCCCTTTTTTGGTTTGCATTTGCATGTCAGTATGAGCGCTGTGTGACCGTGAAGTGACCCACAATTTCTCTTAGATGACTTAAAATAGCTTTGTACCACCTCCATCACATATAGACTCAGTAAGCTCACAAAAATTGGAATGAAGATCAGTGGAAATGAGCATTATGGTGTGACGAATCCAAGACTTTTGCACAGTACTGTATTTTATTAGTGAATGACTGTAGATTAAGGTAAAGACATGCTGTTCTGTATTTTTAATTATCTCACATTCTTAAAAGTCTGAGGTCTTCTGAGTTCTTACTCAATACTTGTTACGGTTCATCATGTAAAAGATATGACGAACCATGAAAATAAAATATAAATAATTTGGGACCCAAGTCCAGTTAGTTCCAGATGTTAGTTATAACCAAAATTATAATACAAATAAATAAGCAAAACTAATATACTTAAAGAAACTATTATGCTATCGCTAGCAGGCCAGGAGACAGAATGTGATCGCGTTAACTGATCGCTGGGAGTGAGGAACGCGGAAGTGACCACTGAAGACTGCCGGCAGCAGTCAGAGACGGGTTCAAAAGCATACACTAGTACTAATCCCTGTCTTACCTCGGGTCCTTCCGGAACCCTACAAAGCCGACCTCCTTGACGAGGCCGGAGATCCACTGCGCCTAACGGGCGAAAAACGACACGGAAAACTAACCACCAAAGAACACACTTAGAGCAAAGTAGGTAGCGAGTCGAGATACGTAGCACAAGGAGGGTGAATGCAGCCACACTGCCAAGTTGAGGAGCGGGACTTAAATACCTGGGCTGGCAGGTGCTGCATATTAGTGCAACCGAGGAGGTGCACGAACACGATCGCATTGACTGTCAGAGTCACTAGGTAACTAAGCCGACGCTGCCCCCAGCGTTGGTTAGTGGGTGTGACCTCTAACAGTACCCCCCCTCCAAGGGGCGGCGTCCCGACGCCCCTAAGCACATACCAGGGTGCCTCTGCCCCTCCACATAAGAGCTGAAAGGGAGGGTGGGGCAGGTCATGCTGGGTGCAACACCCAGTCTGGGCTCAGAAACCACCCTGATCGACTTAAGCTCAGATGTGGAGCCCAGCGGCTCAGGGACAGAGCTCAGTTTCTCAGGAGCAGAGCCCGATGCCGGCGGCCCATGGGTGGGGCTTGATGGCTGAGGGGCGGAACTCGGTGCTAGCAGCTCAGGGGCAGAGCTTGATGGCTCAGGGGCGAAGCTCGGCCCAGCGAGACCTGCGAAAGTTGGGCGCGAGGCGTCTGGCTGGGCGAACAAAAGAACATAGCCACGGCAGCAATGGTGGCACAGGGACGACTGCGGCATGCTCTGTAGCAGCGCTGGGTGGAGCTAAAGGCCCGAATATGGGTCAAATGGGCATGACAAGCTCAGGAACGGAGCTTAATCGGTCACGTTCTGAGCTAGGCGGCGTCGAGTGCTCAACTATAGAGCTTGCGGGTGCGGCGAGCTCGGGAACGGAGCTGAACTACTCAGGTTAGGAGCTAGGTGGCTCTGAGTGCTCAATTATAGAGCTTGCAGGTGCGGCGAGCTCGGGAATGGAGCTTAGTCGCTCAGGTTTGGAGCTAGGCGGCACCGAGTGCTCAATTTTAGAGCTTGAAGGCACGGCGAGCTCGAGTACAGGGCGAGGCGGCGCTAAATACCCAGGCATTGAGCTTACCTGCTCAGATGCAGGGTCTTGTGAGCGTGGCGGGCCCAGGTATGGAGCTAGGCGGCGCTAAATGCCCAGACATGGAGCTTATTTGTTCAGATGCAGGGCTTAGAGGCACTGCGAGCTCAGGAATGGAGCTTAACTGCTCAGGTTCGGAGCTGGGCAGCACTGAATGCTTAATCATTGGGCTTAGAGGCGTGGCGAGCTTGAGTACGGGGCCAGGCGGCACTAAATACCCAGGCATGGAGCTTACCTGCTCAGATGCGGGGTTTGTGAGTGCAGCGGGCCCAGGTATGGAGCTAGGGGGCACCAAATGCTCAGGCACGGGGCTAAACTGCCCTGGTGCGGAGCTTACGAGCACGGCGAGCCCAGGTTCAGAGCTAGGGGGCGCTAAATGCTCACTTTTAGAGCCTATGGAAGCAGCATGCTCTTGAATGGGGCTAGGCGGCGCTAAGTGCCCAAGCATCGAGCTTACGAGCTCAGATGCGGCGCTAAACTCAGGCATGGGGCTGAGCACTGATAGCTGCTTAAGTAGCAAGCTAGCGTGCTCAGAGACAGTGCTAATGAGTGCGGCGTGCTCGAGTGCGGCACCAGGGGGCACTGTGGTGCACAGCTGCTCTACGGCTACTGCCAGGGTCGAGATTTGCTCGAGTAAACGAGGAAGACTCGAGGTGGGCTGGACCTCAGTACCCTTAATGGACCTTTCCCTGGGCCTATGAAGTTGAAATTCAGGTCGTACAGCTCGATTATTGAGGAAGGTGGCTCGAGCCGAACTAGCTCGTCCTGCACTTCCTCATTGAGCACAAGGATTAAGAGGTTCATTAGGGCCCAGTCATTAAACCCCGAAGGCAAGGACGTTGAACTCCTCCACAAAGTCCAGCACCCGCCTGGGACCTTGACTGATTTCAAAGATCCCAGGGGGGCTAGGAGACCATCTTAGGGGCCATCTCACTGGGGGGAATGGGAGCCAGGGCGGGGTCAAACACAGGTTCCTGATCCCAAGCAGCAGGTGGTAGCTGTTTGGGCCGGGCGGGGCACCTCTATCAGTTCGGGTGGCCAGAAATGGGCCACCCCAAACTAAGATAGCTAGTTCGGCCCCCCAAGGCTAGCCAAGAGCCGGGTAACGAGATCCGCCAGCTGTGGCGACTGGGGACCAGGAGCTAACGCTGTGTCCCTTGCTTGGTGGCTGCATTCTGTTACGGTCCGGCTTGTAAAAGATATAACAAACTGTGAAAATAAAATATAAATAATTTGAGACCCAAGTACAGGGAAACACACGTCCCGTTTACCACACTAATAGGGAAGTGAAGCGGGCCAGGAGAAAGAATGCGATCACGTTAACCAATCACTGGGAGTGAGGAACGCGGAAGTGACCACTGAAGACTGCCGGTGGCAGTCAGAGACGGGATCGAAAGCGTACCGGGGGAAGGAAATCCCAACCCTACACTAGTACTAATCCCTGTCTTACCTCAGGTCCTTCTGGAACCCAACAAGGCCGACCTCCTTGACGAGGTCGGTCATCCGCTGCGCCTAACGGGCGAAAAACGACACGGAAAGCTACCCATCAAAGAACACACTTAGAGCGAAGTAGATAGCGAGTTGAGATACGTAGCGCAACGAGGTTGAAGGCAGCCTCACTGCCAAGCTCAGGACGGGAACTTAAATACCTGGGCTGGCAGGTGCTGCATATATTAGTGCGACCACGCAGGTGCACATCCACGATCGCAGTGACTGTCAAAGTCACTAGATGGTAACTAAGCCGATGCTGCCCCCAGCATCAGTTAGTGGGTGTGACCTCTAACAATACTAGCATTCAAAAAACTGTATTCTGCAAATGATGGCTGATATACTCCATGATGGTGGTACCTCTTTTTTTAGTGTAAGCTGGCCTGGAATGCCAGACTCAGTAAAGTCTGAACTTCATAGTTGGTGAATTTATCTGTTTTTTATTTTTCATTTTTAGCTTGAAGTGCTGTTCTTTATAAGGCTACAGGTGTACAACTACAGTATATCTAAACATACCTCAACAAGTCACATCTGGACCAATCATTATAGACTTGTGTCACTATGTCTGGTCCAATTGACCAATGGACTTCATTTCCCACAATTCGCTTTGATTTCCAATATGGTCGCACCCTGGACTCTTGCCAGCTGATCGCGTTGGCGTGGGTTTTTGTTATTGGTTCCTTTTAGTTAATTACTCCCACGTGTGTGTGTATTTAAGTTTGAGAGTGAACTATGATCGCGTTCATGCCATGTTTGTCTCGTCGTCTATGCTATGCTATGCTATGCTATGCTACGCTACATGCTACGGTAGCGCTACAGACGTTCATGCCACGCCACGCCACGCCATGCCACGCTACACCATGCCAAGCCAAGTAATCCTATTGGATTAATCTTTGCTGTTGATATTTTTTGTGAACTGTTGGGACTGTTTTTTAGATTAATTTTTGCTTGCGTGTATTTTTGTGTCTTCTGGGACTTTGCTTGTTGTTTTTGGAATCTAGCCACCTTCAGTTAGCCTAGCCACGGCTACAGTTGGGGTTCTTTGAATTTTCTTTCGGCTACCATGCCTGGTTACATTTTGCTGTGCTTCTGAACGCTGAGAGAATGCTGAGAGAACGCTGAGAGAACTGACGCGAGGATTGCAAGAATCTGGCAACCCAGACTGATTCTTCGCGGTTGCACACAGGACGCACGCCGTTTCGTAGCTGTTAGCAGCTTATTACCTTTGAACTATTTTAATTCCCGATTGCATCTGTATCATATATAATTGTATATATAGTAGGTTTTTACAACATCTTAATTATTTTATTCTCGTACCGGCGGATTATATTTTTTTTGCTGCTAATTGTTATTTAGTAACTTTACAGGTATACCGGCTTGTGTTTGTAGCCATTAGCTAATTACTAGAGTTGCGTCTTCTTTCGCAGTAGTGTGTGTTTTTATAACTTTTTTACATTCTTTTCCCACCTTCTTTCTGAGACTTAGTTTTTTGTGACGTTTTGTATTAACTTGTATTAACGCTTTAATCGAGCATTGCATTGGACCATCGGCTGCAGCTGAACCAGATCTTCACTCGGCACCCCACAACACCACCCGAAGCTAATACCTTTAATTATTCTACTAACATGGTTCTGCTGTGCTTGTTCCCCTGTGCCGAGTGTGGGGCACTTTTTAGCCTGTTTTCTTCCTCCGTCATTAGTGTAAATTTTACTTGTGATAGGTGTAGGCTTGTAGCCAGTCTGACGGAGAAGATTGTAGTTTTAGAAGCGCGCATCCAGACATTAGAGAAGGCTAGCTCAGGTCCTAGCTTAGCAGATCTGGATGCCACAGGTGAAGTTAGAGCCCTGGCAGAGTCCTCGCAGCAGGGCAAGTGGGTGACGGTTCGGCGACGTAGTCGTAAGGCTAGTCCACGAGAGCACCACTCTTTACCTGTTCACGTGTCCAACAGGTTTGCCCTCCTCAGTGATGCACCCACTGAGCAGCCTGTTGAAAGAGCTCTGGTCAAAGTTGACTCTATGTTATGTCACGTGAAACTTGCTACCCCTTTACTGACACCAGCAGCTAGAGTTCTCTGTATCCCCGGAGTCAGAATGCCGGACATTGTAACGAGTCTTAGTGAACTCGAGAGCCGCAGATTCTCTAGGATAGTTATTCATGTAGGGGCTAATGATATACGCCTTCGTCAGTCAGAAGTTACTAAGGCTAATTTTGTAGAGGTGGTTAGCGTGACGAAGGCGATGTCCAATGCCGTAGTGTGCTCTGGCCCCATCCCAATGCAGCAGGTTATGGTCGCTGAACTGCTGGCTGTCCAAGTGGTGCTCTGAAAACAATGTGGGCTATATAGACAACTGGACACCTTTGAGGGTAAACCTGGTCTTTTAGGATGGGTGCTGCTCTCATCTCCTGCAACATTGCCCATAGTCTTATGGCCCGATTGGTTAGGGGCTGACTATCCAGAGCAGGGGTCAGGCAGCAGACAGACCGGCTTAACCAACTGTCTGCTGGTAGCCATGCACCGTCACCCAGAACCCACATTATTGAAACTGTGTCTGTTACCCGCATCTGCCCTAAACGTAAATGCTCTCAGAAAGGAAAAAGTCGTGGAGTAGGTCATGGTGCTCTAAGCCTTGCAGTTTTCAGAGCAGGGACAGAACATTCTGTACAAAATAACGTCGCTTGCAACAGAGTCATGTAATTATCGTGAACTGTTAATACTGATTATATCCTTCATTTGTTTTAATAACCTCATTAGTATGAACACAGATAGCTGCCAAAGAAATAACAACCTAAGACTAAAGCTAGGACTACTTAACATTAGATCACTTACAGACAAAGCAGTGATTGTAAATGAAATGATCACTGATAAACGCTTACACGCTCTCTGTCTCACTGAAACTTGGATTAGACCTGATGAATATTTAGCCTTAAATGAAGCCTCACCTCCTGGATACAGTCATGCTAATTGCCCTCGTCCTAATGGTCGGGGGGGAGGCATAGTCACAATTTTTGACAAAGAGTTAGGTGTTACAGCTAAATCCCATTACAAGGCTAATTCTTTTGAAATACTGATTCTTAATGTGACTGATCCATCGTTATGGAAGTCAAAACCACACTCTTTTCAGCTTATCACTATTTACCGCACGCCTGGTCCCTATTCAGATTTCTTCAGGAATTTGCTAACTTTCTTTCCTGCTTACTACTGTCAACAGATAAGGCTTTAATTGTAGGTGATTTCAATATTCACTTTGACAATGAGCAGGATCCACTTATAATTGCTTTCGAGTCCATCTTAGAATCCATGGGTATCACTCAGAATGTGATGGGACCAACCCACCGCTGTAATCATACTTTAGATCTAATATTAACATTTGATATCAAAATAGATAACCTTGATGTTTTCCCCCAAAGTGATTCGATTTCAGATCACTATCTTTTAGTATTTGAGCTATCTCTAATAAATAAAATCCTTCTGCCTCGTTATCACACTAAGCACACTATCACATCTGCTACTCCAGCTGCGTTTATTAAAAACCTACCAGACTTAAAATTTAATACACCTATGGAGATAAATCATCTTGTGTAAATGAGCAATTAGAATGTGTGCTTCGCTCAACCCTGGACATGACTGCCCCTGCTAGGGTCAAACGTATTAGGGAAAAAAGGCTAGCACCATGGTATAATGACCACACCCCTACCTTAAAGCAAAGAACATGGCATTTAGAGCACAAGTGGAGACATAGTAAATTGGAGGTGTTTAAGCTTGGTTGGAGGGACAGCATGACAGAGTATAAGCATGCCCTCACTAAAGCTAAAGCTGCATACTTCTCTTCAATCATAGAGAAAAATAAGAATAATCCAATATTTCTTTTTAATACAGTCTGCAAATTAATAAAAATCCCCACAGAAAGTGATTCTCCCGTTCTGTGTCATTTTAATAGTAATGATTTTCATGACTTTTTTTAATGATAAGATAGAGAACATTAGGCATAAAACTCAATGCTCATCACATCACCAAACTATTCAGCCACCTTCCAGATGCAGCACTAGTGAAGACATCTGTTTAATGAGCTGTAAATCAAGATTAGAATCTTTTACCCCAATTACTAATACTTAACTATCCGCACTGATCAGCTCGTCTAAGTCATCAACATGTTTATTAGATCCAATTCCTACACGTTTACTCAAACAAGTAATACCTAGTATTATAGAGCCAGTGTTAGTTATTTTAAATTCATCCCTTACCTTTGGTTATGTGCCCAAATCCTTTAAGTCTGCCGTTATCAAACCACTGATTAAAAAAGCCAGTCTTTACCCTTGTGTGATATCTAATTATAGACCAATTTCAAATTTACCGTCCATCTTAGAAAAAGCCGTCTATCAGCAGCTCTGCAGTTACCTCCAAAGGAATGGTATTTATGAAACATTTCAGTCTGGCTTCAGGCCCCATCATAGTACTGAAACAGCATTAATTAGGGTACTAAATAATTTGTTAATGTCCTCAGAAAAGGGATGTGTTTCTTTTCTTGTTCTGTTAGATTTAAGTGCAGCATTTGACACTATAGATCATGATGTGTTACTAAACAGACTAGAAAATACTGTAGGTATTAAGGGATCGGCACTTTCTTGGTTTAAATCTTACTTAGCTGACCGGTACCAGTTTGTTCATATAAATAATCTAAGGTCTAAGCTCTCAAAAGTGAAGTATGGTGTGCCTCAGGGGTCAGTGCTTGGCCCGCTTTTATTCTCTCTGTACATGCTGCCACTAGGCTCAGTTATTTGTAAACATGGCATTAGTTTCCACTGCTATGCAGATGATACACAGCTGTACATATCAGCCAAACCTAATGACAGCCTTACAATCAACAAAATTGAGGACTGTGTAAAGGAAATAAAAGATTGGATGTTATTTAATTTTCTCTTACTTAACTCAGATAAAACTGAGGTTCTATTAGTGGGACCCAAGGCTATGAGAGACAGGTTGGCTACATCTATCCTAAATCTAGGTGGCTCTCCAGTATTGCTCAGTCCGTCTGTAAAAAACTTAGGGGTCACATTTGATTCAGATCTCTCCTTTGATGCGCACATTAGCAGCATCACTCGAATTGCTATTTTTCAATTATGTAATATCGCTAAACTTAGAAATATCCTCTCTTTTAATGATGCAGAGAAACTTGTTCATGCGTTTATAACCTCAAGGTTGGATTACTGTTACTTACTGGATGCTCAAGTAAATCTATAAATAAACTTCAGTTAGTTCAAAATGCAGCTGCCTGGGTGCTAACTCGAACTAGAAAATTTGATCACATCACTACTATTCTATCATCACTACACTGGTTACCAGTCAAATTCCGCATAGATTACAAAATACTTCTTATAACTTATAAAGCTCTACATGGCCTGGCCCCACATTACCTGAGTGAACTCTTAGAGTTTTACAATCCAACTCGTCTACTTCATTCACAGCGTGCAGGACTTCTTTTAGTTCCTAGAATTAAAAAAGTCACAGCAGGGGGAAAGGCTTTCTCATACATGGCCCCCCAACTGTGGAATAAACTTCCCACTTTCGTTCAAGACTCAGACACTTTCCAAATTTTTAGGTCTAGGCTAAATACATACTTATTTACACAGGCTTTTCTCTAGATTTAGACCAGGATGCATGGCTTGGGTCACTGGGGCTGGAGTCTGGAGTCATGTCTGGCCTGCATGCCTTGTCCGTTAGCCGGGAGTGTCGAGTGGTCAGTCTGGCTGAACTGGGCTTCGGTCCTCGTGATCTTGACTCGTGCATCCTTGCCTTAGACTAAGGGCAGAGCTGGGGGTTCGTTAGATAGTTATTCGAGCCTCGTCCTATCTGACTCCCCGTGCAGATCCCGTCCGGTCAGCGCTGGGAGGTCAGTTTGAAGAAACCACAGCAGCATTGCATCAGCGGGTTTATTCAAAGAGCTCGATACACATAAGATGCTGGTTCTTTTAAACATTCGAAGGAGGGAAAAAGAAAGGGGAGCCCCCCTGCAAAGATACTTTTTCATACCAGAGCCAAAAAAGAAAGAGGTAGCTATCGCGAGGTCAAGCGGGGGACATCATGTGCTGGCAGTTATGTTATTTCAACATTTAGTACTAGGATGAAAAGGGCATGCGATTGACAAATAACATTCTGTAGCAAGTAACAATTTCAACATTGTTCCAGTGATTTTTTCCACTAGTCAGCAAAGGGTTCTCAGCCGGACAGACTATAAGACATACTCAGGCTAATTATTCTTACAGGGTTCATAGTCAAGAGTCCTTATGTGATCAGAGACGTTGGTTGTGTCTTCTGCCTATGGTGGGGTGCCAATGTCTCATGTTATCCCTCTTGGCTGTGTTTTCCTACCAGTCTCCGCTTTCTGGCTATGCTGCTATAGCTAATGCTGCCCCAGAATTTCCTATGCTACAAACACTAGCATCAGTGATTGACATGGCATCAGTGATGTTAATAGACACTGTGCTCTTTAATCAATAACTAATTACATTTTCTTTTTTCTCTCCGAGCTGTGTTCCGGCAGTTTTTTCCAGCCCCACACATGTGTTCATCTGCTGGAGATCCACTCAAGCTGCTTGGGTCATCATCTTCCAGCCCTCAATACCCGGGTCCCTTCATGTCGATTGCATACTTCACATTTTATTTCGAACTTTGACTCCATGACCTTTAGTTTCGCTCTTAGATTTATCATCTACGTTGCCCAAGAGGTTTGGGTCCCTTTTTGAGTCTTGGTCCTCCCAAGGTTTCTCCTAGAGCTAGGGAGTTTTTCCTTGCCACTGCCGCCCTAGGCTTGCTCAATTTGGGATTGGACGTAGTTATTAGGAGATAATCTAAACTTGTAAAGTTGCTTTGAGACAATGCTCCATTGTAAAAAGCGCTATATAAACAAATCTGACTTGACTTGACCTCTTCTCAGTTTAGTCAATTGCTTAGTTATTTTTTGGCTCTCATGCCAGGTTTTGGTTCCAGTTATTTTTCTCAGTAACCTTGTTTAATTCATGTTGGTTTTTTGTATATTTTGTATCTGTTTTTTGGGGACAATAAAATATGTTTTATTATTGTCCAACTGGGACCTGCGATTCCATCTGCCGTTGTCCACGACCCCATAACAGAATGCTCTGCCAAAAGAACAAACGGCAGGTCCCAGTCTTCCCCGCGACCGATGCTCCAAGGGTCGCCGGGGAACTCATGCTGGTGCCAGGACCAGGCCAGCCCAGGACATGTCATCCCTGGAGACAATCCAGAGGACTTTCCTCACTCCGGGACTTTTTCAGGACATGTCCCTACTCCTCGATGACGTCTCCAGGGCGGATTCCCTTGCAGAGGATGCTCTTTGTGCCACAGCACTTGCCAGGAAGCTTCTGTGCACCACTTTACACAGCGAGGAGGCCATCGATGACCTCCCGGATTACGCTCCAAGCGTCACACCGCCTCTGGAGGACGTCGCTCGCCTCAAGCTGCCCACCCAGGTAACTACTACCGCAATCTACTACCGTTTCCATGGGTAGCTGTACTTTTTCCTCCTCGTCTTTGTGGGCGTTCTGGTCGCTTAGCTTGGTTAATGAGCCGCTTGCCGTCGTGTCCCCGTCGGTTAGCCCCGTTTCCGAGTCAGTTTTGTCTCGTAGCTTGGATATTGAGCCGCTAGCCGTTGTGTCCCCGCCGGTTAGCCCCATTTCCGAGTTAGTTTTGTCTTGTAGCTCGGATATTGAGCCGCTTGCTGTTGTGTCCCTGTCGGTCAGCCCCATTTCCGGGTCAGTTTTGTCTCGTAGCCCAGATATTGAGCCGCTAGCGGCCTTGCCCTTGTCAGTTAGCCGCGTTTCTGTGTCCGTCTCACCTGTTAATCCGGTTAATGAGCCACTAGTCACTTTGTCAACGCCGTTTGGCCCCGCTTCCAAACTGTCAGCTATGCTTAGCTTGGTTATTGAGCCGCTAACCTCGTTGTTTCCGCCATTTAGCCCCACTTCCGAGTCATCCGTTATGCTTTGCCCGGTTGTTGAGCTGCTAACCGCCTCATCCGCGCCGTTTAGCCCGCTTCTGAGCCGATAGCCACGTGGAACCCAGTTGATGAGCCGCTAACTGCATGGTCTTCACCGATTAGCCGCGTTTCCGAGTCTATAGCTATGCTGAGCTCTGCTTTTGGGCCACTAACTGCCCCGTTCACGCCCCTTGGCCCCGCTCTCGAGCCATTAGTGACATCTTGCTCAATTGTTGAGCGCTCTAGCCTTGCGTCGGTGTTTCTCCGGCCCGTTAGCCCAGCAGTAGAGCTGGTCATGTCTCATAGCCCCTCGGTTGAGTCACTAGCATCTAGTTACGTGCCTTCAGAGCCCCTCAGTCCCATGTCAGGGCCTTCAGAGCCTCTCAGCCCCGTGTCAGGGCCTTCAGAGCCCCTCTGTCTTTTGTCTAGGCCATCGGAGCATCTCAGTCCCGCGTCAGGGCTCTCAGGGTCTTTTTGTCCTCGTTCTGAGCACCTCACGCTATTTATCTCTCTTTCCGAACCCGTTAGCCCTGTCTCTGTGCATGCTCCTCCGATTTGCCTCACTTCCAAGCCGGCCACGCAGCTCAGCTCGGTGGATGAGCTGCTAGCTGTCTTATTTGCACGGCTCAGCTTAGGTGATAAGCTGTGGGCCGTCTCACCCTCGCGTGTTGTTTCTGTTTCCGGGTTTAAGTCGGTCGTGTCATCTGGTCCCATAGCTGCGTCAGTTAGAGGTCTGCCCATGGTTGCAGGGTCTACTGGGTTTGGGGCTGGGCACATCATGACACTATCAGCCCCTGTACCTGCACCAAGGTCGTCAGCGACTGAGTCTGCGTCAAGGTCGACTACTCCAGTGCCTGCACCAAGGTCATCGGCTCCTGTGTCTGCACCTACGACATCAGCTCCTGGACCAGCAGCAAAGTCATCAGTTCCTGTATCAGCGCCCAGGTCGTCTGTCATGGGAGGCTCCATGTCAAGTCAAGCTTTTGCGGGAAGCACCATGTCAAGTCAATCCTTGGCGGCAGGCACCATGTCAATCAAGCCTTTGTGGGAGGCACCATGTCAAGTCAAGCCGTCATGCCAAGTCAAATCGTCCCGGCCGTCATGCCGAGTCAAGTCGTCCCGGCCATCATGCCGAGTCAAGTCGTCCCGGCTGTTATGCCAGGTCAGGCCGACCGGGTGGACGTCAAGTCAAGTCAGGTCGCCCTGGTGTCCGTCAAGTCAATCCAGGCTTCCCTGGCAGCCGCCAAGTCAAGAAGGGGCTTGCAGGAGGCTGTCAAGCATAGAAAGGCCTTTCTGATGGCCATCAAGTTCTCTGAGGCCGCCCAGAAGGCCATCAAGCCAGGTCAGGCCTCCCTAGGGTCCGTCAAGTCAAGGCTGGCCTCTCAAGAGGCCGTTAAGCCAAGTCAGACCTTCAAGTCGAGCCAGGCCATCCTGGCAGCCATCAAGTCAAGCCAGGCTGTTCCGCCGGCCATCAAGTCAAGCCGGGCTGTCCCGGCAATCGTCAAGTCAAGCCAGGCTGTTCCGCTGGCCGTCAAGTCAAGCCGGGCTGTCCCGGCAGTTGTCAAGTCAAGAGGCCGTTAAGCCAAGTCAGACCTTCAAGTCTAGCCAGGCCGTCTCGGCAGCCATCAAGTTAAGCCAGGCCATCCCGGCGGCCGTCAAGTCAAGCCAGGCTGTTCCGCCGGCCATCAAGTCAAGCCGGGCTGTCCCGGCGGTCGTCAAGTCAAGCCAGGCTGTTCCGCCGGCCGTCAAGTCAACCCAGACTGACCCGGCAGTTGTCAAGTCAAGCCAGGCCGTCCCGGCAGCCGTCAAGCCAGGCCGTCCCGGCGGCCGTCAAGTCAAGCCAGGCCGTCCCGGCAGCCGTCAAGTCAAGCCAGGCCGTCCCGGCGGCCGTCAAGTCAAGCCAGGCCATCCCGGTGGCCATCAAGTCAAGCCAGGCCATCCCGGCGGCCGTCAAGTCAAGCCAGGCTGTCCCGGCGGTCGTCAAGTCAACCCAGGCCGACCCGGCGGTCGTCAAGTCAAGCCAGACCAACCCAGCGGTCGTCAAGTCAAGCCAGGCTGTCCCGGCGGCCGTCAAGTCTCCAGAGGCCGTCTCGGAGGCTGTCAAGTCAAGAGGGGACTGCCAGGAAGCCGTCAAGCCAAGAAAGGCCTCCCAAGAGGCCGTCAAGCCAAGTCAGGCCTCCCAAGAGGCAGTCAAGCCAAATCAGGCCTCCCAAGAGGCCATCGTCAAGCCAGGTCAGGACGTCAAGTCTTCCAAGGCCCTCCTGAGGGCCGTCATGTCTCCAGAGGCCTCTCAGAGGGTCGTCAAGTCGCCAGAGGCCTCCCGGGAGGCGGTCAAGTCGCCAGAGGCCTCCCGGGAGGCGGTCAAGTCTCCAGGGACCCTCCAGAGGGCCATCGTGTCTCCAGAAGCCGTCCAGGAGGCCGTCCTGTCTCGCCAGGCCTTTTTGGGGACCGCTATTCCAGAGGGGGCCTTCCTGATGCCCTGTATTCCAGTGGGGCCACTCCAGAGGTGTCTTCGCAGGCAGTCTGCCTCCACGTCCAGCCTCTGGATCTTCAGGGGACCCGCCTGACCGGCAGTCCGGACCCTCCGTTCGGCCTCCCACCGCCCACCCGGGTTCGGTGCCAGCGCCCAAAGAGGAAGCCACTGGAAGTACTTTGCCCCCCTGGGAGGGGTTTGGGAGCCCATGGATGGACTCCTTAGAGGGGGGTACTGTCAGGGTGATGCCCTGCCTCCAGTGTTTCGTTGTTTTCATGGCGTCTTGTGGGAATGGACTTCATTTCCCACAATCCGCTGTGATTTCCAATATGGTCACACCCTTGCCGGTTACCGTGGGTTTTTGTTATTGGTTCCTTTTAGTTAATTACTCCCGCGCGCAGCTGGGGCGTGTATGTATTTAAGTTCCGGTTTTTCACCGGTTGCGTCGCGAGAGCATTGTTTCACTTTGAGAGTGAACTACGGTCACGTTCATGCCATGTTTGTCTCGTCGTCTATGCTATGCTATGCTATGCTACGCTAGCGCTACAGATGTTCATGCCACGCCACGCCACACCACGCCACGCCACACCAATTTGCTGTTGATATTTTTTTGAACTGTTGGGACTGTTCTTTGGATTAATTTTTGCTTGCATGTGTTTTTGTGTATTCTGGGACTTTGCTTGTTGTTTTTGGACTCTAGCCACCTACTGTTAGCCTAGCCACGGCTACAGCTGGGGTTCTTTGGATTTTCTTTCAGCTACCACGCCTGGTTTCATTTTGCTGTGCTTCTTCTCAGTTTAGTCAATTGCTTAGTTACTTTTCGGCTCTCATGCCAGGTTTTGGTTCCAGTTATTTTTCTCAGTAACCTTGTTTAATCCGTGTTGGTTTTTTGTGTATTTTGTATCTGGTTTTTGGGGACAATAAAATATGTATTATTATTGTCCAACCGGGACCTGCTATTCCGTGTGCCTTTGTCCACGCGCCCGTAACAAAAACTTCAAACATAATGAAACACTAGTATCTAATTCCATGAAGCTTAACTGTCCGAATATCCAAATCACCGTGATAAATGTTTTATAACACAGCAATAAATATCCATTAATTAGACTTTCATCTAGCTGCTATTGTAGTTAGCATGTTTAGCTACCATGACTACTATGATAAAAAACTTTTTTTGTTACTAGGTTTTTAGGCCACCATTAAATCAGATATATTATTGTTTTAGCCATGATATAATGACCATATATACTTATTCCCCAGTCTCATTAGACTACACCAAAAAACACAGGAAATTTATACCCAGTATTATAAACTAAAAAAAAAAGAAATTCAGAAAAAAAGGACACGGTGTAGGCCACGGTGGCAAGTATTTAATGTGACTTCCCCTTACACTTGAACAATAGCAACACCTGGCAGTTTCATCGGGATGCCAAGTTTACCCTTCTGAAGTCTGAAGAACCTTGAACAGGATTGCTTTTTTGGATGGACCACGAGTGAAAAGGCTAAGATATGCTAAAGCTCACAAAGATTGGAATGAAGACCAGTGGAAAAGAGTATTATTGAGTGACTAATCCAAGACTTTTGCAAAGTACTGTAGTTGTTATTAGTGTAAATACATGCCCTCTGTATGTTTAATTATCTCACAATTCTAAAATTCTAAAAGAGTTATTACTTAATACACTAGCATTCAGAAAAACTGTATTCTGCAAATGATGGCTAACATACATAGGATTGTGGTACTCCTTTGCCTTACAGAAGGTAAGCTGGCATGGGAATGCCTGTTGGGTGTCTGTCACTGTTAATGATAAGTACAGAGGAAAGGACACTCAGTTTGGACAGCCTGCTGGAGATTATCCCTTTGGGCTGGGGTGTATGGGGTGAGGAGAAGGCTGCAGAACAGTGATAGTAAGTGTTGGTGAGGGGGAGGGGGGATCTACAAAGAAGAGATAGTAAAGTCAAGTCAGATTTATTTATATAATGCTTTTTACAATGAAGCAATGTCTCAAAGCAACTTTACAATTTTAGATTATCTCCTAATATCTACGTCCAATCCCAAATTGAGCAAGCCTAGGGCGACAGTAGCAAGGATAGTAATACATGTTGGTAGATTATTACGTCTGTGCTAATCTGAGCTCAACTTGGTTTTCACCTTTCTACTTAACCTTTACTGGCAACTATGATAGTAGATGAGAACGGAAGGAAACTTTCTTAGGTTATTATGGTTAGACACATCAAAGCTAAATGGAACATGTTCAGAGCTTAGTACACACCAGGGAGACAGAGGGTTTTAGCCAATTACCTTTGTGTCCACACCCTATGTTCCCTTCATTTAATGATTACTGCCAGACCTAAGAGCATGGGTTGGGCTACTGTGACCCCAGGCCATGGAAAAGGAGGATCACCATGCAACTCAGTGTATATAAAGCACCGGAGAACATGGGATTTATGGACATATGGTCAGTACTAAGCAACTGGATCTGAGATAAGAGAGTGCTTTGGAGATGCTATGAGGAGATGAAGAGAATGAGAAAAAAGAAGGAGAGAAAGAACTGGACTGAGAAAGACATTGAACTGGAAGCAGAGTAAGACAATGAGGCAGAAAGGTAAACAGGGAACAAGGGTGGGAGAGTGAGAGTAAGAGAAAAGTGCTGGCCCCTCCGAGGTCTGATAAAATGCAGTGTGCATGACTTCACTTCCCAGCAGTGAGGCCTGAGGGTGAACGGGAAGAGACTGGGTGCTTGCAAAAAAAGAAAAAAAAAAGGGGGGGGGGGCATGGTATTCCATCATACTTCACTACTTTACTAGCTGGAAATCTGCACATGTGACCCTTCTCATGTAATACAATGAGACAGGGGGCCAAATCTGGAGTCTTCAGCTGGTCCCAGACCTTCAACATAGCTAATGATGTTACTTTTCCCTAACTCACATTGCATATTGTCCTATGAATTACATTACCTGTCAAAACGATATAGCAGGATTCCTGGTAGGACTGACTCATTTTTATTATTCATATTCTTAGTAATTAGACAAATACTGATATAGCACAATCCAATTCAGGAATGAATGCAGATGATTAGTAAGCATTAAGATAAAGGACCTTTTATTTTAGCAGCCAAAATGCATTTCACTGCTACAGAAGATAAGTGTAAAATGGCTTCCCCAAATGACACTGCAGAGTAATATGGAAACATGTGGAAGCACTAGCAATCAGCCAGCGTGTCTGCCAAGTCAGCTTTTTCCCCAGACTCACTTCAGCTGAGGGATTCATCTTTTGGGAAAAAAGGGGGAAACATTTGTCTGGAAGGCCTCAGGAGAGGCTAATCATACAGTATGTAGCTCGAGCTTTAAGTCAGTCCAAAGTTTTACAGTACTCTTACAATTTTTATATGGGTGACATATGCATATAGAGTGTAGAATTGTGGGACTGTGGAAGCCTAGTGGGTAAGGTACTGGACTATGGACCTGAAGGTCTAGGGTTCAAATCCCACCTCTGCCCAGCTGCCACTGTTGGGTCCTTGAGCAAGACCCTTAACCCACAATTGCTTGGATTGTAGGATTGTATCAATTGTAAGTCGCTCTGGATAAGGGTGTCTGCTAAATGCTGTAAATGAAAAATAAAAATAAAGTAATGGTCTATGGACCAGAAGGTCCAGGGTTCAAATCCCACCTCTGCCAAGCTGCCACTGTAGGGTCCTTGAGCAAGACACTTAACCCACAATTGTTTGGATTGTAAGGTTGTATCAATTGTAAGTCGTTGTGGATAAGAGTTTCTGCTAAATGCTGTAAATGTAGAATTGTTTTCTTATTTGGTATGCATTTAACATGAATCTGTAGATTAGAACTAATGGTCATACATTACAGATTTTTCTACTGAGCTACTTTTACAGATCTGGGAAGAGATGCTCACCACACATTGCTTGTGAATACACTTATCAAGGGAGGACATGGTTAATACAGGCCAGTTCATTTTACATGTCTCAGTTTATTGTAATGTTATTTTAAGAGGCAGGCATGAAGGCAACTAATTTCGTTTCTTTTTAGAAATAAACCTGAAAATAAGTAAGAAATCTGGAATTAAATTGTTTTAATTAAAGTAGTTATCAAATGATTGTGCCCTATGATGGATTAGCGCCCTGTCTAGGGTTGTTCCTGTCTTGCACCCTGTGCCGCCAGCTAGGCACTGGCTCTCCTGTGACCCTGATCAGGATTAAGCAGATAAGAAATAAGTGAAAATCAAACGACTGACGCAGGCTGACTATACTAAACATTGTCAAATTGAGAAATAATATGACTATAAAAATGATCAGATATGTATGTTTCTACAGTGTGCACGTAGTACATTTAGTCATGCAAACTGATAACCTGCTGAACTGCTCCAGTCAGACAGCTGTATACAGTCTGTGAAACCATTTCCATTATGACTCATAACCTGACACAGACCAGCTGCAAGGCATTCACAGTGTAGAATCACACAAACAGTATTGATAATGCAATATACCTGGTACAGTCAGTCCCAGTTATATCTACAATAAAGCAGCAGCCCTACAAATAACGATAAAATCTGGAACATCATTTATGGAATTTGTAATCAACTCACCATAACACTAAGTTATGTGCTAATCCCACTAACTGACATAAAATAAACTACATATGAATCATATTTCAGATGTTTCCGTGTTAACGTGTCAGCATAATACACTTTCCATGGGCTCATACTTGTTTCTAGCACATATTTATACATTTTATGACTAGAGCAGCTCAGAGTGCTTAGCCCTAATGGTTCTCCTAATAAAACTGTGGCCAGAGGACTGGCTGCTTTCAGCCTTATTTGGAAATGCAACCCTTTCGTGAGCTCAGCCCGTCCATAAGTGTGTACTTACAATTCCTTAAAGATAGTGTGAAGAGACATTGTGTGTATCAAATGGACCCTGAAACAGGCCAAAAACAATCATCACATTGTAACAGCTGGGTTTTGCAGTGAATGCGTGCAATGAGTGTTGAGACAAGGTGACGTAAGTGTGGGGATGGGGTTGGGGTTGTGTAAGTGTTTGTGGGTGCTGTGAGAGTCAAAAGCAGCAGATGGACTACACCAAAAAACAGACCTAGAAATATTTTCAAGATCAAGGCACAGAGGGTGATTAACTAGTGAGGTGAGTTGCACCCACTTGGTTTTTACTGTGATGTCCAAACAGGAAAAGGAATTTCCCTTAACTGGTCCTACTGCGCATATTAGATACAAGCAGATAGTTAATGACAAGAGCAGAATGAGCTCAAGTAGTAAACACAAGACACAGAAAAACATCTCATAAGTGCTTAGAGGAAGCCCTGGGGTTAGGAAGAGATTGGTATTAATGACAAACAGAATGAAAAATAGAATCTAAAAAGGTAATAAAGACAAATATGGGATAATTGGTTGGAATATATTGTGATTACTGGATATATGGTTCACATTTTGACTATACCTTTTCTAACACAAGAAATGTGTTTTGGAAATATGTAAAGGTTCCTTGTAGAAGACTCACAGAAGAGGTATTATGAGGTGCAAGAACCCTTTGGATAAGCAAAGAATGTATAACCACATGAAGGACCCTTATAGCATTAGACTGGAATTACAAATTTTGAGAAAATGCTTTAAACAAAATATTACAGCATCTGCCGCAGGAATACAAGAACTTTCTGTGACTGTATCAATCCAACACTTCTGTACTCTCAACCATAAGGAGATATGACCTAATTCTGTAAGCATGCTGTCATTCTCACAGCCAGTACACATTAATACCTTTCCTGTTGAGCCCCAAAGGAGGGTAATCTGCTCATTACTAATCACTAATTCAGTTATTACTGATTTTCTCAGACTCTAACAATCCTGATTATCAGACATACAGGTGCATGCACTGACAGTGTTCCCCAAACCGCCAAGTTTTAGGAACAAAACAAGCCTCTCCCTGGTTACACATTTACTTTTATTACAGAGACTCCCTCCACCTCCCGGTGTTAACCAGGCCTGTTTGTTTTTCCTCCCCATCTGTGATCAAGCCTGAGACACATGCTGTCTCAACAAGAGAGAGACGGAATGGAGACGACAGATACTTCTTTGCAGATTGCAATAAGCTCAGGAGCCCAAGGGGGGGTCACAAGTTCTGCTGGCTTCAACTGGAATTTCCATGTTCTTAACTTCCACCTCACTTAACTTCCACCTACTACAAACAAAATGGTCCATTATGGAAACATCAGCTGACTCAAACGGAAACTGACAGTAGTAATGGGAGGATAAGAACCTTGCTGATGTAATGCAAAGTTTTCATTTTTTCATCCAGCCTCATGTACTCAGAGAAGTACTTTTCATTTTAGCCATTTAATTGTTGCATTGGGTGGCCAATTGGCTTGGCTGGTGATCTGCCAGGCGTGCTTGTTACCAGGGATCCTCTTGCTTAGTCCTTTAGGAGCAGCCCTATAATGTAGCAAAAAGCCAAGTATAATAGGTCTAAGCACACACCAAAACAGTTCAGCCTGTATCGTAATAACAAACAGCTTTCGTTTCCACAGCTACACTAAATATCAAATATAAACCAGCAAGGTATAATAATGCAGTATAATATAATAATCCATAATCTGAAGGGTATTTACCTAAATGGAATGACTCATTATCAGGAAATACTGGGCCTTAAGGAATGGACTTAAGTAAGAATAAGTGATTAATGCTTAGGCAAAGAGAGATCGCTAGACGGAGTGATGTTTTGAAGGAGGGGACACTACCTACCAAGTGGCACTGCTGACCAGCTGTCATTCCTGACTGAAGTGTTTATAGTGTGGTAGTTAACTGGGTACGAGGGACTGTAACAAGAAGACCTAATATTGACAGTGGTGTTATGTTTCAGATGAAATGTATTACCAAGCCTCAATCATTCTCTGCAATATATATATTCATATACAACCCCAAATTAGAAAAAAGTTGGGATGTATGGAAAATGCAAATATAAAAAACTCAGTGCTCCTTACATGTATTTTGACTTTTATTTCATTGCAGCATTATGAACCTAGGATATTTAAAGTTTTGTCTTATCAACTTCATTTTGTTTGTTAATAAACATCCATTCCTGCATTTCAGGCCTGCAACACATTACAAAAAGCTTGGGACACGGGCAATTTATGGCTAGTAATTAAGTAAAAAAAAACTAAATAATGATGTAATTTCAAACAGATGATGTCAACAAGTGATTCTAATCATGATTTGGTCCAAAAGCAGTGTTCACAAAAGGTTGAGTGTTTGAGGAATAAAGACGGGCCGATGATTTCCAGTCGACAACAAATGTGTAAGAAAATTATTGAAATGCTTAAAAACAATGTTCCTCAAAGAAAGTCTGGAAGAGATTTACAGTGGTGCTTGAAAGTTTGTGAACCCTTTAGAATGTTCTATATTTCTGCATAAATATGACCTAAATTATCATCAGATTTTCACACAAGTCCTAAAAGTAGCTAAAGAGAACCCAGTTAAACAAATGAGACAAAAATATTATACTTGAGGAATATTATACTTTATTGAGGAAAATGATCCAATATTATATATTAGTGAGTGGCAAAAGTATGTGAACCTCTAGGATTAGCAGTTAATTTAAAGGTGAAATTAGAGTCAGGTGTTTTCAATCAATGGGATGATAATCAGGTGTGAGTGGGCACCCTGTTTTATTTAAAGAACAGGAATCTATCAAAGTCTGCTCTTCACAACACGTTTGTGGAAGCGTATCATGGCACAAACAAAGGAGATTTCTGAGGACTCAGAAAAAGAGTTGATGATACTCATCAGGGTGGAAAAGGTTACAAAAACATCTCTAAAGAGTTTGGACTCCACCAATCCCACAGTCAGACACATTGTGTACAAATGGAGGAAATTCAAGACCATTGTTACCCTCCCCAGGAGTGGTCGACCAACAAAGATCACCCCAAGAGCAAGGCGTGTAATAGTTGGCGAGGTCACAAAAGGCCCCAGCGTAACTTCTAAGCAACTGAAGGCCTCTCTCACATTGGCTAATGTTAATGTTCATGAGTCCATCATCAGAAGAATACTGAACAACAATGGTGTGCATGGCAGGACTGTAAGAAGTAAGCCACTGCTCTCCAAAAAGAACATTGCTGCTCATCTGCAGTTTGCTCAAGATGACGTGGCCAGAAGGCTATTGAAAGAATGTTTTGTAGACAGATGAGACCAAAACTTTTTGGTTTAAAAAAAAAAAAAAAGCATTATGTTTGGAGAAAGGAAAACACAGCATTCCAGCATTATCCCATCCGGTCACACCAGATACTGAAAGCAAAGGTTCACATACTTTTGCCACTAATATGTAATATTGGATCATTTTCTTCCATAAATAAATGACCAAGTATACTACTTTTGTCTCATGTGTTTAACTGGGTTCTCTTTATCTACTTTTAAGACTTCTGTAAAAATCTGATGAAGTTTTAGGTCATATTTATGCAGAAATACAGAAAATTCTAGAGGGTTCACAAACTTTCAAGCACTACTGTACGCATGGTCTTGATGAAACTGTAAGGACCCCCCTAGTATTGTGGGATCCCTCCAAACTGACACTAGTGTTGGCCTGGCTATAACGCCGGGATCCCCACAGTGAGCACGACTGCGCATGCACCTGCTTAAGCTGAGTGATCAGCTGCGTTATCAGCGACACCTGTCAGTGTTGCTATTTAAGAGCACTCTTTAGCTCAGTCAGGTGTCGCACCATTCGTGTTGAATCACCCTTTTTTTCGATCTCACCGCACGAGTATTGTTGCGTTTGCTTTTTCCTTGTTCTGGTGGCTAGGGAAATCAGTAAGGACCTCTCCTGCTTGAGGGGAGAGGTTATTGTACGGATTAGAAGATTTGGAGGTAAGGTAGGGCGTAGACTGCTAGGCAAGGAACAGAATTCCTGCAGATATTGGTTCCCTTTCCGGCTCTTGCCTCGCTCAGCTCCGCAAGGGATCACTCCGCTTAGCGCACGCACTGATCCCTGCTACACATTTGGCATTCGCAAAGCTACGCCATTAGCGTAACACGCAATTTGGTGCTTCTTTTTACTTCCTTTTTCGTTCTCCCTCGCCACACTGCATTGGCGTGTTGATAGTGGCTTTTGTTTTCAGTTAGTATATCATTTCCTTTTTTGAGTCTGGTTTAGTGTGGCACTTTAGTTTGCCCTTCGTTTCTTATTTCTTTTAAGCGCCAGTAGGGCAACGCTACAGCAACAGACCTTGACGCGAGTGATCAGGGGTTAACCCACAGCTGCCAGCCAATTTAGGCGCAGCTTCATTTTCAGTTTGCTTTCATCTTCTTAGTGTTTTTTATATATTTACAGTTGGGCAAAAAAGTATTTAGTCAGTCACTGATTGTGTAAGTTCTCTGACTTAGAAAGATGAGAGAGGTCTGTAATTTTCATCATAGGAACACTTCAACTATGAGAGACAAAATGAGAAACAAAATCCAGGAAATCGCATTGTAGGATTTTTAAAGAATTTAATTGTAAATTATGGTGGAAAATAAGTATTTGGTCAATAAATTAGGTTCAACTCAATACTTTGTAACATAACCTTGACAGCAATGACAGAGGTCAAACGTTTCCTGTAAGTCTTCAGCAGGTTGGCACACACTGTAGCTGGTATTTTGGCCCAATGCTCCATGCAGATCTCCTCTAGAGCAGTGATGTTTTGGGGCAACATGGACTTTCAACTCCCTCCACAAATGGGGTTGAGGTCTGGAGACTGGCTAGGCCACTCCAGGACCTTGAATTGCTGTTGACGGACCCACTTCTTTGTTGCCCGAGCAGTGTGTTTGGGATCATTGTCATGTTGGAAGACCCAGCCACGTTCCTTCTGCAATGCTCTCACTGCTGGAAGGAGGTTTTGGCGTAAAATCTCATGATACATGGCCCCGTTCATTCTTCCCTTAACACGGATCAGTCGTCTTGTCCCCTTTGCAGAAAAACAGCCCCAAAGCATGATGTTTCCACCTCCATGCTTCACAGTAGGAATTCTTCTTCCTCCAAACACGACGAGATGAGTTTTTACCAAAAAGCTGTATTTTAGTTTCATCTGACCCCATGATATTCTCCCAATCCTCTTCTGGATCATCCATATGCTCTCTTGCAAACTTCAGACTGGCCTGGACATGTACTGGCTTAAGCAGGGGGACACGCCTGGCACTGCAGGATCTGAGTCCCTCTCGGCGTAGTGTGTTACTGATGGTAGCCTTTTTACTTTGGTCCCAGCTTTCTGCAGGTCATTCATCAGCTCCCTCTGTGTAGTTCTGGGATTTTTGCTTACTGTTCTCATGATCGTTTTGACCCCACGGGATGAGATCTTGCGTGGAGTCCCAGATTGAGGGGAGATTTATCATAGACTTGCATGTCTTACAATTACTCCAACCTGCTTGCCTATTGTAGATTCACTCTTCCCAAGCTGGTGCAGGTCTACAAATTTTCTTTCCTGGTGTCCTTCAACAGCTCTTTGGTCTTGGCCATGGTTGAGTTTGGAGTCTGACTGCTTGAGGCTGTGGACAGGTTTCTATTATACAGATAACGAGGTCAAGCAGGTGCCATTAATACAGGTAATGAGTGGAGGACAGAAGAGCCTCTTAAAGAAGAAGTTACAGGTCTGTGAGAGCCAGAAATCTTGCTTGTTTGTGGGTGACCAAATACTTATTTTCCACCATGATTTACAATTAAATTCTTTAAAAATCCTACAATGTGATTTCCTGGATTTTTTATTTTCTCATTTTGTCTCTCATAGTTGAAGTGTACCTATGATGAAAATTACAGACCTCTCTCATCTTTCCAAGTTGGAGAACTTGCACAATCAGTGGCTGACTAAATACTTTTTTGCCCCACTGTAAATATTTTGGTTCACTATTTCCATCTGGAGCTAACTCCGATTGGGTCCTATAAGTCTTTTTATTTTCTGTTACACAGGCCGCTGGGATTTTTATAGGCCGAACCATAACAGAAACCTGTATGGACTATTACGGTTCATGCTTAGAGGTCAGTGTTTTTTGGGCGTGAGCGCGCTCTGTATGATTGCGCATGCGCCAGTCCGTATTTGGCTCATTGCGCTCAAATTCGCGACACCTGTGTTTTGGGCTATATAAGTCCACCTGTTAGCCCACACAGGTTGTCGCATCATTGATACTTTTGATATTTCTCGACATTTCTTGACATCCAACAGTTTTGGCAAACGTGTGGTCTGCACCAGCCCTCACCCGGCTCCTGATAATCTGTTTTCCATTGCATTCGCAAGTTTTACACAGCTTTTTCGTTCTGAGTTTTGTGCGCTTTTTGGTTAGGGAAAAAGGTACGACTGGCAATTTGTAGATTGTCAGTTGGGGCCAGTCAGGATCCTGACTTGGTACGTTAGGGCTTAGAGGCCAGAGTATGTTCAGTGATTCCAGTGCACTAACACCAGACAACCAGGGCTCTGTTTTGAGCCTTGCTCGCGGCTGCAAGACTCGCCGCTCTAATCCCTCACTCACGCCGATATCCCCTCCTTCTCCTTCGCGATCGGGGGAATTGGACGGTTCCCTCGCAATCGCACTCAGAAAGGGACGCTGAGCTTATTTAAAGTCTCGTCCTCTTTCATTCCCGCATCAGCCTCATGCTCCCAGAAGCTTAGGGAGAATCGTGAGACGCTCTTCACGGACGTTCCACTCGGACTCAAGCTCCCGTAACCTGGGAGAACAGTGAGTATCCTTCACAGATTTCTCTGCACAGGTATCCGACACTTTGTGCATGCTTGGACCCGTACGCCGTTGCCGCAGCAGAGACATGTTGTAGGCGTAACAGTGAATAGGGGCACTGTACGCTTATGACGTACCTTTTTCTTTTGTTCTATTTTTATACCTTTATTTTTGGTGAAAATTTATTTCTTTTATTTATTCTTATATTTTGGTTCACCACTTAAATCAACACCATTTGGAGCTAAATGCACTTGGGTCCTAAACCCTTATTCTTTTATTTTTATGGCTTGCCTACATTTTTAATATGGCGAACCGTAACACGGACATCCCTAGAAAAGATTAATTAATTCTAAATCTCAGTGTTCTTTTCTGCATTAATGTTATTATCACAGAACTGAAAATGACGGAGATCGGAGATCATGGATTTTCAGTTTAGGCTTGTGCCCTTGCCGTTTACACACTGAAATTCTTCCAGTTTCCTCGAATTGTTTAATGATATTATGGACTGTAGAGGGAGAAATATATAAATCCCTTTCTTTGAGGTACATTGTTTTTAAACATTTCAATAATTTTCTCACACATTTGTTGACAAACTGTTATTTACATGTATTACCCAAAATGTTCTCTAGCCCCCCAAGCATACATGCATTATTACTTTAAATTGTCAATATTTCTTCTTATGTATTCTCTCGTAGACAACTGTGCTATCTGTCTCAATATTCACAATGTAAAATAAAATTTGACGCACTAGGACCTGAGGGAGGAGCTGCCGCCCATAACCTCACTGACCCTTAAACAACGGTTAATCTGTGACATCGGTCTGCATTGCTTCATAAAATACTTGATTGGCGAAAAATCTGCAGTGTTGTAATCTGGCGCAGATATTCTTGCTGTGTGTAAGCGAACATTATCAGCTGAAAAATGCCAGTTGGAAGGCCTGCCATTAGAAACTTGACTTGATTTGCTTCTTTGCCAGCAGAGGGGCACAGCTTGAACTTGTACTACTATCATAAGGAACTTAATTCCACAGAACACTGTCATTGGTAGTCAGTCCAAATAAGCGGCAGCTGAGTTTCAGGCTATTTAAGTGTGCTAAATGCTGGAATGCATCACTGTGCCATTTTAGAGGCTTATGCCTTATGGTATTTATATGTGTGTGTTTGTTGAAAAGACAGCAATCCAAATTAAGAGAAAGAAAACTGTGAAATGTGAAAGCTATATACACTGCTAAAAAAAATAAAGGGAACACTCAAATAACACATCCTAGATCTGAATGAATGAAATATTCTCATTGAATACTTTGTTCTGTACAAAGTTGAATGTGCTGACAACAAAATCACACAAAAATAAAAAATGGAAATCAAATTTATTAACCAATGGAGGCCTGGATTTGGAGTCACAGAAAATTAAAGTGGAAAAACACAATACAGGCTGATCCAACTTTGATGTAATGTCCTTAAAACAAGTCAAAATGAGGCTCAGTATTGTGTGTGGCCTCCACGTGCCTGTATGACCTCCCTACAGCACCTGGGCATGCTCCTGATGAGGTGGCAGATGGTCTCCTGAGAGATATCCTCCCAGACCTGGACTAAAGTATCCGCCCACTCCTGGACAGCCTGTGGTGCAACGTGACGTTGGTGGATGGAGTGAGATATGGTGTCCCAGATGTGCTCAATCGGATTGAGGTCTGGGCAACGGGCGGGCCAGTCCATAGCTTCAATGCCTTCATCTTGCAGGAACTGCTGACACACTCCAGCGACATGGGGTCTAGCATTATCCTGCATTAGGAGGAACCCAGGGCCAACCACACCAGTATATGGTCTCAGAAGGGGTCTGAGGATCTCATCTCGGTACCTAATGGCAGTCAGGCTACCTCTGGCGAGCACATGGAGGGCTGTGCGGCCCTCCAAAGAAATGCCACCCCACACCATTACTGACCCACTGCCAAACCGGTCATGCTGAAGGATGTTGCAGGCAGCAGATCGCTCTCCACGGCGTCTCCAGACTCCAGTCACATCTGTCACATGTGCTCAGTGTGAACCTGCTTTCATCTGTAAAGAGCACAGGGCGCCAGTGGTGAATTTGCCAATCCTGGTATTCTCTGGCAAATGCCAATCATCCTGCATGGTGTTGGGCTGTGAGGACAACCCCCATCTGTGGACGTCGGGCCCTCATACCATCCCTATGGAGTAAGTTTCTAACCGTTTGTGCAGACACATGCACATTTGTGGCCTGCTGCAGGTCATTTTGCAGGGTTCTGGCAGTGCTCCTCCTGTTCCTCCTTGCACAAAGGCGGAGGTAGCGGTCCTGCTGCTGGGTTGTTGCCCTCGTACAGCCTCCTCCACGTCTCCTGGTGTACTGGTCTGTCTCCTGGTAGCGCCTCCAGCCTCTGGACACTACGCTGACAGACACAGCAAACCTTCTTGCCACAGCTCGCATTGATGTGCCATCATGGATGAGCTGCACTACGTGAGCCACTTGAGTGGATTGTAGAGTCCGTCTCATGCTACCACGAGTGTGAAAGCACCACCAACTTTCAAAAGTGACCAAAACATCAGACAGAAAGCATAGGTGCTGAGAAGTGGTCTCTGGTCCCCAGAGCCACTCCTTTATTGAGTGTGTCTTGCTAATTGCCAATAATTTCCACCTGTTGTCTATTCCATTTGCACAACAGCATGTGAAATTGATTGTCAATCAGTGTTGCTTCCTAAGTGGACAGTTTGATTTCACAGAAGTTTGATTTTATTAGGAGTTATATTGCGTAGTTTATAAATAAAGTGTTCCCTTTATTTTTTTGTATATGAAACTATAAAGATTATGTGAGGTTTTGTTTTCCACTTTGCTACAAGGAGGCTCTTATTATATTACTTCAGCATTAAGAGATGCAACCTAAACACGAGATTCCTGTATCAAATTCCACAAAGCAAACATGCAGCACACCACTCATGTATAATTCATGTGTCATGTATAAAACACCATAATGTACAGTGGTGTATGAAAGTCAAGTCAAGTCAGATTTATTTATATATTCAAATAAAATGTAAAATATGCACATCTGCATTAAGTGGCCTGGAATGGTGGGGCTGGAGCTGATGATGGAAGCAGCTTGAGTAAAGCTGCAGCGGATGAACATCATGTGTGGGGCTGGAACTGGTACCAGAGCACAGCTCTGAGAGAAAATTTGTGAACCCTTTAAAACTTTCTCTATGCCTGTACATAATACCTAAACATTATCATATTTTATCATTATCATTAGAAGTCCTAAAATTAGATAAAGAGAACCCAATTAAATAAATAAGACAAATATACTAAACTTTTGAGGAAAATGTCCAAATATTATATATGTGAGTGTCAAATGTATGTTAACCTCTAGGATTAGCAGTTAAGTTAAAGGTAAAATTAGTCCAATCAGGTGTGAGTTTGCACCCTGTTGTAGTTAGACAACAGGGAACTAAATTTGTGGAAGTGTATCATGACATGAACAAAGGAGATTTCTGAGCATTCCAGACAAAGAGCTGTTGATGTTCATCAGCCTGGAAAAATCCAGAAAAACTCAAGCATAACAATGATCCGCTTCTCAAAGCCCAAACCTCACCATCTCATTACACCTTGATATGATATTAAACCTACATCATGTATGAAATATTTAGTTCCTTGGCAACAAGAACCATGGAAAAGCTTAATTCTGTAAAAAATAACCAGACTGACATGTTTCTTAAAAAAACTGTTTCAGCTTGGCTATTTTTAACTTACTAGTGCACTTACAGCCCAGATAAGGAAATTTTATGTGCATTATTGAACAGAATAATGGTTTTCAGAGGTGCTGTTTCAACTGAATTACAAAGGCTAATAACCAATTAGCATGTATTGCTATTAAGAAACTGGAGAAAAGACTCACAGAAACAAGGTTTTGCAGTCATATACGAATAATAAACACAAATTCAGAAGAAAATTGCAAATTCTTGAAAAAAAATGACAGCGATTTAAACTTTTGAATGCTAATGTAATTTCTTAATGCAAACCTGAGCATGGCACATACTACTTAAAAAACAGCATTCTGGCAACATTCTTGTAGTTAAATTCAGAGGGCTTTGTAATACCATCATTCCACATACTGCTCTGTTAATGAGTGTAACAAAGCTCATAAATGAGATCAGAGACTGTTTTTTTTCAACACCCTTCAGAGGATTTAATGTGGAAGACCTGATCCAGTGATCCAGCCGGTATAGGAGGGGGAGAGGGGGAAAGGTGGAGAAAGAGGTTGAGAAAATGAAGAGATATGGAGGGACGATGTTTTCTGTCTTCATGTTTAAATCCGTAATTTCTCTGCTTTTGGCTACCACAGCCTCTGCACAGAAGAGACTGTATGTAAACAAGTACTGTAAACAGAAATATGCATGCACTTTGCATTGCATGCGAGTGGTGCTTGAAAGTTTGTGAACCCTTTAGAATTTTCTATATTTCTGCATAAATATGACATAACACATCATAAGATTTTCACACAAGTTTGGGATAAAGAGAACCCAGTTAAACAAATGAGACAAAAATATTATACTTGGTCAGTTATTCATTGAGGAAAATGATCTAATATTACATATTAGTGAGTGGCAAAAGTATGTGAACCTCTAGGATTAGCAGTTAATTTCAAGGTGAAATTAGAAAATGCTAAAGGGTTCACAAACTTTCAAGCAGCACTGTATATCTTACACACACACACACACCCCACACACATAGTTTCCTCACCTTGTTTGCTGCTTGTCTTTTTGCTGAAAGAGAAAAATAATATTTTATATAATTCTCTATGTATTCATGTTGAAACTATGTTTAACAGTTTAATACTGGTTATAGTGCTGACATTGAGACTACATTTATTAAAAGCTTTACCAAATCATACTTCATACACTTAACGGTCAAAACATAGAGTCTTATGCGCAGGTTTGATACCCATCCCCAAATGGTCTGGGTTTTCAATTTTCATTTTTTACATTTTCTGTTGAAATTATAAATGAAAACAAATTAACACAAACACTGCAGGATAGAAATTTAAATATCACACATTTCTGCAAATTATAAGTGATAGTTATTGTTTATTTGATCCGATTTAAATTGGAAAAAAATAAAAGGATAAATTTGCATGTGTGAAGGTGTTTGGCCATCCTGTCAGTCAATATTTAAACTCACACTTTAACCACAATCACAGCCACCAAACGTTTCCTGTAGCAACTAATAGTCTTTACATTTTTACATTAGGATAATTTTCCCCAGTTGTTCCTTGCAGACCACCCACAGTTCAGAAAGTCTTGCCCGTAGTTGAAGTTGCCTTATATGCACAATGTGTCTGATTTTGAGGCATGCTGCAAATCACTGTATTGTTTTAATATTCAACAATCCAACAAATCCTCAGTGCATCAGGATTTATAGAGTGTGGCAAAAAGTATTTAGTCAGCCAATGATTGTGCAAGTTCTCCTACTTAGAAAGATAATAATGAGTAATAGGTACACTTCAACTATGAGAGACAAAATGAGAATAAATCCAGGAAATCACATTGTAGGATTTTTAAAGAATTTAATTGTAAATCATGGTGGAAAATAAGTATTTGGTCACCCACAAATAAGCAAGATTTCTGGCTCTCAGAGACCTGTAACTTCTTCTTTAAGAAGCTCTTCTGTCCACCACTCGTTACCTGAATTAATGGCACCTGTTTGACATCGTTATCTGTATGAAACACACCTGTCCACAGCCTCAAACAGTTAGACTCAAAATTCAACCATGGCCAAGACCAAAGAGCTGTCAAAGGATAATCAGATTAACCAGTGATAATCTCTCTCGATCTGGGGCGTCACGCAAGATCTCATCCTGTGGGGTAAAAATTATCATGAGAACGGTGAACAAAAATCCCAGAATTACACAGAGGGACCTGATGAATGACCTGCAGAGAGCTGGGACCAAAGTAACAAAGGCTACCATCAGTAACACACTATGCTGAGAGGGACTCAGATCCTGCACTGCCAGTACATGTCCAGGCTCATCTGAAGTTTGCCAGAGAGCATATGGATGATCCAGAAGAGTATTGGGAGAATATCATGTGGTCAGATGAAACCAAAATAGAACTTTTTGGTAAAAACTCAACTCGTCGTGTTTGGAGGAAAAAGAATGCTGAGTTGCATCCCAAGAACACCGTACCTACTGCGAAGCATGGGGGTGGAAACATCATGCGTTGGGACCTGTTTTTCTGCAAAGGGGATGAGGACGACTGATACGTGCTAAGGGAAGAATGAACGGGGCCATGTATTGTGAGATTTTAAGCCAAAACCTCCTTCCTCCATCCCATTGAAGATGGAACGTGGCTTGGTCCTCCAGCATGACAATGATCCCAAACACACCGCTCGGGCAACAAAGGAGTGGCTGCATAAAAAGCATTTCAAGGTCCTGGAGTGGCCTAGCCAGTCTCCAGACCTCAACCCCATAGAAACTTTGTGGAGGGAGTTCAACACCGACAACCCCAAAACATCACTGCTCTAGAGGAGGAGTGGAGGAATGGGCAAAAATACCAGCTACAGTGTGTGCAAACCTGCTGAAGACTTACAGGAAATGTTTGACATCTGTCACTGCCAACAAAGTTTATGTTACAAAGTATTGAGTTGAACTTTTGTTATTGACCAAATACTTATTTTCCACCATAATTTACAATTAAATTCTTTAAAAATCCTACAATGTGATTTCCTGGATTTTGTTTCTCATTTTGTCTCTCATAGTTGAACCTGTGATGATAATAACAGACCTCTCTCATCTTTCAAAGTAAGAGAACTTGCACAATCAGTGGCTGACTAAATACTTTTTTGCAACATTGTACATACTTAGTAGAATCCATTACTCTCTCTCTCTGGCTTTGCAATATTTGTTGTTCCACTGTCTGCCACAAACTCCCAGCATATTGGAACCACCCCCACGATTAACAGTTGGCGATATGTTTTTTCTGTGAAATGCCATTAACCACTAACACAGCTTTGGTGGTTGTAACTAAGTTTATTATTTGACTCCTGAATGCCTTATCTAAATGATGTGTTGCCCACCAGACATTGCCTTGTGTTATGAGATGCCAAGGTTCCTTGCAATGTCATATTTAACTCCAATGATTCAAGGCAGTATATAATGATCATATACTTGCACATTATTTAACCATATAAAACATTTATGTATACAAGCAGAAATTAGACAACATAAAAGTTTACAATATGTACAATCTTACCAGCAATGAGCGGAGGCAGCAGCCATACCAAAATTCCTACCATGACAATTATGAATACAATGATTGCAGCATACCACAGTGTAGAATCTTGTTCTAAATTGTGAGAAAAAGGACAATTTTACAAAGGATACTTTGGATACTCCAGATTTAGACATGAGTTAGGTCAACTGGGGTCTCTAAGCTGTTGCAGCATGAGTCACTCTGAGTGTGTGTGTGTGTGTGTGTGTGTGTGTGTGTGTGTGTGTGTGTGTGTGCGCGTGCTCGCACATATGTGTCCTGTGTTGGGCCACCACATTATTCAAAGTTGGTTCTCCCCTTAAGACTGTGCTGCTGTTTACCACCTGGCCCCCCATGACCCTTAATTGTTTCAAGCTGTTCTAGAAAATGAATGAAATGAATGAATGAACGAATGAATGGAGTACATCTATCTGAATGTAAACGTTGAAAAACATCTAGCATGCCATCTAGTGGTGAAAATATAAATCAAACAAGGTACTTTCCAATAAATTCCATCAGATAACCATTCAAATGCAATTATGAGCCAAAGCACTTTGTCATATGAACGAATGTGTAATGAAATTCTTGTCATATGCATCTCATTTGCTCAAATACATTATAAAACATATCAGCATTCAAACCAGTCAGCATTCAGTGCAACTTAGTGATGTGTGTCTTACCTGCAATAATGAGGGTGAAGCTCTTCCGAATTGGCGTGCGCAAAGCATAGTGGTTCACCCTGCATGTGTACCTGGACCCAGAATCTTTTATGCTGGGCTGGAGCAGGAAGAAGGCTGAGAGCGAGTATGTGCCATCTCGGAGGTGGCGATGGCTAGAGTACAGCACATTCTTCAGTACTTCAGGCACAAGGCTTGAACCCTCGTCCTCCCGCAGCCACTCGATGGTCACATCAAGCGGGTAGTAGCCTTCAGCCTCACATACCACCTTCTTCTCCTCACCAGGTGGTAAAGTCAAGGACGAGCCGATGTTCACAGACACACGCGGTGGTTCTGGTGTGGACATGTAATGAAGAGCAAAAGAGCATCATAACAACAGCAAGCATGGTTACTGACTAAAAGTATACTGCTAAAAATTGTAACTTGAGCTAACCTTAATTACAGTCAGCAACTATGGAGGAAGTTTGATAGCATAAGTTATTTAAAAACTTAAAAGACAAACAGAAGCACCCTTCAGTAAAGCCATAACCCAAAAATGTAAGAAGATAAACATGCCAGTGAAAGAATGAAATCTTTCTGAAGGGATACCAGGCAAGTAGATATGCCTCCTTGTTCTGATTGGTTAAATATTGGTGATCTACATCATTTGTTTTTGCTTCTCCTGTTTACAATGCCTAGATCTTCCACAAGACTTTTCTTATATTATAGAGTGGTGCTTGAAAGTTTGTGAACCTTTTAGAATTTTCTATATTTCTGCATAAATATGACTTAAAACATCATCAGATTTTCACACAGGTCCTAAAAGTAGATAAAGAGAACCCAGTAAAACAAATGAGAGAAAAATATTACACTTGGTCATTTATTTATGGAGGAAACTGATCCAATATTACATATTAGTGAGTGGCAAAAGTATGTGAACCTCTAGGATTAGCAGTTAACACATTCGCTAATGTTAATGTTCATGAGTCCACCATCAGATGAACATTGAACAACAAGGGTGTGCATGGCAAGAATGCAAGGAGAAAGCTACTGCTCTCCAAAAAGAACACTGCTGCTCATCTGCAGTTTGCTAAAGATCACATGGACAAGCCAGAAGGCTATTGGAAGAATGTTTTGTGGACAGATGAGAACAAAATGGAACTTTTGGTTTAAAAAAAAAGCGTTATGTTTGGAGAAAGGAAAAGACTGCATTCCAGCATAAGAACCTTATCCCATCTGTGAAACATGGTGGTGGTAGTATCATGGTTTGGGCCTGTTTGCTGCATCTGGGCCAGGATTGCTTGCCATCATTGATGGAACAATGAATTCTGAATTATATAAGAGAATTCTAAAAGAAAATGTCAGGACATTGTCCATGAATTGAAGTCAAGGAGGTGGGTCATGGCAGCAAGACACGACCCAAGCACACAAGCCGTTCTTTCTACCAAAGAATGGTTAAAGAAGAAATAAAGTTAATGTTTTGGAATGGCAAGTCAAAGTCCTGACCATAATCCAGTCGAAATGTTGTGGAAGAACCTGAAGCGAGCAGTTAATGTGAGGAAACCCACCAACATCCCAGAGCTTAAGCTGTTCTGTACAGAGGAATGGGTTAAAATTCCTCCAAGCCGGTGTGCAGGACTGATCAACAGTTACAGGAAACGTTTAGTTGCAGTTATTGCTGCACAGGGGGGTCACACCAGATACTCAAAGCAAAGGTTCACATACCTTTGCCACTCACTAATATGTAATATTGGCTCATTTTCCTCAATAAACAAATGACCAAGTATAATATTTTTGTCACATTTGTTTAACTGGGTTCTCTTTATCCACTTTTAGGACTTAGAAGCGTGAACGTCTGATGATGTTTTAAGTCATATTTATGCAGAAATATAGAAAATTCTAAAGGGTTCACAAACTTTCAAGCACCACTGTAGTACACATGACAGAACATAAGCTTGAAATTGCTGTACTGATCACAGAATCTTGGGCTAGTCAGCTGCTTGGAATCAGGTTTCTTGTGGTTATGAGGAAAGTGTACACTATGTGACACAAGAACTGTATATGTGTATGCCAAAGTAGTCTGAACAACACTTTTGTCCAGAAATATGAAAGACAATCAAGATTCTACAGAGCAAGGGTAGTCTATATGCACTGTGAAGGTAAGAATAAACAACCTCCACACCAGTTAAAAATTATGAACTGAAAGGTGGACACCAAGGTGGATCGTGTTAGAATTGGAAGTGAGAACAGTAATATATGTGCCACTCATTGATTACTTTAATAGCTAGACCTTGTTTCATTCACTATCCATTTTATCAGTTCCACTTACCATATAGATGCATTCTGTGGTTCTACACTTACTGACTTTGTCCATCTGTTTCTCTACGTACTTTTATACCCCTTTACTCGGTTCTCTAATGGTCAGGACCCCCACAGAACCACCACAGATCAGGTACTATTTGAGTGGATCATTCTCAGCACTGTAGTGGCACTGATGTGGTGGTGTATTAGTGTGTGTTGAGCTGTTATGAGTAGATCAGATAGCAGTACTACTGGAGTTTTTATACCTCAGTGTTGAACTGCTGAACTGAAAATAGTCCACCAACCAAAAATATCCAGCCACCAGCATCTTGTCAGCACTGATGAAAGATTAGAGGATGACTAACACAAACTGTGTAACAACAGATGAGCTACTGTCTCTGACCTTACATCTACAAGGTGGAGCAATAAGTTAAGTGTGTCTAATAGAGTAAAGTGTACAGTTTGTCAACACAGTGTTCAGAGAATAGAGTAAAGTATAGTGTGCTACAGAGGGAGTAGAGAGCCACTTTTTATATGGAGGTATCGGAGCACAGCTCAGACTTGTGCGCTCATACTGCATGATTGGTCACTGATCATTTCAGTCATACTTGGTAACTGGGGAAATTGTCTCGCTGAAGCACTCACATCACATGTGTATGTGCTGAGTTTACTTGCTGATAGGAGGCTTGACATTTCCCCAAAATTAAGCAAATTTGATAATGTGAATAGCCAGAAATTTGACTTAGCATTTATTGTAAATTACTGGAAAGATACTTTTTGCCCAAGCAACTTACAAACAATGCAGTACATAAATAAGCCAGTGAACTTAGTAGGTGAAAGTGCTTTGATCATAACCCTCTGGCCTCTAGCAAACAACAATTTGAGACCACTTATGTCCTTCATAGAATGTTTCATGTCTCACCTTGGATGCTGAGCGTAAGTTCATTGGTGCCATAGAGTGGCGGGACCATCACCGAGCAGATGTAAGTGCCCTCATTAGCTTGGGTGGTAAATGGGATTTTCAAAGAGGCATCCCCTGATGCAAGGGCTTTAACAGAGACTCCACTGCCTGTGCTCTTTCCTGTGCGACTGGAGTGACTAAAAAGCACAGTGCGCTCACCACGACGCTGAACCTTCCATTCCACTGTCACATTGGGTAACTTGTGATCAACGGCAAACTGGCAATGCAGGGTCTGCTCCCTCATGAGACCCACCCGAATGGAAGGTGTGCGTGAAAGAACCACCATCGTAGCTGTTAAAAAGAAAACAAGATGAGTCAACACTAACAGGATACACAGAACAATGCCTAAAAGCATGTTATGGAAGGTTGTGTTCTACCCCAGTGTGTTTTAATCTATCTTGCACCTATTAAATGTATGTGATGATGAAAAATAATAGTTCTGATACATGTCTCTACAATTCTAAAACATTTTCTGGTGAAAGTCTAAATGTACACCTTGGCCTGGTCAATAGATAGTTATGGAAATACTTTTATGGAAAATCTTTCATGAATTCTACTGTCAAAAACATTCAGTAAGGATTTCCTGTCGTAGAGATGAGGCTATTTTACAATACTAGGCCAGTGTAATGGAAAGACATGTTATAATGAACTTCAGAATTCTCATTATACACTGATTAACCAAAACATGTAAACCATCTGGTCTGTAATGATGTTTAGATAGGTATTATGCAACAAATTAATACACACTTGAATGCCCAGACCCAGGATATCCCAGCAAAACATTACCCACAGCATCACACTCCCTCCACCATCTTCCCATAGTGAACAATCCTGGTGACATCACTTCCCCTTACTTTCATGTCCGGTTTGTGGGTCTTTGTTCTTGTTTACTTTCTTGTATGTTATGTGTTTACCAAGCCCTTGGTTAGCATTAGCATCGTCTGTTTACTATAGCACTCTCAGTTTGAATTCTGTTCACTCGTTGTTAGGACTGTGTCTGTTAAATTTAATTCACTGTTTGTAGGTTGTATATTGTCTATTAGCATTAGCAGTTTGGTAGTGACTGTTGGGTTTGCACTTCACCTTGCAACTTTGTTAGTACATGTCACCTTATGTTCTGTGTTAGCATTGTTGGTTTGTATTTCCACAATACCTAGGTTTTATTAGCACGTTAGCTCTGTTCTGTTAGTTTTATGTTTATGTTTCCATCCCATCTCAAATCTTCCTTTCATCTCCAAGGTTGTCGAAAGAGTCGTAGCCTCTCAGCTACTTGACTTTTTGTCCTTGAACCATGTTTTTGAAACATTTCAATCTGGATTTCATCCCCAACACAGTACTGAGACCGCTCTCTTATATGTACTTAATGATCTTCTTCTTGCGGCCGATAAAGGTCAGGTCTCCATACTACTTTTACTTGATTTTACTGCTGCTTTTGATAGTATAAACCACAACTTACTTCTTTCTAGACTTTCTAACATTGGACTTTCTGGTTCAGTACTATCCTGGTTAACATCTTATCTAACTGATAGGTGATTTTGTTCGTATGGGGAGCCATGTATCTTGACTCTGTTTCCATCTGTCAGGGTGTTCCCCAGGGTTTAGTTCTTGTTCATCATCACTCCCCTTGGTGACATTTTCCGTCATTATGGTTTGAAATTTTGTTGCTATGCCGATGACACTCAAGTCTACGTCAGTCTTAAGTCTGATTCCTTCCCCCCCCCCCCGACTGTCTCACTAGGTGTCTTAACGATTTAAATGCCTGACTTCGGGCAAACTATCTTCTCTTGAATACCCAGAAAACAGAACTCTGTTACTGGTACAAAATCAGCTCTATCATCTCTTTCTAACCCTGTTCTTCTTATTTGTGATGTTACGGTCCTTTCTTCTGCCTCTGCTCGTAATCTTGGTGTGCTTTTTGATCCTCTTCTGTCCTTTGAGTCTCATATATGCTCTCTCTCTAAGTCCTTTTTCCATTTATGCAATATTGCACGTCTCCGTCCGTTCCTATCCCCTAAGGCCCCTGAGGCACTCGTCTTCGCTTTTGTGGTCTCTCGGCTTGACTACTGTAACTCTCTCCTTTATGGCCTTCCATCGAAAACTTTCAATCCGTTACAGTTATTCAAAAGGCTGCTGCAAGGATTCTAACTTCCACAAGGAAAGGGAACACATCACTCCTGTGTTTGACTTCACTGGTTGCCCATCCATCGACGCATCCAATATAAAATACTTCTGCTAATATTTAAATCACTTCATGGCTTAAGCCCTGCATATATGTCTGGTCTGCTTGATAACTACACTCCCTCCCGCACTTTACGGTCATCTGATTCCAGTTTATTGGTCAATCTCAGGTTTAGACTCTCCACAATGGGAGGCAGAGCTTTTAGTGTGGCTGCTCCACTGCTCTGAAACTCGCTCCAATTTCTCTGCGCTCTACAACCTCTCTCTCTCTCTCTCTCTCTCTGTTTAAAACTCATCTAAAAACGTATCTTTTTTCTCAACATTTTCATTCATTAACTACTGCATCTGTATAAATTGTACTATCGTTGTAAAGCAAACTTGGGTATTGTGATGTATTATTATTATTATTACTATTATTATTGTTATTATTATTATGTTAGTCTAGTCTTTTAGTTTTTGTGACATTGTTTATTAATGTTCAACATTAGCCACGTGTCTGTCTGTTGCTTTCCCTATGGTAGAAATTTCTGGTAGTACTGGTTTTGTCTTTCTGTATTTACAGTTTTTATGTTATTTCTACAACAACGAAGGGTGCCAAAATTCTTATCCACTTTACTTGTTCATATGATACTGATATTGTGGATTATATTAGGTTGAAGTGTATTCTAGGAATCACAGTCTTCCAGTTTAATAGAGAGGGTATACTTACCTGAGGTTGTCACAAGCTCACGGTCTCCAACTGGAAGCCACTCCTGATAGCTTTCCTGTGCTGGCGTGTGTCTGAGAAAGGTTGTGAGGACAAACAGGCCCTGAGTGTGGCGAAGAACACATGTGAACCATACATCATGATCCTGGGAGCCCAAACCAGGCCAGCGCATGACAATTCCTCCAGTGCTATATCTATGGATTTCACACTCCAGTGTATCCTCACCACCTTCCACATAGCGTCTCATGTCAACCTTTGAAGCTATACAAAACAATCACTTTCAGCTTAGCTATTAACAATTTGTCATGTTTAACCACTTAGCATGACTTGAAAGCCTTTGCTATTATTACATACTCACTTGCGACATGGAAAGTGATAGCATCAGGGTGTATAGGGCTGTCTCCTAAATGACCAAACTGCAGCCCTGCATTTCGGTGGAAAAACTTGGTCTCTTTGTGACCCTCATCATTTATGTTTACGGTCTCATCCCTAAACTGACAAGGCAGCCATTGTACGTCATGCAGAGACTGGGATCCACATACACCTGCTGATACAGAAATGGTTACACTACAGTACACCTATTCAGAAGTGGCTTACAAATGGCGGTGTTTAGGAAACCAAAAATGAAACTTAAACTTAAGAATCGATCTTATTAAAACACACATAAAATAACTTTACAGACAAAAACAACTTGGTCTTATTAATAAACAAACAATCTAAGTTTAATATCGTATATAATAAACAGAGCTAAACATGTTGTGTTGAGTTAGCAGCTACTACGTTGTGAGGCTGGTAGTACGATGTGATAAATGAAACTATATATACAACCGATATTTCAGACGTTAAGCACAAACTCTGTACCTGTAGAAAAGACTGCAAGTAAAAGTCCACTAAGCACAATGATCATGATACAGCCCGTCTTTCAGAGACCTCCGCCATGCAACCAAACAACAGCACTTTCACTTTCGTTTCAGCCCGAGGTTTTGAGCTGCGTCCTAACCGCCATCGAAACTTAACTACCAATCCCTAAAATCTCCCTTACCTTTAATAGTTCTAAAGCATAAGAAAACAGCAACAAAAACATATATTAGACTTTGTTTTTGTACATGACTAAATTGGTTGTCGACTATGTTGTGGCTATTCGAGTGAGTGGTTGTGCGTGTTTGTGAGTTGTTGGGGTGGTCTGGGGTGGGCGTGTAGTAACGTTGGGTGTAAAGTTTTATACATCAGTGTGTTGGCCACATGTCCCTCCTAGGATAGAAAAACATTTCTCCATTTGTAACATTTCTAGTACGTATTATTATTATTATTATTATTATTATTATTATTATTATTATAAACTATACTGTTTTGGAGCAATTTCCAAATTATGTGCTTTATGTTAGGTGGTTGAGGATGGTATTAGGTGTAGACTATTTGTTGTACTGGGGCACACACAGAATTTAGTGGGGTACAGCTGCACCCCTCTGCTTGCCAATCAGATGTAGGGTCATAACAGTGCCTAAAAAAGACTTTTAAACACTACATAGATTAAGGTACTTAAGACTAAAGTGGGTGTTGCACTGCTCCCACTGAGAGAAGAAGAACAAGTCGCTCTGGCTAAGAGTGTATGAAAATGACTAAATGTAAATTCTAAAGTTTTTGGGAGAAATGTTTATGACAGACTCTTTCAGTGACTTGTTAAATACCATGGTGTAAGCCAACGCATACCAGTACAGTGTAAAAAGAATTTTACTAAGCAAACATGAAAACTTAAAAAAGCCCACACAATTGTCAGTATATTTGAATGAAAACCAAGCATTATTGTGTTCAGTTTGTGTTATTATATAACAGCACATTTATTACATCAAGACTACTATTGTTACATTGTCTGTAAAGAAGAATAAAGATTTGAAAGATTAATATAACCAAAAATATTTAAAAACAGTGACCAAATGATCAAATCAAATGATTCCAAGTGCATGTGATAAATATCACATATAGTGCATGTAGTTATAGCACAGTCATCTCACAGCTCTGAGATCCCTGGTTCGACCCCTCAAATGCGCCAGTGTGGGTTTACTCTGGGTGCTCCCGTTTCCTCCCGTGTTCCAAGGACATGCATTAATTTGAGTGCATGGTCACTCCAAAATTGGCCCATGACAGGGTGTTGATATAACCTTGCGTCTGTCATGAATGTAGCCCAAAGATGCTGATGCGATATTAAATAAAACAAATAAACGAATAATCTGAAAAATCCAAATGGACAGATGTTGATTTAAAGCAAGTAATCAAGTCTAAACTACACAAGCAAACTACCATACCATAGAGTACTAATCTCTACTAAGTGTACTCATTTGAGTTGCTATTTATGTATGGTAGGGTCAGTGGTAGGATGCATTTTAGGATGGAGGGCTCCCCAGCAAGAGTTTTTGCCAACGATAGGGATTTGGAATAAGGACGACATTAAATTGATTAAACACATGGGGGCGCCACTTACAAATAGCAAGAAGCAGTTTAGAAGAGGTAGGTTTCTCTTGTCTGTCCTCTTTCATACGGAAACCCCTGCAAACGTATCCTGTTGTAGTCCGCATGACAGCAAGCGCCGTCGTGTTACAAATTAAACCCGCTAGATTTCAATTAGCACTCCGTCTCATTAGCACGTTATTTGATTAAAGTCGATGCACTTCAAGCTTTCACAGCATTTTAAATGCGGAACAGACACACATATTCTGGGCTGAGTTCTTCAAACAGATAAAACTAAACCATCATGGATCAAGGTGAGTAAACAATTAGTACGTAATAAGCAAACGACTTTTAAAACGTTTTAACGGCTTTTAACTGTGAACCTAGAGCATGTGGCGTATCTGTAAGTAAACATTTTTTTATTTAGCACTGTGAATGACTGGCCATTTATTATAGCTGTGCAGCTGTGTAGCTAATAGAAGTCATTCATTCGGATTATGACAACTCAATACATCCATTATCTTTACCATGAATACATAATAAGCATTAGAGAAATAAACTTCATAGCAGTAGAGTAAAATACTTATATTTATAATATAAGTACATATAAGTAAGTATATACAATTACATGATTGCATTTTATCACATGAACACTGACTGTGAGGGCTATACACTCACCAATCCCTATATTAGGTGCACCACGTTGTTTGTACAATCATTATCCATTAGATCAGTTCCACCTACCATTAAGCACTTTCTAGTTCTACAGTTACAGATGACTACAGTCCAACTCTTTCTCTACATACGTTGTTAGTCTCCTTTACTCTTTTCTCTAATGATCAGGATCCCCACAGATCAGGTATTATTTGGGTGGTGGTGTGCTAGTTCTGGTGAGTGGATCAGACAAAACAGTGCTGCTGGAGTTTTTAAATACTGTGTTCACTCACTCTGCTTTCTATTAGACATATCCACCATATTGCTGCACCTTGCAGATGTAAAGTTAGAAACAGTAGCTCGTGTTGTTGTACAGTTTGTGTTAGTTTTCCTCTAATACTTCAGCAGTGCTCCCAGAATGCTTCTTACATGATGCTTGTGGCTGGACATTTTGTTTTCCTGGACTATTTTCAGGCCAATAGTGACACTGATGTGTTTAAAACTCCAGCAGCATTGGTGTGTCTGATCCACACACTACACTAACACACCACCACGACATCAATGTCACTGCACTGCTGACAATGATCCACCACCCAAATAATACCTGATCTGTTGTATTCCATTAGAGATCAGAGTAAAGTGGACTAAAATTCTGGAGAGAAACAGATGGATTACAAAGTGCATCATAATAAAGTGATTGGTGAGTGTATGTGGTTAACCAATGTTGAAGAGAGAGATGCAGTGTGAGTAGGTACAGCTTGACAGGATAATGGAAAATGTTTTAATATTCTAAAACAGTCTCTTAGTAGTGTTGTCTGTTCTGCTTACAGAATCTTGGCTGAGCTGTGAGAAGACTGCTGTCTTGCAAGGTGGATTTTTGCTGGCCAATCAGTTATGTCAGCCCAGACCTCTGTCCGCTTTGAAAAAAGAAGACTGGAAACATGTTGGTCAACCTATCGTTCAGGCAGTGAAGGAGATATGTGAACAGTTGTGTGTACATCACCAGGACAGGCTTCAGTGGAGAAAGAGGATTCTCTGTATCATATGGAGCAAGGTCTTGACAGTTGAGAATGGGGAGGACGTTGACATCAGATGGAGGGAAAACTCTTTATTTGCTGTTCAGAATAGCCTGCCTGATATTAATCATACAGTGATGTTTGAGTTGATCAAATCCATGAGCGACTTTGCTATTGTCTATGCTGAGTTGCTCCAGTGCTTTGAAGAAGACAAACGATGCCAAGAACTGGAAATACTGGTGAAACATGTAACAAGCGACAGCACAGAAGCAGATGTGAAGCTCCTGCTCGAGGTGTGGTGGGAGTTGATCAAGGGGAGAAGAGAAGAGGACAACCTAGAAAAGACCTTTACTGTCCAGTGTGTCCATTTTGCAAAGACACCTGCTGATTGCTCACCTCATGCTTCAAAACGATTTAAACCAGATCCAGATTTGGCGGTGTCCACCACATGCATAGTGTCCGTCCTGTTTCAAGGACTGATTGATATAAAGGAGAATGTAACTTCTACTGAGCTGTGTTACTTTGCCCTCTCCAACTACTTGGATATGTTGTATACGTTCTTTTTGTTGGACCATGCAACAGACCTTCCAACTGAGATAAAACTACAAAAAATTGCCCTCTCCGTGAACCTGCAAAGGAAAAGGAATCTCTTGTATAATGGTGACCTTATTCAGGTTATATGTGAGCTCCAAAGGGATCTTGCTGCCACACTTATCCCTGCTTCGAGCAAGCCATGTGGAGTTACATTAATCCAGGCCATGCAGACAGCACTTGAAATAATATGTGCATGGGAAGTCAGGGGGTTATTTAAGATCCCCACCAATGACCCAAGTGTCTTGGCACTCCGTCTCAAGGATAGTCTGTGCAGAGTCATTAAGTCTTTGGAACTGCTGCCTTTGTCTGAAATCCATTGTGAAAATGAACCAAATTTAAGTAGTTTGAAAAGGAGCCTACAAGATGTTCTAGCCTCCTTAACTTTTTGTGTGCCTGAATGTACCTCTACTGAAATCGCAAGTGTTGCTTTAACAATAATTGACAGCAATTTAAAGGGGTTTGAGGATCTTCCTAAACTTCTTGCCTCCAAGCTCAGTCAGGCTTTCAGCGATACAGAGTGGCTGAACTGTCTGGAGCGAAACAAAGGTAAATTTGAGCAACAAGAACTTGTAATGGAATTAGTCTCTTCTCTTGTACAAAAATGTCAAAGCAATGCTGACATGAGTCATTGTAAAAAGCTGAAAGACATTATTGTGGACATATTTTCTCAGCTACCTTTAGCTGACGAGAATAAAACACTTTCTGAAATTCTTTCCTTGTCAAAGAAAGGCTTGCATGGCTGTCTTCCCAGCTCTGTGACTGTAGGCTTTGATGAGGAGCTGAATATGGCCTTTAACTGCATCATCCAAGGTGCAGAAAAAAGCAACTTGAGTTCAGCCGTCTCTGCTGTGGCTCGTGTGGCCTTCCAGAACCCCGAGGCCACCATGCATCGCTGCTGTCACATGGCCATTGTACACCATGGAGCTCACACTCTCCTTGCCCAGATTCTGCAAAATCTCTTTGGCCTAAGGTGCTCATCAAGTGAGTCCAAAGACATGAGAGATAAAGAGGAAAGCTTGTTGTGCATATGCTTGCAGGATACTGTGTGGAAAATGCTTTCTTCACCTCAAGAGGAAGACCAGTTCCTTTGTTTCCTATCAGCACTGATGGAGCCCAACATTATGAGCTTCAAAGGAGAAAGGCTCAGTTTTCTCCAGCCAGAAGAGGCTGTACGCACATTTGTCTTGCCTTCCCTCTCCTCTTCATTGCCCCAACCCTGTAGCCTTGAAGTACGCCTACGACTTCTTCTATCTGCTCTGTCCCATACGTCCTCGGATGATGCTCCACATTGGATTATGAACTGCTCTCCTTTTTGCGTCCTGTACAGTCTCGCTCAGCTTTTGAATAACTACAGTAGGTGCTGGGACCAGCCATTAGAAGGTGATATTGCTCTGTCTATCGAATCGAAAGAACTGTTGATCAACATTCTGACCATGCTGGGCAAGGCAGTCGGCAAGGAGGTTGCTCTGGCCCCTAGTACTTGGTCCAGGGCTCTTTCTTGGCTCTATGCAGAAGTCAAAGGACTTGATTGGACTGTTTGCTTTCACCTGAAGGAAGTGTGGAGTGAACATTTCAAATATGAGGTACCAAGCTCTCTCTTGACTGTGTGTGAGCTTCCAGAACAGGAGTGGTCTGAGTTGGAGCTGCCTCAATATTCACAAGGCACTGGCCTCTTGGCCTGGATAGAATGTTGCTGTCTGTCAGATCAGATTCAGGACACAATGCTGCACTCACTGTCTCTGAACCTGCTTAACCCAGAGGAGGTAAACATGTTTAGCAAAGGCCTGTTGGTGGCAGTGTCTCAGGTTCTTCCATGGTGCACAGCAAGTGAATGGGAACGTCTTCTGAAGGTGGTGAAGGAGCTCCTCCTGACTGATAAACTTCATGTACCATACTCCCTGGAATATGTGGACTTTCTCCCATTGCTTGATCTCAGCTCTTTTGCTTGTGACCTTCGTTTGTCTGTGTTCCTACTACGCATGTTTCAGCTGCTCTGTGGCTGCAGCTGTGAAGACTGGTTGCCAGCGCAAGGCTGGGCACATGTAGGCCGACTCTGTGCTATTGCCATGAGGGGTATCATCAACTCGGTGAAGGACAAGTTGCCACTTAAATCTGCCACAACTGCTCCTAAAATTCCCAGGATTGATGGGAGAACTCTCAGCAGGGAGGTTTTGTTTGTGCTCACTCAGCTGTTCTGTCACGTGCTGCATGTGCAGGTGATGATGCCTGGGCAGCCGGAACCTTTGTTTCTGTGTGGACTGGATATTCTGTCCCACTATGAGGCTGTTCTGGCTGCATATCCCAAGAGCAGCAATGCCCTACAGGCAGCTAACACAAGACACTTTCTTACTACCATTTCAGACAATCTCCAGTGCACAGACATGAGAATGGTCCTACACCAGAAAATCGCTCAGCTGTGATAACAAACTGTCAATTTGGAGCATAAAGAGTTGCACTTAAATCAATGTAGGCTATTTTGTCAGACAATAAAAGTTGAATTTTTCACAGCATTAGCCTGCCTCTTGTTTATTGCTATAGTAAATAAGATACACTTTGCACTCTGTCGCCTTTCATCAGACATCTTGACCAAATGGATGCATTTTGTAGGTACGCAAATTTCTGTCTGTTGCCCATTTGTTATAACCCTAACTACATTTTTGCAGAGACACTGACCATGTAGTGATATGTTTTAACATCTATCACGTGCTATCATGTAAACGACAGTAATTTCAGTCCTAGTAGTGCTGTTAAATTTGTAGTAGAGCACCTTATATAACACCCCCAACAAAATATATATACGCAAATAGAAACTAATTCTTTCTTCCAGCATGAACCAGTCTGGCCAGTCCAAGTTGTCCACTGTCATCAATCAGGCTTTTCCATCTGCCAAGCTGTTGCTCAGTGGACCGTTGTTTTTTCTTTATTGCACAAATTCTGCAGATTTAAATTGCCAAGTAACTTTTTGGGATGGAACGCAGAACATATGGACACAAATACTTTTATGGCATTTCTATATTAAATTACTATATCGTTTATAATAATACAATATCTGAAAATGCTCGTCTTGTGAAAACAAGATGTTCATAGGATCCTAACAAAGTACTGGAAAGGTTCTTGTTTCCTCATAAAGTTCTTTTTTTTTTTTTTTTAATAGCTTGAAATGCACTTTGTTTGTGATCCTGTTTTTTTTTTTTTTTTTAGAAATCTTTAAAGTTTAAAGTGTGAATATTTCTGAATTCCATTTTTTATGTATATTTTTTATGTGTGTGTGTGTGTGTGTGTGTGGTGTGTATGTATATATGTGTATATATATATTATATATATAATATATATATATATAATTATATATACACACCCCATATTAGCATACAGTGTCTCTTTCCAAAAAGTATTATTTATAAATTATTCAAAATATTGTATTTAAAATATGAATTTTTTTTCTTAATAATACTTTTGGAAAGGAAGACGCTGTATGCTAAGATGGTGTGTGTATGTATATATGTATGTGTGTGTGTGGGGGAGGGGTGGGGGTGTGGGTTATAGATATGTATGACATATACATAGACATATAGATATATATAATAGATATAGGTGTATATATATATACATATACATATATATATATATATATATATAATATATATATATATATATAATATATATATATATATATATATATATATATAATATATAAAATTAAATTCAGTAGTTAAATATTTTCTTCTGCACTGTTTTTTTTTTTATAAACAGTGCAGAACAAAAAATATTTAAACTACTGAATTTAATTTTTCCAAAATAACTGCAGTGGGATATTGTTGAAAAAATACCACAACTAGCTGCAGATTATTTTTCATATCATATTTTTTTTATTTATGCCTAAACACTGCAACTTTTAAAACAATGTCGAGTATCTTCCGTCAGTATTTCTCATGTAGACTGTGTTTTAACTACTTAGTTGGTAAGCATTACCAGAACTATGGAACTCATAAGTCATACATTTGTAACATTTTCTTGCTGTTGTCTATGTTTTCAGCCTGAAAAGCAACTATAGTGAATAAGAGTTCATGCCAACAGCTCAACTACACAGCTATACATTTCATAAGTCACCTAACCAATTTAGTTTGTTTATTTGTTTTATTTAACATCATTTTTGGCATCAATGGCTTTACATACTGCATACTGCACGCAGTATATAATCTCACACACATAGAGAGAGATATTTTCCTATCTCCACATTTAACCCTGCTTTTTCCTGGTCAGGGTGTTCACAGGGGCTCAGGATGCTAGCTGCGGAGAACATGGGCGTAAGTGTGGACTGGACATAATGAAAACACTTCGAAGCTAGATGGTATAGCTTATTTTGCCTTCATAAAGATGTGGAGAAAAAAAAGATGTTGAGGTCACTGCATAGTTTACAGAAGCACTATACAGAAGCAGGAGTTTAACAGTAAAAAAGTTAAAAGAAGACAAGTCAAAGACAAAAACTTTGCGAAAAAACACTTGGAAGACTCCAATGCCATGAGGCACAAGGTTTTATAATCAGATCTAATCAAATCAAAATGTGTGGCTGAACTTGAAGAGAGCAGAGCATTGTCACCACGAAATTTGACCGAAATTGAACAATTTTGCAATGCAGAATGGGCAAATATTCACAAAGCTTGTAGGAACAAATCCAGATTAATGGCTGTAATTAAAGCAAAAGATGCCTCTACAAAGTGCTAAATCAGGGACTGATCACTATTCCAAACCTGTTATTTTAGTTTTTCATAAAAAAAAATAAAAAAAAATTCAGAACCGTTACCTTTTTCTCATTAATTGAATGTTGTAAGGCAAAATGTGTAAATGAAGTTGAGAGTTTAAACAGTTGAAACAGTGACTATTCCAAAGCAGTATGAAGATTTTCTTTCACAAACTTTCAAGCACTATTCTATTTCAAATGCTCCATGAGATGAGGCTGGGTGTGTGGGTTGTGAAAAAACTTGAATATGAGTTTTTTTTCTCGCAATTAATGTGGAACTGCAAGTAAACTGCACGTTTTCACACTTTTTCTTACTGGAACACATGAACCTAATCACATGAGAGTGTCGCCATATGAGAGTTTCATCACATGGGAGTTTCCATAAGTGGAAACAACAAAATGGATGTATTGTTAGAAATTAAAAGCATCTGAAGAATGCAGCATGGTTAGATTTTTCTTTATTATACCATGCTGACCTTATTACCACATACCTATTTAGCAAATCCCCCGATATTAGATAATGTGACCAAAAACACATTATCTGAATGTAGCAAATTCACCCCAATGATACATCTTGAACGTGTCACAGTGCAAAACAAATACAAGGTCTAGGATAGAACTCATCACAGGCCACAGAGCTTCTCACTCACTTCCCAAAGCTTCTTAGATACTGCATCATCCTGAGCCTTGGGCCGAACTTTCTTCACTGCACAGTTGGAGAAATACTGACCACTCTGGCCTTCGATGCCTTCTTGCACAGCGCAGTATAGAGTGGTCTGAGCCCCAGCCTCCACATCTTTAAAGAACACCGCTCCGATGGCTTTCAGCACATTCTTGATTACTTTGTGAACACTGCGACCCATCTCAGAATTGACAGCCCCTGAAAAACAGTTGCGAGAATATGTTTTAAATCAGGTCCTACTGGAAGCGAAAATAGTAAGTAATGACAATGAAGAAAGGTATGCAGACCTGGGTGAAGACTGTAGCAGGTAACGTTGGTTCTTTCCAGCTTTTTTGCAAGCTCATGTGTAAACAGCACGTTGCAAAGCTTGCTGTTGCTATATATCCTCAGGACATCCATAAAAGAGTTGCCTGTTCCAAATTCCTTGTGAGTACTAAGCAGGTTAAAATCAAGGTCACCAACCTCATGACATCTTGAAGATACATTAACAACTCTGCTTGGCTCACACTCTTTAAGTCTGTCTAGCAACAGGTTGGTCAGTAAGAAGGGACCAAGATGATTGACTCCAAACATCAAGCCCAGACCATCCTCTGTAGTGCCCTGCATAAAAACACCTAAAATAGAATTATTTTAGAGATTTATAACATAGGATGTGAAGACAATTTACTGACAGGTGAGCAACACACTCAGATTCATTTGTGTTGCTCAACAAAGGCTTGTGAAATTGAATAAACTCAAAATATATTTGGATTACACAGACCATCTTGAATCAGCAGAAGGGTGTGGAAAAGAACTTGGGCAAACCTGCATTGTTTATGAGAATGTCCAGCCTTTTCTCTGTCTTAAGGAAAGTTTCAGCAAAAGAGCGAACAGACTTCTGACTGGCCAAGTCCAGATGCATGAACACCACATTACTGCTTCGACTCTCCTGTAAATTACATTTGAACCAGTTTTACTTTCTATAAATAAAGAGGTATAATCAGTCAACCTTACCCACACGCAGTCTCTACCACTTAGTAGTATGAGACCTCAATCATTCATTCACTTTCTTATCCGCTCTATCCTGAACAGGGTCGCTAGAGAGTGGGCGTCCACCCGGCAGCAAAGGGTGCAAGGCAGGAACAACTCTAGACAGGGTGTCAATCCATCATAGGCACATACACTGACACTTTAGAAACACCAATTAACCTAACACATATGTCTTTGGACTGTGGGAGGAAACTGAAGTACCCTGAGTAAACCCATGTGGACACGGTGAAAACATGCAGACTCCACACAGAAAGGGCCCTAACTGCTCCACCTGCGGATTGAACCCAGGACCTTCTCACTGTGAGGAGACAGTACTTAATCTGAATAGCATACATCAAGCATATATTAGAAAATGATGCCATTTAAAAATCATTCTAGAATACAAAATAAATAAACACAGGTAGTCCTCGACTTACGACGCAGATCCGTTCCTACGTGGCGTCGTAAACCGATTTTCGGTGTAAGTCGGAACATACATACATACTGTACGTAAATAACATACTGTAAGCACTTATCCCATCCTAACACCTATCCTAACACAGTAATTATCAAAAAATAAGCTGCGTAACCGTGTATTCTTCCGCCGCGCACACCAAACACAAAGTTCGTGTTATGACGTTTACGACGCAAAACAAGGCTTTATACAGTAAATGGGAGATGCGTCGTAACCACGAAACGTCATAACTCGAGACCGTCGTAACCCGAGGACTACCTGTATATTTAAACAGATATTTCTTCATGGCAGTTTTATAAATGAAAAAATGTTTGCCTTCATAAAATACACTTGATGATGACAATATGGGAATGTGCGGACAACATTCGTTTGGACATATACTGCTCAAAAAAATAAAGGGAACACTTAAACAACACAATATAACTCCAAGTGTTCCCTTTATTTTTTTGAGCAGTATATGTCTGAAGTCTGATAAGGCTATTACCCTTATTATTAAGGTAATTAACCCATACATTACCTTGTCAGATATATTAGCTGTTGTAGTGCATGAGTTTTAATGACGGATGTATCCGTGCAGCCTTGTTTGCAGAAATATTTATTCAGCACAATGTTTTATTAATGTTTTAGGACCAAGCAGCATTTTTCTCCCGCTGAATAGGAATTAATCATAGGGCTTTATGAGGAATATAAAGATGTAAGGGAAAGGGAAACTAAGGCAGACACCTCTAGTAGGGGTTGGCAATATGACAATTTATCGTATCGTGATAAATTTTACTATTGTGATAGACAATATGCTTTTCTGAGCATATCGAGGATATCATCAGTGCTTATAGAACACTGACCAACTGCATGTTTCACTATAAAGAGTGTAATTAGTTCTGTTTAACTGGATGAAGTGCAGCACATTTTGAATAAAAATCCCTTTACTTTTTAAGAATCTGTTGCTATTGGTGCATTTTGTCTGTGATCGCATTTATCGCGATAAATCTCGTGGATCGTGAAATGTCATTAATTATCACGATAAAATATTTTATACCATATTGCCCACCACTAACCTCTAGTATTAATAAAGCCAGAGAGGCAGCCTGGCAGAAAATTGCTGACAGATAGATTAAATGCATAAGTGTGTTAAAATGTATAACATTTACTGGTATTGTAAAACTGTCATAGGAAAAAAGTTCTAAACATAGCCTAATGCACCCGATTTTTGAGTAGGCAATGTCTATCTATCTGCACCAATAATTAAGTGTGAGACTCTGTTAAAGGAGGACATAGGGAGCCAAAATTATACTTGGGTGAAAGTGTAGTAAAAGTAGACAAAGAGAACCCAGTTAAACAAATGAGACAAATCTATACTTGGGTGAAAGTGATTGACATGTACAAGTAAATATTATTTACTCAGGTATTAATAATACTCGAGTACAAATAAATGTGCCTAAACTGGCAGTCATGGTCCACAATGATACCTCTGCATATCTAGCAATTTCATGGCAACGTTTCATGGCTATTTGTGGTGAGAGGTGAGTTTGGCCACTTAACGAGGTTACAAAAAACTAGACAAAAGGCAGTGACATTCTTACAGTGGTGCTTGAAAGTTTGTGAACCCTTTAGAATGTTCTATATTTCTGCATAAATATGACCTAAAACATCATCAGATTTTCACACAAGTCCTAAAAGTAGATAAAGAGAACCCAGTTAAACAAATGAGAAAAAAAATACACTGCTCAAAAAAATAAAGGGAACACTCAAATAACACATCCTAGATCTGAATGAATGAAATATTCTCATTGAATACTTTGTTCTGTACAAAGTTGAATGTGCTGACAACAAAATCACACAAAAATCATCAATGGAAATCAAATTTATTAACCAATGGAGGTCTGGATTTGGAGTCACACACAAAGTGTGTGGAAAAACACACTACAGGCTGATCCAACCTTGATGTAATGTCCTTAAAACAAGTCAAAATGAGGCTCAGTATTGTGTGTGGGTGCCTCCAACGGTGAGACCCCTATCTGAAAACGGGCATAATCCAAATACCAAAACACCTAAGGCGCAATCTCCTGATGGAAAAAGGTTGGAGCGGAGGGTCACTCCTAAGAAGGGGTATCTCCTCCCAGAAAAGAACCCGTGGCAACTAAAGCAAACCCGCCAAACTCCGGTGGACAGTCTGGTGTAGATGCGATGTGGAAACGGTGAGAGCGGCAAAATGAATGTCCTAGATGTAGCTTACTCTGAATTATGATGTTCTGGGGCGGGCTAGGGCCCCAAGTCCCATCTTCAATTCCTCATCTTGCATGAACATGCTGACAACACTGCCACCACAGGAAGGTCTATCGAGTTTTGCCGGCCTGCATTACGGCAAGAAACCCGGGTGCCAAACCGCGAAAGCCACTGGAGTCTTCCAAGCAAGGTGGTCTAGACGGGATTCTCTGACGTCGTACACAATAAATGAGAGTTCCAGGGACTACACAATCTGGCGAGCACAGAGGATTGAGTGAACTGTGCCGGCCACCTCCAAAGCAAGTGTAAACCACCACCACACCATTCAAAAACCTGGAGCCCACCGGCCAAAACCAAAGGGTCAAAATGCTGAAGGATTTTGAAGACAGCAGCAGATCGTACGCTCCACGGGTGTCATCCAGACTCTGATCACTTTGGGTTGAAATCCCTAGTTGCTCAGGTGGTGGACCCAGATTTCTATGTCACTGGGTGAACATCGAGAACAGCGCCAAGTGGCGTGAATTTGGGCCGGCCGATGCCTGGTGAATTTCTCTGGCAATGACCAATCTTCGCCTGGGCACGTGCTGTTGTAATCTGATAGAGTGAACCAACAACCAGCGCACAATCTTTTGGACTTCGTTATCCCCCGATCAAGTCCCAGATCCTCAGTGAGTCCGGTATTTCTAACCCGTGATGTTGGGGTAGCGTGGTGGAGCACATGTGCCCGTGTGGAGGTGGTGTGGCCTGCTAAAAAAAGATCGTGATATGTTGGGGCAAAGACACGTACACTTGGCAGGTGCAACCCTCCTGAGTATGCGGCATCACTGTGAACAAACTCGGAGGTATCAGGGCCGTGGGTCGCGTGGCTGCTGAGATGTAAATGATAAAATGTCCCTCACCAAGTGACGACCATACACCACGTCTCCTGGTGTGTATGCTGGGCACTTATTGTGCAACGCACGGTGGATCAGTGAACGATGACCGTCCAGCGGCTCTTCTGACCCAACTTCCTCCTTGAACAAAGGCGGAGGTAGCGGTCCTGCTGCTGGGTTGTTGCCCTCCTACGACCTCCACCACGTCTCCTGGTGTACTGGCTTGTCTCCTGGAAGCGCCTCCAGCCTCTGGACACTACGCTGACAGACACAGCAAACCTTCTTGCCACAGCTCGCATTGATGTGCCATCATGGATGAGCTGCACTAACTGAGCCACTTGTGTGGATTGTAGAGTCCCGTCTCATGCTACCACGAGTGTGAAAGCACCACCAACATTCAAAAGTGACTAAAACATCAGCCAGAATGCATAGGTACTGAGAAGTGGTCTGTGGTCCCCACCTGCAGAACCACTCCTTTATTGAGTGGGTCTTGCTAATTGCCAATAATTTCCACCTGTTGTCTATTTCATTTGCACAACAGCATGTGAAATTGATTGTCAATCAGTGTTGCTTCCTAAGTGGACAGTTTGATTTCACAGAAGTTAGATTTACTTGGAGTTATATTGTGTTGTTTAAGTGTTCCCTTTATTTTTTGAGCAGTGTATTATAGTTGACCCAATATTATATTATATAAATTAGATTAGAGTCAGGTGTTTTCAATCAATGGGATGACAATCAGGTGTGAGTGGGCACCCTGTTTTATTTAAAGAACAGCGATCTATCAAAGTCTGCTCTTCACAACATATGTTTGTGGAAGTGTATCATGGCATGAACAAAGGAGATTTCTGAGGACCTCAGAAAAAGAGCTGTTGATTCTCATCAGGCTGGAAAAGGTTACAAAACCATCTCTAAAGAGTTTGGACTCCACCAATCCACAGTCAGGCAGATTGAACAACAATGGTGTGCATGGCAGCGTTGCAAGGAGAAAGCCACTGCTCTCCAAAGAGAACATTGCTGCTCGTCTGCAGTTTGCTAAAGATCACGTGGACAAGCCAGAAGGCTATTGGAAGAATGTTTGGTTAATGGATAAGACCAAAATAGAAATTTTTGGTTTAAAAGAAGTGTTGTGTTTGGAGAAAGGAAAACACTACATTCCAGCATAAGAATCTTATCTCAAATGTGAAACATGGTGGTGGTAGTATCATGGTTTGGGCCTGTTTTGCTGCAATTGGGACAAGACGGCTTGTCATCAATGATGGAACAATGAATTCTGAATTATATCAGAGAATTCTAAAAGAAAATGTCAGGACATCTGTCCATGAACTGAAGCTCAAGAGAAGGTGGGTCATGCAGCAAGACAACGACCTTGTTAAATGACATGTACATTGTAATAACACATATAATGCACATTTTGTACAACAAACACCCCAGTGCATTAAGACATGAACAAAAGAGTAAATGTAAATTTGTCTCACTCTTTTGACAATAGCTAGGGCCGCTTCACCACGTGCTTTATTGCGGCAGGCCAGAATGACACGAGCCCCTCTTCGAGCCAAATCTACAGCCGTTTCTCGTCCAATCCCAGTGTTACTACCTACAAAACACACAAAAAAGAATTGATACTGAATTGTAAAGAACTGCATGTAGTTTATAACATATATAAACAGAGAGCAAATAAAAAGCATACCTCTTTACTAACTCTCATCCATATTATCTGGGTATTCGTTCTGTTGCTCAATCGTGTGTATTATTTCAAATATGATAAAAATGTTCTTCATTTTTTAATTCGACTGGTGACGTATTGACTCAATACAGAATTTTGAATGTGTAATTTAGACTTTATAGTACCACTAGCGATGGACATGATAACTAATGTTTTTAACAAACGCATGCAACAAAATAGTTTTTGTCGACTAAATAAATGAATACATTTTGCTGACTGAATAGATAGGATCCAGCATATACTGTGAGCACATATAATGAATCTAAGATTGTGTGTTGATAGTATGGACATCATTTTGCAAAATTCCCAGTTACAATCATACAGTCATCATACAATTAAGTTCACATCAAATGTTCTGATATAAAACAAATAATGACTCTGCCAAAACAAACAAAAAAACATCACTGAAAACTAGCACTGAAAAGCATGTTTCTGTGTATAAAGACTGAATAAAGATTTTTTTGGAGAACATATTGTGGTGGAAAGGCTGGCCAAAGTGTAAAGATATTCAGCAAGAAGGCAAATCCAGTTTGTATTTCACATATGGCAGGTAAGCATTACTATAGCATAACAGTACAGGCTCCTGTACAAATTAATAAAGTTTTAATTAATTTTCAATTTAGACATTCATAGCAAAGGCAGTAAAAGTGTAAATATGTGTATGTGCCTTTTTTTCTTTTGCCTAATGACATTTTTGCCATGCCATGCAATTTCTAAAAATTATAAAAGTAATCCAAGCAAAATTTGGATTACTTTAAACCATGATATAAAACACAAATGTGATGTGCACTTGACTTGACTTGATCTGCGTCAGATTTTTATAAACCAAAACTTCCAAATTGAAGACACAGCTCCTTTCTTGGACACAAGTCCTTTGCATCTCGGTTTCACTTCTTCATCCTCCGTCTCTGTTTTCTGTTCTTTAATCTACCATGAAGACTGACCCTCTCCCAGCTGTTATGTATGGAGCTAATTTAGTGCCCAAACTCCACAAATAAACAGAACGTATTCTGGAAATACACTACCTGACCAAAAAAAGGTCACCATCTGGATTTAACTAAGCAAGTAGCTTCTCCTTTGTTAAACAACCATGTCAAAAGACACATCCTGTAGTCGTGGAAAAGATGTTAATCTGTTTCAGAAGGGACAAATTGTGAAAGAGTGGATCAGGGAGCATGAGACATCATTTCCACACATGGATTGACCACCAGAGTCCAGACCTGAACCCCACTGAGAATCTTTGGGATGTGCTGGAGAAGACTACGTGCAGTGGTCCAAATCTCCCATCATCAGCACAAGATCTTGGGGAAAATGAATGCAACTCTGGACAGAAATAAATGTTGCAAGATTGCAGAAGCAGTTCTGGCCAGAGTTACATTAATTTTGCTTGATGTCTCATGCTCCCTAATCAACATCTTTTCCACCACCACAGGATGTGTCTTTCGACATGGTTGTTTAACAAAGGAGAAGCTATTCACTGCACTAGTTAGCAGACAAGAAAGTTCGCCTTAAGTCCTCAAAAGTGTAGGAACACGTTTTGAAGTGAGGAAACGTAACGGCGCACTCATACTATGCGAACCGGAATAGCACGGTTGATGCTGGTTAGCTGGATAATGACAGTGATGGAGTTAAGAGGCAGATATCCTAGATTGGCCAGGCTAGCCAAGTCCTATTTATGCATTCCTGCTACTTCAACACTGTCTGAGCGTCTATTTTCTGCGGCAGGAAATCTAGTTTCTTAAAAGAGAGCCAGCTTTAGCCAGGAGCATGTTAACATTTATGGCTTGCAATGCAAAGTTCCTAAAGAAAGAGCGTGAATGAGTTGTATGTAGTGTTTGCATTAGAGATGCACTTATTGTTCTTTATTATTTAATTTGTTATTTTAATTTATTAATAAATTTAATTTATTATTATTTATTTATTGTAAGTACGTATTTGCTCTGTTAAATGTTATATTTCTGAATAAAGACATGGAAAGGTTTGTTTTTTTAAAAAAACCTGATTCATCGATTAATCGAAAAAATAATCGACCGATTAATCGATTATTAAAATAATCGTTAGTTGCAGCCCTACTCTGCACTGTCTGTTTCGGCCTGCTGCATCTCCGTTATCTGAGCTTTTCTTTTGTTTCTGGTCAGAACTCAGATAATTCCCTTTGAAACATTGAAAAATATCTAAATAGTGCATCTCTATGTTCTTATAATTTACCATTATTGAGAAAAAATGTAACAAAATTAGCAGTTAAAAATCAAATACTGAGACACTGTTATTTGTCTATATTATTATTTATTCTACTCGAATCATGCATCTTTTTTCTAGTTCTCTCTTTGGATAACTATGAAAAGTTTATTTTTTCTTTTTATAATGCATACATGAAAAACAAAACAGACAATACCACAAAACATAACATAACATTGAAATCACAGGTGTAAAAATTTGAAGAGGAAAAAAAAAAGACAATACAAAAATGAATAAACAATATACTAAGTGTCCTTTTTAGTCCTTTGGTGCCAGAAATGATGAATACAGTAGAACTACCTTCTTGGCTTTGAGATTTTTTTGAAGGTTGCATAGTGACCATGTACTAATCAAGTTGATTATTGAGAGCAGGAAGGAAAGTTTGTTTCCACTGGATTGGTATTTGTGAATATTTTATTTAGCAAGTAAGAATATACGATTTAATATAAAATATTTCCCTTCAATTATGAGAATTTGGTTGGACTAATAAGGTGATGCACACTCACATCTGAAAGTGTACCCACAGCGCCAACTACTCTTCAGGCGCGATGCATATGTACGTGTCCAGCATTATTTGTGAGAAAATCCTGACACAACGATGAGTCCGCTAAAAGTGTTCCAAAAGTCATGTGATTGCCTACTGGACAGTGGTGGTCTAGTGGTAAAGGTACTGGACTCTGGACCAGAAGATCCAGGGTTCAAATCCCACCTAATGGGCCACCGATGGGTCCTTGAAGACCCTTAACCCACAACTGTTTGGATTATAGATTGTATCTTGTAAGTCTCTCTGGATGAGGGCATCTGCTGAATGACATAAATGTAAATGTGATTCACAACGGTTTTGTATTTGTACAGAGCGTTTGTTTCCTTGCAAATACAGTGGTGCTTGAAAGTTTGTGAACCCTTTAGAATTGTCTGTATTTCTGCATAAATATGACCTAAAACATCATCAGATTTTCACACAAGTCCTAAAAGTACATAAAGAGAACCCAGTTAAACAAATTAGACAAAAATATTATACTTTGTTATTTATTTAGTGAGGAAAATGATCCAATATTACATATTAGTGAGTGGAAAAAGTATGTGAACCTTTAGGATTAGCAGTTAATTTGAAGGTGAAATTAGAGTCAGGTGTTTTCAATCAATGGGATGACAATCAGATGGGAGTGGGCACCCTGTTTTATTTAAAGAACAGGGATCTATCAAAGTCTGCTCTTCACAGCACATGTTTGTGGAAGTGTATCATGGCACGAACAAAGAATATTTCTGATATGTGCTGTCCCCAGTTCACTATTCTGATGCACTTTGTTCCTGTTTGAGACAAGTTGCCATAACTTTTGACACTTGTTCCCTTTTATACATAAAATACAGTATTTCTACTGAATGCAGTTTGGGCAGTCATTATTTCATGCTTTGGAATAAACTGACTGATTTTTTTCCTTTTTTTTGCTGGTGCATGCTGATAACCGCTAATCAACCCAATGTAACTGTTTTTAATACAGTATTTTAGAAATTATGTGGAAGAAAATTCCTTTTACCAGTATTGTTTCTGTTATTATTTGCAGTAAATAGTATTCTGTATGGAAATCCACTGCGGCATATGGACGTTAATGATCTGCAATGAGTCAATCCAAAACATTTCACGTTGCAGTAAACTGGTTTTACTGGTTATACTGGTAATGCTTTGGTTATTTTGTTCACTAATCTTGCTTCTTGTGAGTCTGTAGCCAATCTCTGCTTCATATATATGATTTTTGTTAGCGTGTTCTATTAGTTCAAGTAGGTCAGAGTGAAAGTACTATGTGAGAATAAACGCGTTGAGGGCGCTCCTGGTATTACAAACTACTGTCATGCAGTGTACAGCGGTTGGAGTCAGTTCCCATTTTCATTTGAAGTATTTGAATCACTGGATTAGAAGTTTCGCTTCACGCTCATGTCTCGTTTTTTCACATACACGGGAAGGAGAGGAACTATTTTACTTCGTTGTGATTATTGTATCCATTGCCGTTTCAGAAACCGAAATGCTAGCAGACGGAGAACAGAGTCTCAGTAGTATTCAACGTGCAGCTCCGTACTTCTGAAACCAGTGAATGGACAATGCGCGAATACTCTCAGCTATACCATCGCTTGTTATTTACATTAGTGTTAATCACAGTAACCTGAATGCATGTTCAATCATTTAGTGATACGACCTGTTCAGCTTCCGTCCACAACATTATGGTAAGCACATAGAACAACTGTCAATTTTCAAACTAAGTAACAAACCAATGTGAGTCTAAAGGAAATAACGTCGACATTTGATCACTTACCAGTGACAATGGCCGTTTTGCCATGCAGCTTCACTTTGCTCTTACATCTCTTTCCTGCCATAAATTTCCGTATTAAAATAAAAACTCCTGCGATAATTCCGGCGACCAGGATGAGGGCAGACATGATTTAGACTCCCTCTTCCGGTCTGCACAGTGTTTCATAGCGCTGGGAGAAACGACGCTTTCTGAAGCTTTGAATCGTTTGAACCAATCGAAAAATTGTTTACTGTTTCGAAATGTTTGAGGGACTGCAAGTTTCTGCGACATCTGTTGGCAAGATACAACTGCCTTGGAAATCCCAAATCCCAAACACAATGATTTGAAAGTTTTGCATATTGCTGAAAACATCTCCTTTGTAAAGGGCAACAGGCTGGAATGGAAAGGTGTTTTGCCAGATATGTTTAGAAAGTTTGTAAACCCTTTAGAGTTTTCTATTTTTCTGCATATAAATGACCTAAAAATGTCATCAGATGTTTTTACGCAAGTCACAGAAGTAGATAAGATATAGTGGTGCTTGAAAGTTTATGAACGTTTTGAAAGTTTTTGAATATTTGCATAAATATGACCTAAAACATCATCAGATTTTCACACAAGTCCTTAAAGTAGATAAAGAGAACCCAGTTAAACAAATGAGACAAAAATATTACACTTGGTTATTTATTTATGGAGGAAAGTGAAATGGTTTCCTCCCACTACCTGCTCTCTTCAGGACCTTCCACAACATTTTGATTGGATTAAGGTCAGGACTTTGACTTGGCCATTACAAAACATTAACTTTATTCTTCTGTAACCATTCTTAAAACATCTTGTGTGCTTAGGGTCGTTGTCTTGCTGCATGACCCACCTTCTCTTGAGATTCAGTTCATGGACAGATGTCCTGACATTTTCCTTTAGAATTAGCTGATATAATTCAGAATTCATTACTTCATCAACGATGGCAAGCTGTCCTGGCCCGGATGCAGCAAAACAGGTCCAAACCATGATAATACCACAACCATGTTTCACAGATGGGATAAGGTTCTTATGCTAGAATGCAATGTTTTCCTTTCTTCAAAACATAACACTTTTCTTTTAAACCAAAAACTTCTAATTTGGTCTCATCCATCCACAAACCATTCTTCCAATAGCCTTCTGGCTTGTCTACGTGATCTTTAGCAAACTACAGATGAGCAGCAATGTTCTTTTTGGAGAGCAGTGGCTTTCTCCTTGCAACCCTGTCATTGCACACCATTGTTGTTCAGTGTTCTTCTGATGGTGGACTCATGAACATTAACATTAGCCAACGTGAGAGAGGCCCTAAGTTGCTTAGAAGTTACCCCGGGGTTCTTTGTGACCTCGCCAACTATAAGCCGCCTTGCTCTTGGAGTGATCTTTGTTGGTCGACCACTCCTGGGGAGGGTAACAATGGTCTTGAATTACCTCTATTTGTAGACAATCTGCCTGATTGTGGATTGGTGGAGTCCAAACTCTTTAGAGATGGTTTTGGATTCTTTTTCAGCCTGATGAGCATCAACAACTCTTTTCGTGCTGTGATACACTTCCACAAATGTTTTGTGAAGATCAGACTTTGATAGATCCCTGTTCTTTAAATAAAACAGGGTGCCCACTCACACCTGATTGTCATCCCATTGATTGAAAACACCTGATTCTAATTCCAACTTCCTACTATTGCCTCTCACTAATATGTAAATTTGGATCATTTTCCTCCATGAATAAACGACCAAGTACAATATTTTTGTCACATTTGTTTAACTGGGTTCTCTTTATCTACTTTTAGGACTTGTGTGAAACTCTGATGATGTTTTAGGTCATATTTTTGCAGAAATTCTAAAAGGTTCACAAACTTTCAAGCACCACTGTAACTCAATTAAACAAATGAGTCAAAAATATTATACCCTCTCCTGCAGTGGTCAGCCAACAATGACAGTTCTAAAGCAACGTGTTTATAGTCAAAGGCCTCTCCCACCCTGGTTATTGTTAATGTTCATGAGTCCACCACCAGGCTAACGCCTAACAACAATGGTATGCATGGCAGGGTTTCAAGGAGAAAGCCAAAGCTCTGCAGAAAGAACAGTGCTGGAGATCATGTGGCTTGTGGAAAAGCTAGAAGGACATAGGAAAAAGGTTTTATGGATGTATGAGGCCAAAAGAAAAAAAATTGGTTTATTCGAGAAGGGTTATATTTAGAGAAAGCTGTATGATTAAATGGAGACCGAACCTGTATGCACTGGCTAATCTATGCACTGGTTCTCTCTGTGAGTTAATCAGTGAGGTCAGGATGGTCTTTAGTGATGATATAGCAGCTGCTACTGCTTCACATTGCTCATACAGTTGTTCAAACAAAGAATGTGCAGTTCCATCTTACATCCACATCTTTAATAAGCTTTATTTTTTGCTCTCCCACCAGTTGGATTACAATTAGCATTACTCTGGCATTAGTGTTGACCATTTTTGCATCACTAGATGTAATGTGTGGGCAAACCATGGAATGTACCACATCTTAAGATCATCACAAAGCCATATTTGACACATTATGTGTAGCAAGATATGTAATTTTATTTCTTAATTCCCATTAATTCAGTAACATAGTTTTAGCCTCTTTGATAACTTCAGCTGTGTGTATTTCAGGAAATTTCCCAGCACAGCAGTGGACTTAAGCATCATTGTTGATGAATTGACAATTTACTGCAAGACATGCAAGACAACAACGTGGGCTTTATAGACAACTGGACAGCCTTTTAGGGTAAGCCTGGCCTTTTAGGATGGGACGGTTTCCATCCCACTCGGGAGGGTGCTGCTCTCATCTCCTGCAACATTGCCCATAGTCTTATGGCCCGATTGGTTAGGGGCTGACTATCCAGCAGCAGGGGTCAGGGCAGGAGGACTTGACTTCCTCTAGCCGGCTGTAACCAACCTGTCTGCTGGTAGCCATGCACGTCACCCAGAACCCACATTATGGTGAAACTATGTCTGTTACCCGCATCTGCCCTAAACGTAAATGCTCTCAAAAAGTCTGTTTTAATAACCTCATTAGTATAAACACAGATAGCTGCCAAAGAAATAACAACATTAGACTAAAGCTAGGATTACTTAACATTAGATCACTTACAAACAAAGCAGTGATTGTAAATGAAATGATCACTGATAAACGCTTACACGCTCTCTGTCTCACCGAAATTTGGATTAGACCTGATGAATATTTAGCCTTAAATAAAGCCTCACCTCCTGGATACAGTCATGCAAATTGCCCTCGTCCTAATGGTCTGGGGGGAGGCATAGCCACAATTTTTGACAAAGAGCTAAGTGTTACAACTAAATCCCATTACAAGGCTAATTCTTTTGAAATACTGATGCTTAATGTGACTGATCCATCGTTATGGAAGTCAAAACCACACTCTTTTCAGCTTATCACTATTTACCACCCTCCTGGTCCCTATTCAGAATTTCTTCAGGAATTTGCTAACTTTCTTTCCTGCTTACTACTGTCAACAGATAAGGCTTTAATTGTAGGTTATTTCAATATTCACTTCGACAATGAGCAGGATCCACTTAAAATTGCTTTCGAGTCAATCTTAGAATTCATGGGTATCACTCAGAATGTGATGGGACCAACCCACTGCTGTAATCATACTTTAGATCTAATATTAACATTTGGTATCAATATAGATAACCTTGATGTTTTCCCGCAAAGTGATTCGATTTCAGATCACTATCTTTTAGTATTTGAGCTATCTATAATAAATAAAATCCTTCTGCCTCGTTATCACACCAAGCGAACTATCACATCTGCTACTCCAGCTGCATTTATTAAAAAACAGACTTGAAATTTAATACACCTACGGAGATCAATCATCTTGAGTGTGTAAATGGCCAATTAGAATGTGTGCTTCGCCCAACCCTGGACACGATTGCTCCTGCTTGGGGCAAACACATTAGGAAAAAAAGGCTAGCACCATGGTATAATGACCACACTCGTACTTTAAAGCAAAGAACACGGCATCTAGAGCGCAAGTGGAGACATAGTAAATTGGAGGTGTTTAAGATTGCTTGGAGGGACAGCATGCCCTTACTAAAGGTAAAGCTGCATACTTCTCTTCAATCATAGAGAAAAATAAAAATTATCCAAGATTTCTCTTTAATAGTCTCCAAATTGACAAAAAACCCTACAGAAAGTGATTCTCCCATTCTGTGTAATTTTAACAGTAATGATTTCATGACTTTCTTTAATGATAAGATAGAAAACATTAGGCATAAAACTCAATGCTCATCACATCACCAAACTGTTCAGCAACCTTCCAGATGCAGCACTAGTGAAGACATCTGTTTAATGAGCTGTAAATCAAGATTAGAATATTTTACCCCAATTACTAATACTGAACTATCCGCACTGATCAGCTCGTCTAAGTCATCAACATGTTTATTAGATCCAATTCCTACACGTTTACTCAAACAAGTAATACCTAATATTATAGAGCCAGTGTTAGTTATTTGAAATTCATCCCTTACCTTTGGTTATGTGCCCAAATCCTTGAAGTCTGCCGTTATCAAACCACTGATTAAAAAGCCAATCTTGACCCTTGTGTGATATCTAATTTATAGACCAATTTCCAATCTACCGTTTCTGTCCAAAATCTTAGAAAAAGCCGTCTATCAGCAGCTCTGTAGTCACCCCAAAGGAATTTAAATTTATGAAAACATTTCAGTCTGGGCTTCAGGGCCCAAATCATAGTACTGAAACATTCATTACTTAGGGGTACTAAATGACTTGTTAATGTCCTCAGATAAGGATGTGTTTCTTTTCTTGTTCTGTTGTGATTAAGTGCAGCAGCATTTGACACTATAGATCATGATGTTTTACTAACAGACTAGAACATACTGTAGGTATTAAGGGATCAGCACTTTCTTGGTTTAAATCCTACTTAACTGACCGGTACCAGTTTGTTCATATAAATAATCTAAGATCTAAGCTCTCAAAAGTGAAGTATGGCGTGCCTCAGGGGTCAGTGCTTGGCCCGCTTTTATTCTCTCTGTACATGCTGCCACTAGGCTCAGTTATTCGTAAACATGGCATTAATTTCCACTGCTATGCAGATGATACACAGCTGTACATATCAGCCAAACCTAATGACAGCCTTACAATCAACAAAATTGAGGACTGTGTAAAGGAAATAAAAGATTGGATGTTATTTAATTTTCTCTTACTTAACTCAGATAAAACTGAGGTTCTATTAGTGGGACCCAAGGCTATGAGAGACAGGTTGGCTACATCTATCCTAAATCTAGGTGGCTCTCCAGTATTGCTCAGTCCGTCTGTAAAAAACTTAGGGGTCACATTTGATTCAGATCTCTCCTTTGATGCGCACATTAGCAGCATCACTCGAATTGCTATTTTTCAATTATGTAATATCGCTAAACTTAGAAATATCCTCTCTTTTAATGATGCAGAGAAACTTGTTCATGCGTTTATAACCTCAAGGTTGGATTACTGTTACTTACTGGATGCTCAAGTAAATCTATAAATAAACTTCAGTTAGTTCAAAATGCAGCTGCCTGGGTGCTAACTCGAACTAGAAAATTTGATCACATCACTACTATTCTATCATCACTACACTGGTTACCAGTCAAATTCCGCATAGATTACAAAATACTTCTTATAACTTATAAAGCTCTACATGGCCTGGCCCCACATTACCTGAGTGAACTCTTAGAGTTTTACAATCCAACCCGTCTACTTCGTTCGCAGGGTACAGGACTTCTTTTAGTTCCTAGAATTAAAAAAGTCACAGCAGGGGGAAAGGCTTTCTCATATCTGGCCCCCCAACTATGGAATAAACTTCCCACTTTAGTTTGAGACTCAGACACTCTACAAAGTTTTAAGTCTAGACTATAGACATACCTATTTACACAGGCTTTTGACTAGATTTAGACCAGGATGCATGGATTGGGTCACTGGGGCCGGAGTCTGGAGTCATGTCTGGCCTGCCTGCCTTGTCCGCTAGCCGGGAGTGTCGAGTGGGCGGTCTGGCTGAACTGGGCTTCAGTCCTCGTGATCTTGACTCATACATCCTTGCCTTAGAATAAGGGCAGAGCTGGGGGTTCATAGTCAAAGAGTCTTATGGTGATCAGAAACGTTGGGTTGCTGTCTTCTGCCCGTGGGGTTGCCAATGTCTCATGTGATCCCTCTTGGCTGTGTTTTCCTACCAGTTCTCCTCTTTCTAGCTATGCTGGTATAGCTAATGCTGCCGGGGTCTCATTCTACACTTGGCATCAGTGATTGACATGGCATCAGTGACTTTTAATAGACACTGTGCTCTTAATCAATAACTAATTACAATTTCTGTTTTCTCTCCGAGCTGTGTTCCGGCAGTTCCAGCCCCACACATGATGTTCATCTGTTGTAGCTCCACTCAAGCTGCTTCCATCATCAGCTCCAGCCCCACCATACCTGGGCTTAATGTCAATGTGCATACTTCACATTTTATTCGAACTTTGACTCCATGACTTTAGTTTCGCTCTTAGATTTATCATCTACGTTGCCCAAGGAGGTTGGGTCCCTTTTTGAGTCTTGGTCCTCCTAAGGTTTCTTCCTATAACTCAGGGAGTTTTTCCTTGTCACTGTCGCCCTAGGCTTGCTCAATTTGGGATTGGACGTAGTTATTAGGAGATAATCTAAACTTGTAAAGTTGCTTTGAGACAATGCTCCATTGTAAAAAGCGCTATATAAATAAATCGACTTGACTTGACTTGACATGCTCCATATTATTTTATTAGTACAGCCAGTGTTCCAATATATGTATGCATCATTACGGATCTGTTGTGCTCCTCTCCATGATATTCTGTAATTGCTGACTCCCCATTTCAGCATCTGCTCATCAAGATACTGATAATGAGCTGGTATGGCTCAGGTCTTTAATAATTTATTAAATCATAAACAAATTCCCTTCTGACTATATAGCATATTTATCTTAACCAATACTTAATTGCTCATATTATAATTTTAAATATTAATACCATAAATCATTTATAATATTAATATATTCAGGTCCAGCATATGTAAAATTTTACTCTGTTATTGCTGTGTTGAATGTTTTCAGTATCCTCATAGGTTTATTTCCATCTCACAAAAACAGATGGGCTGGCTAATTTAAGTTGCCCTCAGTGTACATGAGTGAGAGTGTGATGCCCTTTGACGGACCATATTTTGCCCAGTGTTTCAGGGAATTGAATAAAAAATCATAAAACCAAATAAAAAATAGGAGGCAAAATCATCATTACAATTTCAGTGTTTGATCCATCTGAGGTAATGATCAAACATTTTTATTTATTCGTTGATCTTCAGTAAATGCTTTATGTTCAGGGCTGTGGTGGGCATGGATCATATCTTGGAAATAATCCATGGAAGCTGGTAATACAACCTTGACATGGGTTAACCCATTGCAGTTCATCACATGCAAACTCATTGAAACTTCACAAACATTGAAACATAACTTTCATCCAGCGACAATGTAAAGTACATAATCCAGAGCAGGTTTCTCAGTGGGTAGGACTGTTGCCTTACATCAAGAAGATCCTGGGTTCAATCCTTTCTTTGCAAAGTTTGAATGTCCTTCCCATGTCCACATGGTTTTACTCTGGGTACTCTGGTTTCCTCCCCCAGGGCAAAGATGTGTTTCTAAAGGGCCCGTAGTGTATCAGTGTGTACGAGTGCATGTGCCCTGCGATGGGGTGGTACCCTGTCTAGGTTTGTTCTTAATTTGCACCCTTTGCTACTGGCTTCCCATGACCCTAACCAGGATTAAGCAGATAAAAAGTAAAAGAATGAACAAATAATCCAGAGCAGCCCATCTGCCCACTGGCATACTCTGGGGGTAAGGACGGAAACTGAAGCAACCACAGGTAAAACTTGCAAACCCTACACAGACAGTAACTGAAGGCAGAGATCGAACCTGCGTAGCTGGAGCTGTGCAGCACCTGTGGTACCACCCACACTAAACTAATTTAATAATTACAAAGTGATCAATTACAGTCGAGAGGTGTTACTGGAATTTACCTTGTTCTGGAAAAATCCTTATTTCTATTATTTCCTATGGGAATATTTTACCTGGTGTCTGCATTTTTTTTAACAATTAAGGATGTCAGCATGATATAGTAGTGACTTTCTAACTGGTCCTCCTGCTTGCCTGTTACCTGCAGATTGGTCTTATTCAACATGTGTACCACTGCATGGGTGTGCATCTGTCTACTGTGTCACAGTATGATAACATTAATGATAATCAATAACCATTCCCATAATTAGCCACTAAATAACACAAAAGTGAAGCATGTAGGTGGAAAAGCCCATCTATTTACATTATTTTCTTGATCATCATTTGTTGTAGTGGATTAAAGGTTTGGAGAGTAGTCAGGGGATTAAATTAACCCACAAATTACAGCAAAATGTGGATTACAGAAAATTGGACATTGAGGAGTAGCACAAAATTGGTGATTCATGTTTTTGTTAAATTTGATGTAGAACAATGGGCACATATATATGAATACATACAAATGAAAGGAGTCATTGTCTTTTGCTGAACTGAGAAAATATTTCTTCATATTTTTAATATGTATATACTGTATCATAAATAGTACTAGCTACAAACCCAGAACCTTTTCCAGTCTACAATGTTTACAGCATAAATAGGCATCAGTCAACATGGCTGCTCAGTGTATCATTTTAGATTTAAGCAATACTTTTCCCATGCTTAAAACTGACACTGCATGCTATGCTGACACATAGCAATTCACTATTTAGACTCTATTTAGATTAACATGACTTTAAAGTTACATTTCCTGAATGCTTCAAGAAAAAAAAAAACAATATAAAACATGCAAGTTTATTTTCTAGTGTGTGTGTGCGCACGTGCGCGTGTAGGGGCACATACAATAAACAATTTAATAATTTAAGTTATTTGATTTTATTCCAGCCCCTCTTTACTTGTTAAACAACAAGACTGGAACAATTAAAATAATAATAACAACAACAAACAAACAAACAAAAATCCTTAAGGATTTTTTAAATGTATTTGTTATTCAGTGTTTTCTAGGCTACATTTATTGATTACACAGTAGCTGCATTTCAAAGGCAAGGCTGCAGATGTCATGAGGCTTCACAACCATCTCAAACTTCAGTAACTCACAATTTGTTGCGCTAGTCCAGAGCTTTAACAAAAAATGGTAGAAAGCAAAAGTACAAGTACATAAAAGATTATTTTACAGTGCTAGCTACTTTTATTGAAACTGACCTAGTTTATGAGGTCTATAAAATGTAAAAAGGTACAATCTGTCCATGTGTTATATTTTTTTCTAAATTACATAGCATAATGCATAAATAACATAGGATACAAAATCTTTTGCTAGTGGAGAATATACTGTATAGTATTGAAGTGTAAACTCCAAAAAAAGTGCGTTAATATTTTGAAAAACTGTTTTATTAAATTAATTTGTATCACTAAATACTAAGAATGGACTTTGATAGAACAGTGTAACAGAGAAGCTGTTAATCTAGGCTGCAGCGTAGACTCTGGATTGCAGCTAGTTTTTAATCTTCAGTAGTCTTATCTCCTGTTGCTCCAGCTCTGAATAAAAACTGTACAAGCACTGCTATTAGGGCACTGCTATTCTCTACAAAAATAAGATCATGTTTTCCACATTCTTTGCAGTACAGTGGTGCTTGAAAGTTTGTGAACCCTTTAGAATTTTCTATATTTCTGCATGAATATGACGTAAAACATCATCAGATTTTCACACAAGTCCTAAAAATAGATAAAGAGAACCCCGTTAAACAAATGAGACAATATTATTATACTTAGTCATTTATTGAGGAAAATGATCCTATATTACATATTAGTGAGTGGCAAAGTATTTGAACCTCTAGGATTAGCAGTTAATTTAAAGGTGAAATTAGAGTCAGGTGTTTTCAATCAATGGGATGACAATCAGGTGTGAGTGGGCACCCTGTTTTATTTAAAGAACAGGGATCTATCAAAGTCTGCTCTTCACAACACATTTTTATGGAAGTGTATCATGGCACAAACAAAGGAGATTTCTGAGGACCTCTGAAAAAGAGTTGTTGATGCTCATCAGGCTTGAAAAGGTTCCAAAACCATCTCTAAAGAGTTTGGACTCCACCAACCCACAGTCAGATAGACTGTGTACAAATGGAGGAAACTCAAGACCATTGTTGCCCTTCCCAGGAGTGGTCGACCAACAAAGATCACTCCAAGAGCAAGGCGTGTAATAGTTGGTGAGGTCACAAAGGACTCCAGGGTAACTTCTAAGCAACTGAAGGCCTCTCTCACATTGGCTAATGTTAATGTTCATGAGTCCACCATCAGAAGAACACTGAACTCCAATGGTGTGCATGGCAGGGTTACAAAAAGAAAGCCACTGCTGTCCAAACAGAACATTGTTGCTCTTCTGCAGTTTGCTAAAGATCACGTGGACAAGCCAGAAGGCTATTGGAAAAATGGTTTTTGGACAGATAAGATCAAAATAGAACTTTTTGGTTTAAAAAAAAAGCGTTATGTTTGGAGAAAGGAAAAAACTGCATTCCAGCATAAGACCCTTATGGTGGTTTTAGTATCATGGTTTGGGCCTGTTTTGCTGCATCTGGGCCGGGATGGCTTGCCATCATTGATGGAACAATGGATTCTGAATGATAATATTAAATCAATGAATAAATGACCAAGTATAATATTTTTGTCTCATTTGTTTAACTGGGTTCTCTTTATCTACTTTTAGGACGTGTGTGAAAATCTGATGATGTTTTAGGTCATATTTATGCAGAAATATAGACAATTCTAAAGGGTTCACAAACTATCAAGCACCACTGTACGTGTGGAAGTCCTCTAACAATCGGGATGTTTACAGCCAACCAGAAGAAGAACGGATGGTGTCAGAGGCTGGAGGTACTGAGGAACGTCCACAACGCAAAGAAGGGCTTGAGGTACACAGTGTGGACATCAGGAGCATGTCTAAATAGATACTTCATACTCTCTCGTGTCCTGTAGGTAATAAAGATTTAGGGAAAGACAGAAAGCAGACAATTATGTTATTTAACTGTATGCAATATCATGAGAAAATACACTGATAAACATATGCTATAGTGGAGTGCAAATCAAAGCCAACACAGATGTAAATTCAAACTAAAAATAATTTGATGATGAAGACAACCAGCACACCGATGATTCTGACCTGTTTTCTCTAAATGGCGCTATTCCACTGCTCAGCTCTCCTTAAAGACTTTCTCATTACAACAGTATCCTATAGAGAAGAACCGCTGATGTCTGGACACATTGATCACTCTCTGTTCAAACATGAGGAAATCAAAATGCAATGCAGAAGTCATGAAAAAATGATCAAAGCTGATCAAATATAAAAATGCAATGAAAGAACACAATACGGAAAACAAACATGTATGATACAAATATGCAATAAAGCCTGGTGTTTGCTTTCTTATGAACATAACTCCAAAGATGTAACTTTTGGATGATGCCAACATTTGATTTGCCAGAATATAACATGTACCCGTTCACCCACTATAGCCATCTGTTAGATACCTGCTCTGTGTTTAATAAACTAATAATTTCTTGTGGCTCACAAATGCATTTACAGTGCATATAGAAAATCTTCATACCCCTTCTATTACATTCTTCTTCTACCTCCTTCTAATCTTCTATTACCCTGAAATAGTCACTGTTTTGTTTTACAGCATGAAATCAGAACTCAAAAAACTATAGCAAATAAAAATCTAAAATAACAGAGTTGGAAAAGTGATTGCCCCCTCTGACTTTGTAGTACTTTGTAGAGCCATCTTTTGCTTTATTTACAGCCATCAGTCTGTTTTGATGTGTCTATACCAGCTTTGCACACCTTGGAAAATTGTTCGATTTCATCAGATTTAGGTCAGAACTCTGACTTGGCCACTGAAGGACATTCACCTTCCTATCTTTAAGACACTGATAGCTTCCCTGTTCAGTAGCCTTTTCATCCAGTTTGGAAAGACGACCTGAACTTAGCAAGGTGTTGTTGGTGCCATACACCTTCAACTTGTTGATAATACTCTGAACAGTACTCACAGGGATAGTTAAAGCCACTGAAATGTTCTTGTATCCTTCTCCTAACTTGTGCCTTTCCACAAATTTAGCACAGAACCCTTTTGAAAGCACCTTTCCAATCATCATGAATGTTTGTGTTACCATGCACTACTGGTAGTGGAACCCTCATGGAACTTTGTTTGTTTATTGATTTTATTTAACGTCGCTATCAGCGATAAACACAAGGTCACATCTATGCACAAATTTACCTCAAGACAAGTCACATATACACTGCTCAAAAAAATAAAGGGAACACTCAAATAACACATCCTAGATCTGAATGAATGAAATATTCTCATTGAATACTTTGTTCTGTACAAAGTTGAATGTGCTGACAACAAAATCACACAAAAATCATCAATGGCAATCAAATTTATTAACCAATGGAGGCCTGGATTTGGAGTCACACACAAAATGAAAGTGGAAAAACACACTACAGGCTGATCCAACCGTGATGTAATGTCCTTAAAACAAGTCAAAATGAGGCTCAGTATTGTGTGTGGCCTCCACGTGCCTGTATGACCTCCCTACAACGGGCATGTCCTGGGCATGCTCCTGATGAGGTGGCGGATGGTCTCCTCAGGGATCTCCTCCAAGACCTGGACTAAAGCACCGCCAACTCCTGGACAGTCTGTGGTGCAACGTGACGTTGGTGGATGGAGCGAGACATGATGTCCCAGATGTGCTCAATCGGATTCAGGTCTGGGGAATTGGCGGGCCAGTCCATAGCTTCAATGCCTTCATCTTGCAGGAACTGCTGACACACTCCAGCCACATGAGGTCTATCATTGTCCTGCATTAGAAGGAACCCAGGGCCAACCGCACCAGCATATGGTCTCACAAGGGGTCTGAGGATCTCATCTCGGTACCTAATGGCAGTCAGGCTACCTCTGGCGAGCACATGGAGGGCTGTGCGGCCCTCCAAAGAAATGCCACCCCACACCATTACTGACACCCTGCCAAACCGGTCATGCTGAAGGATGTTGCAGGCAGTAGATCGCTCTCCACGGCGTCTCCAGACTCTGTCACGTCTGTCACGTGCTCAGTGTGATCCTGCTTTCATCTGTGAAGAGCACAGCTCACCAGTGGCGAATTTGCCAATCCTAGGGTTGTCTGGCAAATGCCAAGCGTCCTGTACGGTGTTGGGCTGTGAGCACAACCCCCATCTGTGGACGTTGGTTTCTAACCGTTTGTGCAGACACATGCACATTTGTGTCCTGCTGGAGGTCATTTTGCAGGGCTCTGGCAGTGCTCCTCCTGTTCCTCCTTGCACAAAAGCGGAGGTAGCGGTCCTGCTGCTGGGTTGTAGCCCTCCTACGGCCTCCTCCACGTCTCCTGGTGTACTGGCCTGTCTCCTGGTAGTGCCTCCAGCTTCTGGACACTACACTGACAGACACAGCAAACCTTCTTGCCACAGCTCACATTGATGTGCCATCATGGATGAGCTGCACTACCTGAGCCACTTGTGTGGGTTGTAGAGTCCGCCTCATGCTACCACAAGTGTGAAAGCACCACTAACATTCAAGAGTGACCAAAACATCAGCCAAAAAGCATAGGTACTGAGAAGTGGTCTGTGGTCCCCACCTGCAGAACCACTCCTCTATTGAGTGTGTCTTGCTAATTGCCAATAATTTCCACCTGTTGTCTATTCCATTTGCACAACAGCATGTGAAATTGATTGTCAATCAGTTATATTGTGTTGTTTAAGTGTTCCCTTTATTTTTTTGAGCAGTGTCAATGTCAGTCAAGTCAATGTCAAGTTGGCGTAACCAATTAACCTAACCTGCATGTCTTTGGACGGTGGGAGTAAACCCACGCAGACATGGGGAGGACATGCAGACTCCACACAGAAAGGACCCAGGTCGCTCCACCCTGGGATTGAACCCAGGACCTTCTTGCTGTGAGGCAGTGGTGGTATCCATAAAGCCACTGTGCCACCCCCCTCAAGGAGCAGCTGGTTTTATTCTAAAGTAATTAAAACAACTGCAATTGATGTCAGGTCTGGGCCCATTAGCCTGGTGTGTGCTCTCGAAGGTGATTGGTTATACCTGAGCAACAGTTACTCTAAAGGGCTCATTATTTCAGGCATAAGTTCATGCAGAGCACAAACAGATTTGAAGCTCAAACTCCACTCTTGGGATGCAAGCAGACAGTAATAAACATGCTAATGCTATTGACAAAGTTCAGTCCATATAATCACCTCACTGGTCTCTCATACACAAAAGAGAGTATGAAGATGGTAGAGAGAAGAGATGTGATACTGAAGGATAAAGAATTAAGAAATGCAGCCCCAAATCAGAAAAAGGGCTGGGACAGTATGGTAAATGCAGTGCTTCTTACATTTACTTTGACTTTTATTTCATTCCAGAGAGCATGAAACCGAAGATATTGTTTTTGTCTAGTCAACTTCATGTCATTTGGTAATAAAGATCCATTCCCTGCCTGCTTCAGCAATGCAACTAATTCCATAAGTCGGGAAGGTAAAGTATTTACCACTTCGTAATGCTTTCATTCCTTTTCACAATACTTAAAATATGTTTTGGGAACTGAGGAGAGCAAGTGATTCAGGTGTTTTGTCCCATTCTTTCTGCAAGAACCTCTTAAAGTGTGAAAGGGTGTCATTGTTGTATTTTGTTTCAAAAAACTCTCCACACTTTATTGGGGACATGTCAGGGACGCAAGCAGGCCAGTCCAGTCCAGTACCTGTTTACCCTCCTCCTTTGCAGCCATGCCTCTGTAATGTGTGCAGCATTGGTTTTGCATTGTCTTGTTGAAAAATGCCACGGATGTCCCTGGCTTGAAGGCAGCTTATGTTGCTCTAAAATCTCTCTTTGCCAAGGGCACTGACACAACCCCCCAAACATGACAGACCCCTTGCTTTTGGATTTTTTTCTGATAGATAAAAGTTCTGGATGGTAATTACTTTTTGTCTTTGGTCTGGAGCACAACGCATCCATAAATTCTGATTCAGCACACCACAGTACACTTTTCCACTGTCTGATGCTCCATCCAAGATGCTTCCAGGCCCGAAGAAGGCAATGCTGCTTCTGGACATGGTTAACATATGGCTTCCTTTCTGGACAGCCTATATCAGCTATTGATGAATGCCTCTTCAGTTTAGGATTGTGCCCTTGGCCTTTATGCACTTAAATTCCTTCAGATGCAGTGGGGCAAAAAAGTATTTAGTCAGTCACTGATTGTGCAAGTTCTCCTACTTAGAAAGATGAGAGAGGTCTGTAATTTTCATCATGGATACACTTCAACTATGAGAGACAAAATGAGAAAAAAAAAATCCAGGAAATCACATTGTAGGATTTTTAAAGAATTGAATCGTAAATTATGATGAAAATAAGTTTTTGGTCAATAAATTTGGTTCAACTCAATACAGTAACATAACCTTGTTGGCAATGACAGAGGTCCAAACGTTTCCTCCTGTAGTCTTCACCAGGTTTGCACACACAACTGTAGCTGGTATTTGGCCCATTCTTCTATGCAGATCTCCTCTAAAGCAGTGATGTTTTGGGGCAACATGGACTTTCAACTCCCTCCATGAATTTTCTATGGGTTTGAGGTCTGGAGACTGGCTAGGCCACTCCAGGACCTTGAAATGCTTTTTACGGAGCCACTCCTTCGTTGCCCGAGCGTCAAGTCAAGTCAAGTCAGATCTATTTATATAGCACTTTTTACAATGGAGCATTGTCTCAAAGCAACTTTACAAGTTTAGATTATCTCCTAATATCTACGTCCAATCTCAAATTGAGCAAGCCTAGGGCGACAGTGGCAAGGAGAAACTCCCTAAGTGTTATGTGGAAGAAATCTTGGGAGGACCAAGACTCACAAAGGGACCCAACCTCCTTGGGCGGCATAGTTGATAAATCTAAGAATGAAACTAAAGCTGAGCTGAGCGGTATGTTTGGGGTCATTGTCATACTGGAAGACCCAGCCATGTTCTATCTTCAATGCTCTCACTGATGGAAGGAGGTTTTGGCCTAAAATCTCATGATATATGGCCCCGTTCATTCTTCCCTTAACACGGATCAGTCGTCCTGTCCCCTTTGCAGAAAAACAGCCCCAAAGCATGGAGGTTTCCACCACCATGCTTCCCAGTACGATGTAACAGTATGGCACAACTCAGAATTCTTCTTCCTCCAAACACGGCGAGTTGAGTTTTTACCAAAAAGTCCTATTTTGGTTTCATCTGACCACATGATATTCTCCCAATCCTCTTCTGGATCATCCATATGCTCTATGGCAAACTTCAGACAGGCCTGGACATGTACTGGTTTAAGCAAGGGGACACGCCTAGCACTGCAGGATCTGAGGCCCTCTCGGCGTAGTGTGTTACTGATGGTAGCCTCGTTACTTTCTTCCCAGCTCTCTGTAGGTCATTCATCAGCTCCCTCTGTGTAGTTCTGGGATTTTTGCTCACTGTTCTCATGATCATTTTGACACCACGGAATGAAATCTTGCATGGAGCCCCAGATCGAGGGAGATTATCAATTAACTATTGCCAATTGTATCGAAAATTACAGTAGGAGAACTTGCACAATTAGTGGCTGACTAAATACTTTTTTGCCCCACTGTATTGGGTTGCACTGCAATTATGATGCTGTTTGGTCTAAAATAAGAATGATGCAACGGTGATGGTAGAATGTTCTTCCCAGAGTCATGTACATAAATGTACTATATTCACACTGAATGTCCTCCAGAGTCAGATATGACTGAGTTTTTTTGCCAATGTTCACAAGATGAGATGATTGTGTGGCATTCAGTATTTCATTTAAACTCCAGAAGCTAATTTTATTTCTCAAAAGAATCTGCAATACATTATCAAAGATAGTACTTTGTACTGAGATCTTAAATTCACTTCAGATGTAAGTTGCAGTGTTAAACACAAATGCAGCTTGGTCATAGAAGAAAAAGAATAAAATTGGACGGATTTTAAAAATAGTGTGGGTGGATCTGATGTGTGTACTTACTGCACTCTCATAGCTGGCGTTCTCAAAGGCCAACTCATCTCTCATTTGGTCATACTGTGGTGATGCAGACATGGGTAATCGAATGGATTTCCTCTGCACCCTGAGAGCAGATGACAAACACTTCATCAATTACTCACATACAGGAACAGTGACCTCATCAGACCTGCTTCCAGAATGGTTTTGGAAAGTGAGTCATCTTACCTTGAAAAATAAAAGTATAGTGATGTGACAATCAACATTATTATAGCTACAGGGATAAAAATGGCAAGGACCATGTTGGCTCCCTCCATGCTGAAATCTGTCTTGGCAACTAGAAAAAATAATGGCGTGTGTTATACATAGCAGTGTGCATCCATGTAAAAAAAAGAACCACACAGTTAGCAGCCTGCGATTTACAACAGTAAAGCATATCTAAGGTAAGTAAAAGTGTCATTTATTACCATCTAGTCTTCGCTCATTTATGTACTCCATTGCTGCTGCTGGAAGGCAATGAATAATTGAACAAACATTAATTATAAAATAAACAAAAATAAATATATTCTTAAGGGCAACTGAACTGTTGGAGTACTGATGCAGATCACAGGTTCATCTGTATAATTACAATTATAATGATATCTGTCATTATGGAGGCTACCTTTGCACATTGGAGGGGGGTGACTCCACTTGGGTGGGTGACTGAGGGCACAGTGGATAATGGCCTCCCCAATTAGCTTATAACCACTGCGGCAGGCGAAGTGCAATGTTTCTCCTGGTTGGTAGAACTGCTTCTCTGATACTTGGATGCCAAATGCAGGAATGCCAGGGTTCCTACATGATTCATGGGTATTGGCTGACAGGCAGAGACATACACAAGTAAGTATATTTCTGATACTATATCAAACTTTTGTGGCCTTTCTGGCAAGTTTTATTCTTAAGCATAGATTCACAGTATTTCAGCTGATACAAAGTACTTAGCCATGAACAGATATAATGTTTTAAGATATTGGTGTATATGTTTAACATTTTGATGTTTACAACAGAATTTGGCATATCTGGTTCAAATGTAAGAAACACGTAATATAATTTGCCTGAAAAGATGACTTTACCTAGCAAAAAAACTTTGAACAGCAAAAAAAAAAAAAATCTGAATGAATATATTGAATGTCTTTCAGATAGTCCTTTATGACATCCTGGTAGCAAACCTTTATGTAGAAAGTTTGTTCAAACAGGAAAATCATAACAGCAACATGTTTAATCTACAGTCCCCAATCACTTACCTTTATTGTTGCAGTTACAGACAATGAACCAAAAAAAAAAATGTCACTGAAAAGTTCAAAGAAATCTCCATCTTCTATGAGACAACTGAAAAGGCTCTTATTATAGTTAATGAATTATACCCAGTTCCTGAGAAATATAAACAGTACTCACATATGCATTTGGGTTTTTTTTGGCTCCACTTGGGTCCAGTGGAGTCGTGGTTATAGCAGGAAAGAAGACTGTTTCCAGACAGAGAGTAGCCCTTGTTGCAGATGTACTGCACTGTAGAGCCCACAATTAGCTGAGGACCCGACATCACCCTGCGACTGTGTTCTACTATGCCCGGGTCTGGACAGGACAGCACTGATGAAACACAGAAATAGACGACAGAACTATTTTAAATAAAAATCCCTATTTAAAAAAAAAAAGAATGTGATTTTGAAATAAAAAGAAACTGCTAAAAAAAAAAAAATTATAATAATAATAATAATAATAATAATATATATATATATATAGACATACATACATATATATATATATATATATATATATGTATGTATGTGTATATATATATAAAAACGTCAACAAACGTTTCCTGTAAGTCTTCACCAGGTTGGCAAACACTGTAGCTGGTACCCATTCCTCCATGCAGATCTCCTCTAGCACTGGCTAGGCCACTCCAGGACCTTGAAATGCTTCTTATGGAGCCACTCCTTTGTTGTGAGCGGTGTGTTTGGAGTTATTGTCAAGATGGAAGACCCAGCCACGTTCCATCTTCAATGCTCTGACTGCTGGAAGGAAGTTTTGGCTTAAAATCTCACGATATATGATATACTCCCAGTCCTCTTCTGGATCATCCATATACTCTCTGGAAAACTTCAGACGGGCCTGGACATGTACTGGCTTAAGAAGGGGAACACGCCTGACAAGGCAGGATCCGAGTCCCTCTCGGCGTAGTGTGTTACTGATGGTAGCCTTTGTTACTTTGGTCCCAGCTCTCTGCAGGTCATTCATCAGGTCCCTCCATATAGTTCTGGGATTTTTGCTCACCGTTCTCATGATCATTTTGACCCCACGGAATGAGATCTTGCATGGAGCCCCAGATCAAGGGAGATTATCAATGGTCTTGCAAGTTTTACATTTTCTTACAATTGCTCCCACAGTTGATTTATTCACACCAACCTGCTTGCCTATTGAAATTGCCAGGACATCTGTCCAGAAACTGAATCTCAAGTAATTCATTTGAAAAATTCCACCAACATCCCAGAGTTGAAGCTGTTTAGCATAAAGGAATGGGTTAAAATCCATCCAAGTTGATGTGCAGGACTGGTTTACAGTTACAGAAATGTTTAGTTGCAGTTATTGCTCCACAAGGGGGTCACACCAGATACTGAAAGTAAAGATGCACATAATGTAATATTGTCATCTCATTTGTTTAATTGAGTTTTCTTTACCTATTTTTAGGACTTTGTGAAAATCCAACGATGTTTAGGTCATTCTTTTACAGAAATATACAGTAGGAAGGATTCACAAACCCTCAAGCACCACTGTAATTATAGAGCTACTGTCAATGAAGCTAGATTCTCCATAAGTTAAAGAGGACAGAATAAAATTATGTCAGTATGTTACCTTGCTTTAAAATTAACTTTTGTTTCGAAATCTTAAAAAACCCAAACCAAAAAACATCTTCTAGACCGTTTGGGAACATAAGCTGTGCAATTAATGTTGATACAAATAAGTTTATTTTTTAATTTTTTTTAAAACTTGGGGTTTGAAAGATTTGAAATAAGAAAATCTGGTGATTTGCATGACCACCATCACTCCTGCTCGTAGGGTGATCCCTTGAATTACCGTTTAGATATACTCAATTTTACCAATAGGTGGCAGTACAGGACTATAACCGGAGTGGAATTACAATTTACTATTCCAAATAATACAGGATTTTCCTTATACTGAACAGAAGAGGGCGTAATATTACGTTTAAAATGTACAAGCAAGTATTGTTTTTCAGTTGCAATTTTTCAAGACACAGCTTGATATTTCCTTAGATTTATTTACACATAAAGTTACACTTTTCCTTAAATAAGTGTGATTTATTGGATGTGTCCAAGCTACTTTGCATCCAGATAAACCACACAGATGATGAATATCAGTGATCATAAGGACATGCTCAGTGGTTAAAAATGAATGCTGAGATGTGTTACTCAAGGGTTCTATATGTATACACTCTGGGTAATGAACATAAACCTTGCTCACAGTGGTCAATGGGTGAGAGAGGGAGCTTGTGATGTTTTAGCCTACAGCTACAGAGCATATAAAAAAATACACACTTCCCCGACGATAGCTCACAAACTCAATTCTTTCCCTGGCAAGTGAAAGGATGCTGGGAGCAAAGCACTGGGACCTGCTGCTGGTTATTTTCAACTTTCTGTAGACCAGGACAAAAAACAGCAGGGGCATGTGTACAAGCTAGGTTGATATTGCAATGAAAGTCCAGGAACAGGCAGAGGTTTAATACTTAACATTCTAGACACCATTGCATTCTTCAAAAGATATCACTGAAAAAACATTGGCCTGAAATGACTCCCGATATTTACTACAGGACAGACACAAGTAATGCTGGCAAAAAGTAATGGCTGTTTATAAGGGTGTTTGTGCATGTTTCACCTCTCTCACAGGCTGGCAGGTCTCCACTCCATGTGAGGTCCCACTGACATATAAGGGTTTCAGTGCCCACCACCTCAAAGCCTGGGTAACACTGATAGGTTACCACTGTACCATGTACCAATGCAGGGTGAGATGTGGTCTTCCAGCCATTAGAGATCTCAGGAAGCTCTGGACATGTGTCATTACGAGGAACCTCTGTAATATGAGAGAGAGACAGAGAAACACAATCATTTGAGAAACACAATTATATCTATAAAAATGGAGCGATAACACAAAAAGTCCATGATAACTACACACTTGACTATTTTATATTCCTTGCAAAATGTATCAGCAAAACAGAGATACAGCACATTATGTTCACCATGCACTGGAATGTTCAGTGGTGGTATGACAGGGGTCAGAGAGGCAGCTGTCAGGTGATTTACAAGTGATCCCACTAATCATGGAGTGTAGCTGGCGAGAGGGCATATGGCTAATTAGAACAAACTCGTGTATTAATTGTTTTTGTCCCTGCCAGGCCAAATCCCATGCACCTGCAATAGCTGGGAAAATGTTTTTCATATGGGGACACTATAAAACGCTCCATTCCAGTCCTCTCTCACACGTCTGAATTCTGCTACCCACTTACTACAATTCTACATGGAAGTCATTATGGTTAACCTTTTTTACAGTTGGGCACCAGGGGAAGACGATGCAATGGAGGCCTGCTCTCTATCCCTATGGGATACTTAATATTCAGCCGATTCTCTACAGCCCACACGTCCAACCCACTGGACCTTTGTAATTATTGAGTATGGCAATGAGGATTGATTCAAGGATGGTCTTTAGAACTGGTGGTATAATCAACCATCTAGGACAGCATCTATAAGGACTATTTTGCAAAGGCATCTGTTGTGTGGAACAAGTTGTATAGCAATGCATTTGTCAAAGGGTTAGTATAAAGGATTGCTACATGCTCAGACCAGGTAATAATTCTTCTGAAAAGCCAAAAGCTCTTCTTTCAGCAAGAAGCATACTTCCTTCGCCATCAACAACTCTTATTTTGCACATGAATAAATTTCACATTAACAGTTGATAATATAACAAGACCCCAAAACAACACATGACACAGAACATATCAAACATAAAAAAGACACCTTGGCATTTAAACCAGTCAAAGTATTTTACATAAATGCTAAGAAGAACTGGATATATGCAAATACGTCACTCCACAGGAGGGGAAACTAGACATCCTGTAATTATTGAATGACAACCTGATTTTGATATGATATTTTTCGTCAACCTTTATGCGCAGTATGACATAAAGTCAGAAAAAGATCTTGAAGCAGAAAAATGTCAGTGTATTTTTTGTAAAAGATGACAGAAAAATTGTGTTTGGTTTATCAGGAACATTCACCATAGAAAGTTGATAGAATGGCTCTGGGGAAAGGTGTAATGGACTAAAACAGTCTGATAATTCTCTTCCTACATCCCTGTATTAACAGCTAGGAAAAAAAAATATTTATAAAGAAAACCATCTATCCGATACAGCCAATACAGAGATCTTTTAGTGTGCTCTTACCAAAAAAGTGCACCACAAACCCATTGTTGTAACCATAAACATTGGTGGCAGGGTCAGACTGGAACTGGATGGTAACATCAGCAGTGGACGTGTAGAGTTTGAAGCGTGGTCGAGAGCTGCTGTACTGACCCAAAACCTTAGCAGTCAGATCGTCTCCATCATAGAATGTCAGCAGGTCATTCTGCCCCATGTGGAGTCTGAAGGTAGACAAAATACATCTTTAGTAGTTCTCAGCTCTATTTCAGCTGTTTCCAGCAGTTTAAAAGGTAACTGCAAGTACAAGTGATTCTGCTTGCCCCAGCTGTGTTTTCCTTTTCTGTCTTCAACTTCAACACTTAGTTCATCCTCTGGGTAAACCCAAGCAGCTTTCTAATATTTCTAACATCTTTATACAGTTGTGGGGTAAAAGGTATACTTACATACAGCAAAATTACCTTTCACTGGCACTTTTTGGGGTAAGAACCTCCAAAGGTATACACTTGATAGATGTGTCATCAGATGACATAGTGCTGGATGGTGGAACATTCTCAGTAAATCAGTGCCACTGCCATGGTTGTGTCATGGTAAAGTGTGTATGAGTGTGTCAGCAGTGTTACTGGCTTAGTATATCAGTGTCACCGTTGTGCTGAGAATTGTCCACTAACCAAAAACATTAAAAAAAACTGACCACTGATGATGGAATGGAAACATGCAAACACAATTTCTCCTCATATACAAGCTGTATGAATCTCAGGAGATTTAGCATGGCAATTTAATTTCTTCTGTCACTTCTCTGCGTCCCTTTAGTATGATTACTATGGAGACAGACTAGTTTCAATTACCTCAGCAATTATTCATGCTGTACCGACTGAAACTACTGTGTTTCACAATACTATTTCATATGCATTATCTAATATCTAACAGCAGCTCTCTGTCAGTTTGTCTCAGCAGCTTAGAATGAGAGGCACAATGTCGCAAAGCAGAATGAATAGTCTTGGGAATATATGACCTTCTGAACAGTCTGGTAGCTATTATAAAGGCTGACAGTTGATGCCTTAACAAAGGTGACCAAAATAAAAGTCTGCCCTCTTGTCTTGACAGATACAAAAGGCATGATAAATGAAATCGTGTTCCACATCAAGAAGCCATTTTAGACCTTTAAATAACTGCCATATATAAAAATGACCATCTTGCAGTGCAATTGGCTTCAGCTATTCCTAATATGTTTTTTGCCCTGTTCATATTAGAATCAGCAAGCACAGAGACTCTGGCAGGGTAATGCAGTCAAACAGTGAGGTCTCACTCTCTGTCTCTCTCTCTCTCTCTCTCTCTCTCTCTCTCTCTCTCTCTCTCTCTCTCTCTCACACACACTCTCTCTCTCACACACACACACACACACACACACACACACACACACACACACACACACACATACATCCCTAATTAATCACAAGTGGCTGGTGATGGAACTCATTACACAGGAGACAGAAATAATTAATCATCATTGGTTCACTGTGGCAGCAAAAATAAAATCAGTGTAACAAAATAGACACAGGACATTTTTTAAGTTAAACACACGTCAGCACACACACAAACATTATTCAAGCCTTGAGCTATAGAGATTTTTTTGAGCTATAGGAGCATCTCACCTGCTCTCACAACCAAAGTGAAAAGAAAATCTGTTGGCTCATATTGGATTTGCTGAGATAAAGTGAAACAAGGCTTTACGTGGCAGTGTGCTGTATCTGCTGAGAAAATCAATCATGTTTTCTGTTTGCTGGCAGTAATTTCATTTTGTTTAATCAAAAAATAAAGGCTCAGTTTGACTTGGCCAGCAGCACAGCTGCCACCATATGCCTTCAGAATACATTACTCTTGCATGCAGGAGAAACCATAAAGAACTGGCCTAATTTTCGCTCAGAATTGCTTGAAAATGCCAATCTGCCTATCAGCCTACTGTTCCAGCATCACAGCTGGAAAGATAGTACTGTATTAATTTGCAAGTCCTCAAATACGACACGCGTATTTGAAGGGCTTTGGGTAAGAGCCATCCTCAAGAATACAACAAGTCTTCTGTCCATTAAGCTGATGATTTATTACACCATCCCACAATTTACATGAATGAGATGTTTAAACTATTGCTTTACTACTGAGAACCTCCACCTGTGTTTTATGCAGGCAAAGGGACTACAATAATTGCCAAATCTTTAAGCAATATTATATGTTTCGTATGTGGCACACTGTGGCACTCCAGAAACACATGTTCCTCGTTGATGACTCTGTGGAGTTTCAAAACTGATATTACACCCATGTTTCACATACAACCCCAAATTAGAAAAAAATGGGACAGTATGGAAAAAAAGAGACATTCATTTGCATTTTCCATACTGGCCCAACTTTTTCTAATTTGGGGTTGTATGTATAGGAGATTCCGAGAATACTGAGTGTATTAAGTCACAAGTTAGTGTCACAAGTTTTATGTATAACAGTCCACATAAAATTCAAATCACTAGTAGATAACAGATAATTACAGATGGTCTTCAGACTGACCCCATGTGATTATAATGGATGTAATTCAGAGCTAGCAGAATGAGCTGAGATGAGAAATGGCATGTAGGCAGTGTCACACAATGTTAGCTCTGATAAATGTTAAACAAACAGAGGATGTTAAACTTTCATATTAACTGTCAATATTATCAAAGAGACTCGATTAGGAAGGAACATATTTGACCAACAATTTCTGACAGGGAGCAAATGTTACAAAGTGCATGAGATTTAGCCCAAGAAAACCCTATGGCCCTGCATGCAGTAGAGACAGTAAGAGGAAGGAGGAGGAAAAATGTACAAGACAAAGAAAGAAACTAGGGAAAAATAAAACATATCAGTGATGATTTTTCACAATGATTTTTGCATTTGACTGGATACATGACAAAACAAAATAACATAATCTCTGTATGCAGAACATACTGTGCTCAATGCCTTAGTCATAAAAGTAATCTGAGGACTCCAGTAGTCTGCTATACTAGTTTCTCTGCTATATTAATGTTGCCTTAGTCAAAACAGGGGGCAGGTATACCAGCTGTAGCCTGTGCTTCCCACCTTTTCACTGCCTACTCTGGCTCCATATCAGGACTCATTAAATACAGTGCCAGCCAATGCCTTCCCTCCAAGCATATTAATTAATGAGCCATCAGTACACCCCAATGTTCCTGGGTAATGTGAGTGCAGCATGTGCTGATGAATTATTGTAGGGGAGCGGAAGTATGCTCATTACCAGAATGACATTTTTAAAGTCCTATAATGAGTGTCTGGAAATCTGCTTGTTTTGCAGCAACAGCTTCCATAGGAAATGCGGGTCTTAAAGACTCAGCCAAAGTGATGGATCCCCAAAACAAATCCAATCTATTTAGGGTAAAAAGCACTCTGAACATACTGACTTCAAGGGGCTTGGTGTGCGAGAATAGACTCTTACACTGGAATATCCAGCATGATGCGCTTGTCCTCTTCCACGTGGATTCCCCAAATACAGTCCTGTCCTTTATCATAGGCTTCAGGCCAGTTAGGAGACAACACCACTCCTGCAGAATCAGTGATCTCCCCACTACACACAGCTGTAAACACACACATACACACACACACACACACACACACACACACACACACACACACACACACACACACACAATAATAGCATTTTTATAGCATTCCTGCTTTGTGATTTCTTAATCACACAAAAGGATCTACAGTATTATCTCGGTTTTTGACCACCTACTTGTCAAATTCGGTTCTTGAAGCACTTTGAGTAAAAAAAATTGTCTTGGTTCTCGCTATCTGCTCGCAGTGTTAATTTCATTGACGAATGATTTTCGTCATTGTTTTTCGCCAACGACCCTTTTTTTCTACCGAAAATGATGACTAAACTAAAATAAATGAAAAATGATAAAAAGTAGGACGAAAGAACTTTTGTCAATGAAAAAAACGAGACGACAATATTTGGCAGAGATGACATCCAATCAGATGATTTATTTTGTGGAAGGTAGGGACAAGTAATGCGATGAGATGCACACATTTGATCTAACCTCGGGAATACTACTGTACAACTCGCCTCTTTTCTCATGAAACCAGCTCAACAATGTCATCATCTGGGAGAAGGAAGAGTTGATATATGGACACATTTCTCATTTGTTGTCAAGGAAAACAAGACTCTTTGTAAACCGTGTGGGGAGACCATCTTCGGGAAAAAACAACAAAGCTGAAACGACATCTGTGGCATATTTTCCTGAAACTGCGGTGAAGCTATTCTTACATAAATGGTGTGAGCTCCTATTTTAGCGGTATTACGGTAGTGCAGTGTAGAGGTGGGCGATATCGGGAATTTTGGTATCAATCCGATACCAAGTAAATGCAGGGCCAGTATCGCCGATATCGATAGATTGATAGATTGATAGATCCAAAGGGTAGAATTTCGCCAAACATTGTACGTGACAACAAAATACTTTATTATCACAATTAACATTTTTGTTTAGAAACAATGGAACAATAACAAAATAAAGTTTGCCTTAACATTAGGAAAATAAATCTTTTTTGAGGTAGAAAAGGAGAAACCACAATACAAAAATAAAATGAAAATTCTCCCCTCACTAGACATCTTTTCTAGTTCTTTCTTCCTTTGTTTCTTTTTTCAAATAGAATTGTTCTTAGGAAAAACAATAAGAAATAAGGAATTTTCTTCCTTTCAGTGCAATTCTGTTTTTTCTTAAATAAACAGAGTGTAAAAAATAGCACTCAACACAACTTAAAATCTCCTGAGGTAGAGGGCTGACAAACCACAATACAACAAAATTAACACAACACAACACATACTGTAAACAGTTTCAAACTTATTCTGTGTTTCAAGTCGAACAATATAATAAAATAATACAAAAAAAAAAGGAATTTCTTCCCTTCAGTGTACTTCTCTGTTTTTTCTTAAATAAAGTGTGTAAATAGAAAATAGAACTTAAAGCTAATTAAAACAATCTTCTGAGGTTAGAGAGCTGACAAACCACAATACGGAAAAAAATAACAAACCACAACAAATATTGTAAACAGTTTCAAACCTGTTCTTAAGTCGAACAATACAAGAAAATAATACAAAGAATAAGGAATTTCTTCCCTTCAGTGCACTTCTGGCTTTAAACAAAAAAAGTAAAAAAAAGAGTAACGGAGGAGAGCGCTGAGTGGGCGGGCCAGGCTGAGTCTACCTACATAGCTGACCTGCATGCTGCTGAGCCACGTGACGGTGCAACAACAAAAGACGAGAGTGGGGCAGGTGCGCTGCCTCATGGTGTGTGACACAGCGCAGCGCTGCTCTTACAGACAGAGAGTGGACTCTGATGAATCCGCGTGCGCAACAGTCAGTGCATGCGGGAGAGAAAAAAAGCTTGAGTATCGATCTTTTTACACGAGTATTGCTCAATATCAATACCAGCGTTGGTATCAATATTATCGATATTTGGATCGATCCGCCCACCTCTAGTGCAGTGCAAACGCACTCTAAACTCATTATGTTAAAGCCAGTATTTCAGCGAATAAAGTAGGGATTAAAATTTCTAGTTTTGGATATTTGGGTAATTTCTAGACATGGATATATTTAACTTTGTGTTCATACTATCTTTAAGGAGCGTTCGGGTAACATAACAAGTCCGTTTATATTGTAATTATGAATAAATGCATATACAGCATGCAGATATATCTGATCTTATATGATTAATAATGCTCATAAGATATTTTATTCTGACTTGATTCTACTTTACAATATCTCATGTGTCCACATTGAGTTTGAAGCAGATTGGTGTAAACTGAGTTTTTTGTGACCACTTTACTGTATACTGTTATTATCAATGCATGCATATAGACCTGAGCTTGTATCTTAATTAGATCTCATAATATTTAATTAATTCCCACTTGATTATATTCTAGATATCTGCTGAATGTCCACACCAAAGTTTGAAGCAGATCTAGGGTGGAAACTGAGTTATAACCACTTTATCAATGCTTGCATATAATTCAAGGGAAATGTTGAAAAAGCATTTCCGTTTTGCAACCTTTACATTTCATATTTTAGTCAACTGAATGTACTGTAGATTTAGTACTGTAGAACTATAATCTTATTATAATTAGTCAACTAAAACTAGACTAAAACTAATAACAATTCAGATGACTAAATTATGACTAAAACTAAATTACGTTTTAGTCAAAAGACTATGACTGAAACTAAATCAAAATTTGCTGTCAAAATTAACACTGTCTGCTCGGTACTCGGCACACTTGCTTAAACTTGTTTGAGTTTCAGCCGAAACTCGCAACTCAATTCACAATTCACTACACGGTGTTTCAGTGAGATTTCCTCTGAAAAAGTCTTGACACTGGTTCGCCAACTATCCACTTAAGCAGAGTATAAATATATTTCGAAGCAGAAAAGTGGTTGTCTTGATTCACTGCTGCAGGATTTTAAATTAAATGTGATTTTGTCTATTGTGTGGTTTTAGCAATGCACTTAAGCATATGGTCAGATAGCAGCACTGTGTATGTGCCTCAAGTTTATAGACAGACAGACAGACAGATACACAGACAGATAGATAGCCTAACAGTGCAAGAGCAAAAAGTATAATAAATATAAAGGGATATATGACTATATCTATAGATAATATATACCAAATATAAACAGAGGTGTGGATTTCTATAGATATGCATACATGCAATATATACAATGCATTCAGAAAGTCTTCAGATCCTTTCACTTTTTTCACATTTTGTTAAGTTGTGGCCAAAATAAAAACAAATTCAAGTTTTTCCCCATCGTCCTGCACTCAAAACCCAATAGTGAAAACAGAATTTTAGAAAATTTTGCTAATTTATTAAAAAGGAAAAACTTACATTTTGTGTGGACATAAGTATTCAGACCCTTTGCTATGACACTTGATATGTAGCTCTGGGGGCCTCCAATTTATCTTGACCATCTTTGAGATGTCTCTACACCTTGATTTAAGTTCAACTGTTGTTAAATTAAGTTGGTTGGACATGGTTTGGAATGACAAACACCTGTGTATATAAGGTCTCACAGCTAACAATGCACATCAGAGCAAAAACCAAGCCATGAGGAGGAAAGAACAGTCTGTAGAACAGGATTATGTGGAGCCATTTGCTGCACTGAAACTTCCCAAGAGCATAGTGCCCTCCATAATTCTTAAATGGAAGACATTTGGAACAAACAGGACTGGTCACTCTGGCTGAGCTCCAAAGATCCTTTGTGCAGATGAGAGAAACTTCCAGATGGTGTACCATCAAATAATCTCAAACTGGTTTCTTGAATATAACAATGTGTTCACTGTAGTCACTCCACTACAGTAATAGAGCACCTTTGGAATGTGGTGGAACAAGAGATTCACATCATAGATGTGCAGCTGACAGATCTATAGCAACTGTGTGATGCTATTATGTCGATATGGAAAATCTTTGAGGAATGTTTCTAGCACCTTGTTGAATCTATGAAACAAAGAATTAAGGCAGCTCTGAAAGCAAAAGGGGGCAAACCCGGTACTAGCAAGGTGTGCCTAATAAAGTGACCGGTGAGTGTACATAATATGCATAGATACGTACATAGACAAAAATGCACTGAATTTAATAAATTATATATATATATATATATATATATATATATATATATATATATATATATATATTATAAAGTGTGATAGATGAGGGGAAGAAGCTGTTTCTCAGCCGACTGGGTGTGGCACAGTTATTTCAGTATCTCCTCCATGAGCTTAAACAGTGTGTGGTTGGGGTGGGAGGAGTCCCTGATGATGGCTTTGGTCGTGAAGGTCTCCCATGGCAGGGAGCTGGGTGCCAATGATGCGCTGAGCGATCCTTGCCACCCCTTTGTAAGGCAGTTCTGTCATCGACAGTGGAGCTACCGTAACACACTTGTTAGTTTATGTATCATTTTGAGGACCAAATGTGCTCTAAAGTATAGAATTATCCGACTTTTTTCCTTATGTGGACCAGGAAATCATTTTTCTTTTTTACAAAAACTGCAACTTACATTTGAAAAACCAAACATCTCAAAAGATTTGCTTTAGGGTCTGCCCCATAAGGATAAAAAGTTCTAAAATGTTTTACCTTGTGAGGACAGTTTGCTGGTCTCGATCCATTTTTTTTAACAGAAACTGCAGCTTTCTTTTGAAAGTCCAAAAGACTCAAAAGGTCTCCATTAGCTGCTGAGTTTAAGGGTAGGTTTAAGTATAGGTATATCCTTATCTATTATTATATATAGATATAAATATATATATATATATATATATATATATATATATATATATATATATATATATATTTTTTTTTTTTTTTTAGATATATTATTATATATATAAAATTATGTAATATTATGTCCTTGAAAAGTCCCCACAATGTTAGAAAGTGGGTGAAAGACTTTGTGTGTGTGTGTGTGTGTGTGTGTGTGTGTGTGTGTGCGTGTGTGTGTGTGTGTGTGTGATACCATGGTATTCTCTCTAACACCGTCTCCTTTCTCTAGCATTCATGGATAAATTCCGTTAGTGCTGCATTAGGCCTGTGGCCTAATAGTAGTATGGCAGCTGATACAAGCTGAATTGGATTACACAGTTCTGGCACTAAAAGGATTTAGAACACTTATGAATTACCTGTCTGCTTATTGAGCTAAAACCAGCAGCTTATTACTGCTGAAACATAGAAACACCATGTCAAAGCTGCAGAAGAAATCATATGAATACACACATACACACCTCTGCAGGCTGGCTCTGTCTCGTTCCACTGTGGGTTATTGGAGTCCATGCACTCGATGAAAACAGAGACCTGCTCCAGAGTGTATCCAGGCTCACAGCTGAATTCCACCACTGTGCCCACGATGTAAGTGATGTCACTGGTGGTGAAGTTGCCGTACTTTACAAAAGGCTCATAACAATGCCCTGGTGCAAAAGCTGCAGAAAAACAGCAAATGTAAGTATTTAATGCATAACAGAAAATCCGCCTAAAATAGTTTTGGCTCCAGAGTGTTGCGATATTTGAACTAGATGAGTTCTTACTAGTATCAGAAGAATGCAAATTTGAATCCATAGCCATGTTTGGTTAGGAGTCCAAGAAAGCATAACTGGCATTGCTGCTTATGTTGGAAGATTACCATTATTTTCTCCACTGCAATCAGAGCAATACTGTCCAATCACATATGCACATATGTGAGTGTGTGAATAGAGAACAGGGCACATTCACCATCCATTATGATGCTGCATGACTGGTACCAAGTTTCTCAGAACAGGCATGTATATTTGTTTATATTGTTTATATTGTTTATATATTTATTTATATTTGTATAACATTCCTCATGCTGTGCATCTGGTAGATTGTTTTGAATTCAGCTCTACTCACTATAGCATACACAGTTGAATCTGCAAATTACAGCACCACAGTTTGATCTCAGCACTCAGTGCCATTTCCACATGAACTATTCAGCTTTTGACTAAGCTTGCTCCATTCAACAGCATGAAAGGAACTGATTCATTCTCATCAACTGCTGACATTATTAAACAATCAGACCGCCATCATTTGAAATCCTTCTGCAGGTAGCCGAGATTTAAGAAAGACTGGGCATGTGCTTCTTCATGTTTTGTTTACTGTTCTGCATTTTTTAGGCAGTTATAAATTTCAGAAGGATTGAACAAAAGCGATAATGCAACTGAAATTCAGATGGGACATACAGATCAGAATTATTAATGCTGGGTATTGATTAAAACATTAATACGTAAAAAAGTGTAACTTGATAATAATACCAAAATCTAAGGGTACCACATATAGACATGATTCATTAAGCACTGGCATTTACTGTGACAGTGTCAACTGCATATCTAAATTAACACAATTACGGGCAAGAAGGGGAAATAACAATAGGAATTTATTTTGTAAACTGTGCACATGCATGTCCTGTGTACCAGTCTGTTAAAATTCATAACAACTGGCCTTTTAATAGCATCTTCCTTTTCAGTTATTCTTCTGTATTAGTTTTGTTTTGGGGATGCCTAATATAGATTTACAGTATTTGCATTTGCTCACATACTAACTGTAATTATGCAATGCATTAAAATGAAATGTAAATTCTGACCATGCTGAATGACATTGTAAACAGTCTACAGATTGCCCCCCATTTACAATGGGGATATAGTGGTGCTTGAAAGTTTGTGAACCCTTTAGAATTTTCCATATTTCTGCATAAATATGACCTAAAACATCATCAGATTTTCACACAAGTCCTAAAAGTAGATAAAGAGAACCCAGTTAAACAAATGAGACAAAAATATTATACTTGCTCATTTATTTATTGAGGAAAATGATCCAATATTACATATTAGTGAGTGACAAAAGTATGTGAACCTCTAGGATTAGCAGTTAATTTGCAGGTGAAACTAGAGTCACTGTACATTGTACACTGTACATTCTAACAAATCCATCGTAAGTTTAATTTATTTTAAACCAAAGAGTTTAATATATAGTGTATATATCAAAACATAGCCTACCTTAAATGTGCTTAAAACACTTAAATTAAACTAAAACTAAAATCATTAACATAAACCTTATTTTATTATAAAATATTGAACACCTAATGTAATTTATTGACTAATGTATTGAAAGTGAAAACAAAAACAAAAAAATTGTTGCGACAACGGCTGTTCCTCAATATATTTCAACAACTCAGTTCTGTATTAATGTGGCAGTTCAAACCAATTCAACCCCTAAACCAGGCAGTTTGAAGCACATTACACATCCATCTGCTTTTAGAATACTAAATTCCTCTCCATTACCATTATGGTGCATATTATTGTATTTTTATAAAATGTGTGGATGGATGTTAGTGTCTGTTTTGAGCTGCACTGTAAACAAATTCATCTCAGAAAAGTACTTATATCGCTATAAAGTGTTGAAAAGTTGAATATGAAGTTGTATGGTCAGCTTTGCTTTACTCAGTGAATTAATGCTTAAGTAACACTGTAAATAGATGGACAGAATTAAGGGAAAAGGAGAAGATGCTGAATTGGCATGTCATTTTAGTTAAAGACTTGAAGAATGCATTGCAAACTAATGACCTGGCTATTTACAGTTTTCATATTTGGTTTGGTGAAAAAAATATCTGTTCACTTTATAATCACCAACAAAGAGCTAAAGGAGATTCATTGTAAACTACATGCTGCATACTAAAGAATGGAAAAATGTATATTCTGGATTTGGGAGCTTACTTTTGTGCTGGACTGAAGGTATTGACTACATTGCATTGAATGAGTATTTATTAATAATAAATGTAATTGTTAAAAACTGATGTTAAATCAAATAGTTTTCTAAAAGCAAAAAGCCACGGGAGGCTGTGGTACATTTTTTTTTGTTTTGATTTATGAAGGTGTTTGTGGAACATGCTTCACATTGAAAGTCCCCTGATAATGTCTCTACAGTGTCCCAGTGTATATGATTGTTCTTGCATTTACCCTGCAATTGATCAGTGCCCTGTCTAAGATTGGTTCCTGCCTTGTAAACACCCCCCTGGCGAACCTGAATTGGATTAAATGGATATGAAAATGAATGAATGAGTGAATGAATCTTGGCTGTGGAGTCCAAATGAAAATGTAACACACATTTGTAACAAAGGAGGTGACACGCATTGCTGAACCTGAGACAGACTTTGTTTGTACCAGTTTGTTTATTTACTCAGTCTTTATTTAATTTGACACTGCAAGTTCTCTACTGAATTGCCTTAACTCCTAATAAGGCAATCTGGGCCATAGAAAACAAGATTAGGCCCCTCTGATTTTGAAACGATTAAAGAGGCAAGATAAATGCAGATGTACATATTCTGGGAATTAAATAGCTGTAAACAATGCCGTCCATTCTGAGTTAAAACTCTCCCATAATGACCCTAATGATTTGCTTTTGGCTGCTTCATATGATTTCCTTCTCATTTTTACTGATGCACACATTTCAGGCAGAAATCTTGGGTGTGTTTAAAGGGAAACAAGAAGGAGTGTGATGTACTGTGATACAGTGTTAATTGGTGCAAATATGCTCTTTGGGGAAGCAAATGAAAATGACTGTGTTTTTCCACCTAATGCCTCTGTATAAAGTTTGATGATTAACACAGGCAAGAATTTGAATGGTTCCTTGAAAAAAGAAATTTACTTGAAAATCATTAACAATAAATGCAAATTATGCAACTACACAAAGCAAACAACAACAATTTGTAGTATAATTAATAAAGAAAAAAGTACAGTGGGGCAAAAAAGTATTTAGTCAGCCACTGTGCAAGTTCTACTACTTAGAAAGATGAGAGAGGTCTGTAATTTTCATCATAGGAAATCACATCGTAGGATTTTTAAAGAATTTAATTGTAAATCATGGTGGAAAATAAGTATTTGGTCACCCACAAACAAGCAAAATTTCTGGCTCTCACAGACATGTAACAACTTCTTTAAGAAGCTCTTCTGTCCTCCACTCGTTACCTGTATTAATGGCACCTGTTTGACCTTGTTATCTGTATAAAAGACAATAAAAGATAATCTCCCTCGATCTGGGGCCCCATGCAAGATCTCACCCCGTGGGGTCAAAATGACCATGAGAAGGGTTAGCAAAAATCCCAGAACTACACGGACTACCAAAGTAACAAAGGCTACTATCAGTAACACACTACACCAAGAGAGACTCAGATCCTGCAGTGCCAGGCGTGTCCCCCTGCTTAAGCCAGTACATGTCCGGGCCCGTCTGAAGTTTGCCAGAGAGCATATGGATGATCCAGAGGAGGATTGGGAGAATATCATGTGGTCAGATGAAACCAAAATAGAACTTTTTCGTAAAAAACTCAACTGGTGGAAAAAGGATGCTGAGTCGCATCCCAAGAACACCATAATTACTGTGAAGCACTGAGGTGGAAACATCATGCTTTGGGGCTGTTTTTCTGCAGAGGGGACAGGACGATTGATCCGTGTTAAGGGAAGAATGAACGGGGCCATGTATTGTGAGATTTCAAGCCAAAACCTCCTTCCATCAGTGAGAGCATTGAAGATGGAACGTGGCTGGGTCTTCCAGCATGACAATGATCCCAAACACACCGCTCGGGCAACAAAAAAGTGGCTTCGGAAAAAGCATTTCAAGGTCCTGGAGTGGCCTAGCCAGTTTCCAGACCTCAACCCCATAGAAAATGTGTGGAGGGAGTTGAAAGTTCATGTTGCCCCAAAACATCACTGCTCTAGAGGAGATCTGCATAGAGGAATGGGCCAAAATACCAGCTACAGTTTGTGCCAACCTGGTGAAGACTTACAGGAAAACATATTGAGTTGAACCAAATTTATTGACCAAATACTTATTTTCCACCACAAATTTACAATTAAATTCTTTAAAAATCCTACAATGTGATTTTCCTGGATTTTTTTTCTCATTTTGTCTCTCATAGTTGAAGTGTACCTATGATGAAAAATTACAGACCTCTCTCATTTTTTTTTTTTTTTTTTTTTTTTTTTTTTTTTTTTTTTTTTTTTAAGTAGGAGAAACTTGCACAATCAGTGGCTGAGTAAATACGTTTTTGCCCCACTGTATGTCTGGTTATATATGCTTTCCCTAAGGGTTCTGTATTAAGCATGATAACACTCTTATGTCTGGAACACGTTCAAATATTTGAATGCTTTATAGCAGGGGTTCTCAATGGTTTTCACCTAGTCATATCCAGAATGCAGAATGACTCCCTTGTCTCATTTATAAGACAAGGGGTTTAACTAGCAGAGAGTGAAATGGGAACTGTAGGCTCTAAAATCAGCTGTCAAAATCTTACACCACTGGTCATGGCAGGCACGTCTGTTTGAGAAGCATTGAATCATGAGGAAAATGTCAGCAGCGTGGACTCATTTCATGATCTCCAACTACAACAGTTCAATCTGTAATCTGTATTCATGTGAGTTTTCAGGTGTCACTCAAAATACACAAATAAAAATGCAAATGAAACAAATAAACCTTTTGGTTTTGGGTTAGATTTCAGGTTGGTGGGCATTAAAAATTTTGGTTCAGCCAAAAATTGTTTTTTTTCAGCATATTTTATAACTTAAAATTCCACTTCCAGCTCACTACAAACTACCACCACCACCAAGTATACGCCTGCAGACCATTAGAGGCCAATTTGTACTCTGCTGCCCATTGGTTGAGAAACCCTCGTTTAAAGTATGGCTTGACAACTGGTAGGTAGTAATGAGAGCATATCCATACCTTCATATCTCACAGCAACTCCTGTGTTGGTGCCTGTGCTGTCAGTGGTGAGCTCGATAAAAAGATTTCTGGAGAAGCTGACGATGCCCTCGTTGGGTAAGTATTCCACTTCATACGAATCATAAAGTGTTGGGGAATTAATGTTGTTCCCATCTTTGATCAGTAGCCTGTAGACAATCACAGAATACAGCTGAAACAAATTTCCTGCTCAAGGTTTTTGGTGTTTTTGCAGTTTGCCTGTTGCTATTTTGAGAAATTCAGTAGCAAGTGACACAGAAATGTCCTTTCTGAAGGCATGGGTGAGTCTAAAAGAATTCACTGCGTGACATTACGAATTGTGATTATTTTTAATTATGTTAAGAACAGAATCATAGGATCACAAAGGCATAGCTAATGTTCTGAAGAGTAATCTTCAGCTTTGTAAAACATGAGCAGGATAATCAGTACATCGCATTGTGTGTCAGAGAGTATGATAGACAACTTATTGAGCAAGAAGACTGATGCACTAACCTGTCGTCATCCTCAGCGAGTGCCACCTTCTCAAAGTGCACATGTAGCCGCTGACCTTCGGGAGCTTCGAGTATCCAGTGGCATGTCAGGTTGTTGCTGTAGTTACTGGGGAAACCAGGGGACACGATACGGCCAAGTGTGGCATTCTTCACCATTCCACCACAGGCCACTATGGGTGATATAACAAGTGGACAAGCAAAAACAAGATGGAGAGCAATAAATACAAAGGCAGTGAGATGTCTGCATGTGATGAGTTGCAAACTTGGCTAATCAACAGGCACCCTGACACCTGAAAGATAACACTTGTGTCCAAGTCCTGAATGAGTGGAGGATGTTACCACTCCTGGATATTGAATACTGTATGTGGGGGACGTGGTGGTACAGCAGTTAGCTCTGTCGACAAACTCCTGTGTGCCATCCAAAGGAGTGTGTATGGTCAATTGGCAGAACAAAATTATATGAGTGTGTGTGTGCGCGTGTTTGGGCTGCTCTGTCCATGATTGGTTCCTTTCTTGCGGCCTGTGATACCAGACAGCCGCCGATCCACATGGATGTGAACTGGATTAAACGGTATAGAAAATGAACAAATGATTGAACTCTTATCAGTTATTGCAGTAGGCTGTAGTAGCACAGTTTTCTTTATCTTGATTTTATGTAATTTTGAAGTCTGATAATAGTATAGATTTTGAGGGTTAATATACCAAAACTATTTGTAATTCATTTTTTCATGTTTTTTTAAACCTCTTTTAAATAATAACTGAATAGCTTTTGATAACAATTCCTGCTATACGTTTCTTCTCTGTACTTACACTCTGAATGTTAATTCAGTGATTAATTGTGATATAAAAGTTGTTTAATTTATGTTGTCGCATTTATCATTAGAAGAAACATTCTGTAAGAAAGTACCAAACACACATACATGAGCATGCAAATGGTGATACATGTGATGGAGACCCTGCTCATTACAAAGCAATGGTCTCTTCATTTGCAGATATGCAGCCAGGAGGACCAACAGAAAGTAAGCTGTGCCACTATAATATGCTGATATATACCACAGCATGTTCTAGAAACACCACAGTTTGACTGCTTCACTCTGATCAATAGTGGGATGAGAAGCTTTGAATCTGTTATATCCTGCTTTGGGCAAATGCTGTATCTTCACTGCTCATGCTGTCAATACTGTGTCTGTAAAGTAGGCCTTCATTATTGGTGTTCATTTGATAAAAATTAGGTCCTTCATCAAAGCAGTGCTTTTTAGAGAGGATGCAGCCCTACAGACATTTTTTTAGAATTACAGATTTTTTTTTATGCAAAAGCAATTTTTTTTAAAATAGTCATCACCTGTTGGCAGAACCTCAGGGGTACATATCATTGCATACCAAATAAATCAATGATCAAACCCAGTTAAAGAATGAGGAAATGAAAGCATAAGGAGAAGCTCTCCAATTCCACCTGTGTGAGCAAAAATATTTACTCACAACTGATTGATGTTCTATGTTGGGAGAACTATTGAGGCATTAAGACTATTGTAATCACTAAAATGAGTTCCTGATGGAGTATTGAAAGAATAGATAAAGTATCCAGTGTCCAGAATAGATATAATTTCTTATATAGTTTCCCAAGTTTACTACACAGTGGAGTGAATAAGCATTTTAATGAGTCTGCTGTTTGGTCGAGAAATGCATGATGACAATATTATAACACTTTTACAAAAAGATAAGAATGCTTAACATTTGTAGTGATTATACCATCAGACAGACCTCCAAATTCCTATTGCTCTTGTCTTGGTTTAAATGAACACAAACCATCTCAATACCCAAATGCATATTCTGTTTGTAGTACATCTGCTTTATACATTTTGCATACTTGTGGATATTTCAGACTCAAGTAATCAACAATTTATAAATAGACGCTCTTCTACACTGTGTCCTTTAGGAAATGAATTAATTTATTTGTAGTTTATACAGTTAGCAGACTGAATTTGGCCTGGCAGTGTTTGGGCCCTATCCATAAGTCATAATACATTTATGGTATGGCTCTGCAGAAGGGTTTCTCACTTACCCAGACACTGAGGTTCCTTTCCACTCCAGTATGGAGTTGTAGCATTGTGACAGGTGAGGGTGGAGGGCCCCTTTAACTGGTAGCCAGTAAAGCAGTAAAAGTAGGCTTCTCCTCCTGCATGTAGGCTGCTGACAGACACATCACCATAGGCTGGCCGCTGAGGGAAATTACAGCTCAAGACAAATGCTGCAAGATCAGAGAGAACTTTATTTAAAAAAAAAAAGCAATTAAATACTCAGTCCTCAGTAATTACATTAAAGACATTTACTCAATCATCAAAACCTTATTATTAAGACTCCAGTCTCTTATTAAGCTGATGTGAACCCCCAAATCCAAACAATCATTTTAAGGAGGCATCTCTACTTCTACTAGGCAACGTAATAAGAATGCATGTGCTTTTCAAATAACCGGCTTCAGCAAAAATCCACTGATTACATTGTTAACTTTTCATATACATGCTAAAGCTAATATTAAGTATGAACTGGCTAAGAAAAATGGTACAGAGAAACCTGCTGAAATTCCAGAATTCCAACAGACCTCCCATCACAGTCTTTCTTTATTGTCTCTTTTACTCAAACAGAATATAAAACCTCTCTTTCTGGGAGGCAGAAATACAGTCTCTATAGAAATCATCAAACCCTGTCAGAATCCTTATCTTTTGTCATATTACACCCTTAAAATTAAAATAATATAAATAATACATCTAACTTTTTTCGGTTGTATTTACATATTATAGCCTTCAGGATAAAAGTGAAAATAATATTAAACATTTTGTATAAATAATATTAAACATTTTGTGTAATTAATATTTAATGAGTAAAATACTTGGTTTGGATAAGTGTTAAGCCATTTTGAGAAACCATTATAAACAGGCTCAGATAAAACCCTTCGTCTTGCAGATCAAAAAACCAGGCTAACTGGCCCTATCTGACAGCAATTGTAGTGGTTTTGATTACTTTAGTATTAAATTAATATCCATTCCTACTAGTGCATGGTTACGGAAATAATTCACCATCCCTGGAAAGGTGATTTAAAAAGGTGATTTAAAGAAAGAAGTTAGGAGAAGAATACAAGAAAGTTTCAGAGGCTTTAACTATCTCTCAGAGTACCATTCGGAGTAATATTAAGAAGAGGAAAGTTTTTGGCATCACCAATATATATTCGACTGTCCCTCCAAAGGGAATAAATGATCCAGGAGGATATTGATCATGGAAGCTACCAAGAGGCCAGTTGCAACTCTGAAGGGCGTATAAGGTCAGTGACATCTGTCTCTGCTAGACAGCTGTAGATGGGCGGATGGTTCACCATTCAGCATGACAGTGACCCTGAAAAATGTAATGTTCAGAAGATGTTCTTGGGTGGCCATGTCAGAGCCCTGATCTAAACCCAATAAATCTGTGGATGGACTTGTAGAGAACAGTCCATTGCTGTTCACCATAAAAGTGAACTGAACTTGAACAATTTTGCAAGGAAGAATGGGCAAATATTTCCAATCTAGGAGTGCAAAGCTGGCAGATTCATATCTAAACAGATTTTTATTAAAAAGTTGACTCTAGAAAGTAATAAATCAGGAAAGTGATCAGTTTTTCCAATGCTGGTTATGTGTATTTTTCATTCATTGAATGTTGTAAGGCAAAATGTGTAGATAAAGTTAGGTTTTCAGTAAAAATATGTTTTGTCTCACTTCTTGCCCTCCGGTAAAACACTCAGAAATCTACAGCAGAAGGACCATAAATATGGGTAGTATGTCTGACTCTATTTCTATGCATTAGACTGAAAGTCTCAGTTATGGACTTATCACCAAGCTACATTGACAGTAATCACTGATTTAAGAAATGCTTCACTATCCCTGATTCCTCTCCTCTAAATTGCATTTTATAAAATTTATAACATGGATGTTTTCAGTGCTTGTTCCTTTTAGTTAAAGCAATATTTATTGTTAACCAGCAACATTTCAAGCTGAGAATTGCCATTGATTGTTGTTGGAAGAAAATTGGCTAGAAGATATGTAGAGTCTTTAATAGCGTAATTAATCCCAGCATTTGACCTCACTGTCGTGGTCAAGCATCCACATCCTTTCAGGCTGCAGTCTCTTATTCTTTTAGAAGGAAACAATATGCATGGCTCCTGCTATCCATAAATATTACACTGTGTATTGCACTTGGTCCTCAGGGTTAACCTCTATCTAGACTCCCTAAGTCAGTGCACAAAACAGCAAACCCATAGACTTAAATTACATATCAGTATGGGAAGAAATATGTAACATTGTAAAGTAGTGTGCAGTGTTTGTTTATCTTCTGCAATGCTATTTTCTCTTGGAAATAAATGGATCTAACAAGATGAGTTGCATCTCACAAGATGAACTAACTAAAGCAACTGTGCTTGTTCTACATACAGTATAGACAATTACATTTATGTTTTTATGTTTTTTTTATGTATTAGGATCACAGCCTTATGGCATTGTTTAAAATGTGGAAGACCGTATCAACTTATTTATAATATATAATATTATATAAAAATAATTATTGTTTTTATTTGGCTTTTTTGGGTTCAGCAGCTCAGACTGCAGTAGTTTATCAAACCCTGACCGAAAATAGTACATTCGCGTACATTCAATGTGAATGTACGATTTTTCGGTCAAGGTTTCATAAACTACTACAATTATTTTCCAGCCTGAAGAACATGGACATGACAGGCAGTGATATTCAAAATGTAAAATGCCCAAGAGTAACAACAGATAAACACATAAGCACATTTAATAGATTCACACTACCTTGCAGTAGTCACAATAATTTGAAGAAATATACAGCCTTCTGTTTGGTGCCATTCTCTCTTATGCTCGCACAGCTCCACTGACACGTCTATGAAGTGTTTTGAGGGAACTGTGATCCTGCTGGGTTACTAATCTAGGTGCTGAGAGGTGGAGTGGTTCTCTTGCAGGGTCAATGAAGCATCATACCACCGCCCCAGCCATCTACCCCATTTTTGCTTTATTACTGGAGTATCAGCACAGCGGGGTGTGTTGTTATAGCATTATTATCCTGCCATTTCAATTAGACTAATACTGAGGAGCCACTGGAGTTTAACTTCATGAGCTCAGCCTTAAATCACACACAACACCTCATAAGCCAGAAGTCTTGCAGATTATTGGCCATAAAGACTAGTAGCTGTGGTGCAGGGCTTGCTGACAATCTGACAAACTGCAACAGATGCAAAGATAATGTTCTACATTAGATCCTCTGGAGCATGGACTGTGGGCAGAATGGGAAGAACTAGTGATGCAAATATGCATGTCCATCATCAGAAGCAATTCTGTTATTCCTAATAGGAAACTAAATCACATACCTCAGTTACAATAAAATTGTGGATGGGTGTGGCTCAAGCACTGAGATGCCACATTAATAGAAATTCACACAAACATTTAGAACTATACTAACTTAACAGGCATTAAAATGGAATGGGAGCATAGCACTGTTTTGAGCATGATAGTTCTGCTGAAACAAATATAGGCATAGCCTCAGGCTCTGAAGCGTAAATACAAAAAGAGTCTGTAGCGTACATAATGATCTCACACTAAAGTTCTGAGTACAGAAATTCAATCAATTCTGAAATGGAGTGTTGTGAATTCAATGTACAGCAACAGAAATATAATGAAGTGTGCCATTTAATTTGGGTAGTGATTAAAGCATTTAGGTCTTTGCTTATGAATATATTAAAATTGTAAACTCTCCAATAGTAAATGCTGGGTACGGCCACCCTTTTGCTCTCAAATTAACCTCAGTTCTTAATGGTATAGCCTACAAAACTTTGGAAACATTCCTTTGAGATTCTGCTCTATGGTGACACGATCATCGTGCAATTGTTGCATCATGCAATTCTTGTAGAGGTTTCAGGTGCACTTTCACACTATGAAAGCTCCAGTTGTACCACATCCCAAAGGGTTTCTGCTGGATTCAGACTGGGAAGGTCACTGAAAATGTTGTTGTTGGCACCAAAATTTTAACCTACCATTCGTGTGTCTCAACAGAAATCAAGATTCATAACATCAGGCTACATTTACATTTTTTTTACATTTTACAACATTTAGCAGATGATCTTATCCAGAGCAACTTGCAACTGACACAATCTTACAGTCCAAGCAATGGTGGGTTAAGGACCTTGCTCAAGGACCCATACTTCATGACTGACAAGGTAATGGATGCACTTGACTTGGATACCACCTGGTGTTCATCAAACTGTTTAATTCTAGCAGTGTGTATGTAGGTATTACCATTTTGGAACATGGAAAAGTCACAAAAAAGATTATTTTCTGACTGGTTAGTTTTGATACCACATGCTAATCTTAGCTAGATAGCTTGGTGCTAAAAACTAAGTAGTTTTTCACTGATGCTTGATTTGTATAGCCTGTTGTGTTCTCTTGCCATCCTCATCAGGGTCACAGTAAGTCCAGAGCCTAATCCCAAATCTCTGGGTAATGGTACACAATGGACAGTCCATCGCAGGCATCACACACTCACCCATCCAGTCATTCTGTAACACTCAGAGGCAATTTATTGTAGCCAGTCCACCTGCTGGCATGTTTTTGAGACATGGGAGTATATGGTATGTATGTCCATATGAAATTCACACAGAAGCATTGCTCAGTACAAAATGGAGGGAAGGATCCTAGAATGCACTGCCAAAAATTGGAATAAATTGGAGAATAAAGTGAATATTGTGTTGATATACAATGTTGATCTGGAGTCTGCAATCTGGTCTGAAACAATATTAAATTAACAATAAAGTAGCAAAGTTTACATTAAACTAGCAATGAAAATGCCTAACTAGCGCCCATGATATCCCAGTAAGTGCATCACGAGGAACTTTAGTCAAGATGACAAGGACTTGTTTAAAAGTAAGCACGTCTGTTTTAGGCATAGCCACTGGTCCAAAAACCATATGCCAGTGGCTATGTAAAAATGATACTTGGAAAGCGCATAATGCATGGTCAGAAGCTTTCTGACATCTTGACATCCTCCCAATGTGACAGGCCATTTCACTTAAATCCTAAGCAGCTTTCCTCCTGACTAATAGCATTTCTCCCCTTCCTCACATTTTTGGCTGTTTTTTTCAGCACAGCAGAGTAATAGTTTATCTTCATTCTGCAGTGATGGGAATTTAAACTCATGCTGTACTGGGATGTGGGTCCAGTGCACAAGGCTGATTGTGTATCTAAATAATGATGCTCTCTGATTGGTAGGGAATAAATTATTTTGTGCTATGTTGTATTCCTCACAAAAGAGTTGCACAGTGACAATTACCAAGAAGGACCAGTGAACTTTAGGGCAATGCCTTGTGGTGCTTGAAAGTTTGTGAACCCTTTTGAATTTTCTATATTTCTGCATAAATATGAGCTAAAACATCATCAGATTTTCACACAAGTCCTGAAAGTAGAAAAGTAGAAAACAAAAATATAAACAAAAATATTATACTTGGTCATTTATTTATTGAGGAAAATGATCCAATATTAAATATTAGTGAGTTCCAAAAGTATGTGAACCTTTGCTTTCAGTAACTGCAACTAAACGCTTCCTGTAACTGTTGATCAGTCCTGCACAAGGGCTTGGAGGAATTTTAACCCATTCCTCTGTACAGACCAGCTTCAACTCTGGGATGTTGGTGGGTTTCCTCACATTAACTGCTCACTTCAGGTCCTTCCACAGCATTTCGACTGGATTAAGGTCAGGACTTTGACTTGGCCATTCCAAAACAATAACTTTATTCTTCTTTAACCATTCTTTGGTAGAATGACTTGTGTGCTTAGGGTTGTTGTCTTGCTGCATGACCCACATTCTCTTGAGATTCAGTTCATGGACAGATGTCCTGACATTTTCCTTTATAATTCTCTTATATAATTTAGAATTCATTGTTCCATCAATGATGGCAAGCCGTCCTGGCCCAGATGCAGCAAAAGAGGTCCAAACCATGATACTACCACCACCATGTTTCACAGATGAAATAAGGTTCTTATGTTGGAATGCAGTGTTTTCCTTTCTCTAAACAAAACGCATTTCTTTTAAACCAAAAAGTTCTATTTTGGTCTCATCCATCCAGAAAACATTCTTCCAATAGCCTTCTGGCTTGTCCACGTCAACTTTAGCAAACTGCAGACGAGCAGCAATGTTCTTTTTGGAGAGCAGTGGCTTTCTCCTTGCAACTCTGCCATGCACACCATTGTTGTTCAGTGTTCTTCTGATGATGTACTCATGAACATTAACATTAGCCAATGTGAGAGAGGCCTTCAGTTGCATACAAGTTATGGGGTCCTTTGTGACCTCGCCAAACTATTACACACCTTTCTCTTGGAGTGATTTTTGTTGGTCGACCACTCCTGGGAAGGGTAACAGTGGTCTTGAATTTCCTCTACTTGTACACAATCTGTCTGACTGTGGATTGGTGGAGTCAATACTCTTTAGAGATATTTGTAACCTTTTCCAGATTGATGAGCATCAACAACTCTTTTTCTGAGGTCCACAGAAATCTCCTTTGTTTGTGTCATGATACACTTCCACAAACATGTATTGTGAAGAGCAGACATTGATAGATCCCTGTTATTTAAATAAAACAGGGTTCCCACTCACACCTGATTCCTGTCATTCCATTGATTGAAAACACCTGACTCTCACCTTCAAATTAACTGCTAATCCTAGATTTTCACATACTTTTGCCACTCACTAATATGTAATATTGGATCATTTTCCTCAATAAATAAATGAGCATGTATAATATTTTTGTCTCATTTGTTTAACTAGGTTCTCTTTATCTACTTTTAGAACTTGTGTGAAAATCTGACAATGTTTTAGGTCATATCTATTCAGAATATAGAAAATTCTAAAGGGTTCATAAACTTGCAAGCACCACTGTAACTAAAAGTCAGTCTTCCTTCACAGGGCATGACAAAATCTTCAGAGCTGAGACTTTTCGTCACAGAATCATAATATAAAATATTTGTGTGTATGTACATGTGACAAACCTGTGTCTCCAAAATATCTCTCATGAACCATTTTATTTACTGCACAATGATGGGTGTGCCTTCTCACTCCTAGCACACTTGCCCATGACCCCACCATTAAACACATCTGCTAACATTGTCTCTGGGCCACAACCAGCCATTAATGTAATTATTGTGGTTCTGCATCATTACCATCATTTCTGCTTCTGACTGAAGAGACCTGCTGCTGTCAGTATGGTTCAATAATGGCCATAATGTAGACAATTCTCAGCACTGCAGTCACAGTCTCTCAACCACTCTGCTAAAACAATTGCAACTAAGCCTATTGATATAGCTCAAGATATCGTTCTTATTTCTTTTTTTCCATAAAATAGATTACATTTAATAAAAAAAAATAATATGGTTTGTTATACAGAGATGGGCAGTTGTCTCTGTCTCTCTCTCTTATATATATATATATATATATATATATATATATATATATATATATATATATATATATATATATTGATATATATATATATATGTGTGTGTGTATGTCTGTATCTATATCCTATATCTCTCTCTATTCTATATATCTATATATATCTCATATATATATATCTCTCATATATCTATCTATATATATGTGTATATCTATATATCTATATATGTCTCTCTCTCTCTCTATATATATATATCTCTCATCTCTATATATATCTCTCTATAATCTCTACCACCCTCCCCTATACCTCTATACACACCCCCCCACAATGGTGACCGTTTGTGAAAGTCTATATTTCTGTATAAATCTGACCTAAAACGTCATCAGATTTTCACACAAGTCCTAAAAGTAGATGAAGAAAACCCAGTTAAACAAATTTGACAAAAATATTACACTTGGTAATTTATTTATTGAGAAAAATGATCCAATATTACATATTAGTGAGTGGCAAAAGTATGTGAACCTTTGCTTTCAGTATCTGGTGTGACCCCCTGTGCAGCAATAACTGCAACTAAACGTTTCTTGTAACTGTTGATCAGTCCTGCACACCGGCTTGGAGGAATTTTAGCCCATTCCTCTGTACAGAACAGCTTCAGCTCTGGGATGTTGGTGGGTCTCCTCACATTAACTGCTCGCTTCAGGTCCTTCCACAACATTTCGATTGGATTAAGGTCAGGACTTGGCCATTCCAAAACATTAACTCTATTCTTCTTTAACCATTGTTTGGTAGAGCAACTTGTGTGTTTAGGGTTTTTGTTTTGCTGCATGACCCACCTTCTCTTGAGATTCAGTTTATGTACAGATGTCCTGACATTTTCATTTGAATTCTCTTATATAATTTAGAATTCATTGTTCCATCAATGATGGCAAGCCGTCCTGGCCAAGATTCAGCAAAACAGGCCCAAACAATGATACTACCACCACCATGTTTCAAAGATGGGATAAGGTTCTTATGCTGGAATGCAGTGTTTTCTTTCTCCAAACACAACACTTTTCTTTTAAACCAAAAATTTCTATTTTGGCCTCATCCATTAACCAAACATTCTTCCAATAGCCTTCTGGCTTGTCCACTTGATCTTTAGCAAACTGCAGATGAGCAGCAATGTTCTTTTTTGGAGAGCAGTGGCTTTCTTTTTGCAACCCTGCCATGCACATCATTGTTTTTCAGTGTTCTTCTGATGGTGGACTCATGAATAATAACATTAGCCAATGTGAGAGAGGCTTTCAGTTGCTTAGAAGTTATCCTGGGGTCCTTTGTGACCTCGCCAACTTTTACACGCCTTGCTCTTGGAGAGATCTTTGTTGGTCGACCACTCCTGGGGAGAGTAACAATGGTCGTGAATCTCCTCCATTTGTACACAATCTGTCTGACTGTAGATTGGTGGAGTCCATACTCTTTAAAGATGGTTTTGTAACCTTTTCCAGCCTAATGAGCATCAACAACTGAGGTTTTCAGAAATCTCCTGTGCTCATTCCACAAATATGTGTTGTGAAGAGCAGACTTTGATAGAACTCTGTTCTTTAAATAAAACAGGGTGCCCACTCACTAACTCTAATTTCTGACTCTAATTTCACCTTCAAATGATTTGCTAATCCTAGAGGTGTAATATTGGATCATTTTCCTCAAAAAATAAATGGCCAAGTATAATGTTTTTGTCTCATTTGTTTAACTGGGTTCTCTTTATCTACTTTTAGGACTTGTGTGAAAATCTGATAATGTTTTAGGTCATATCTATTCAGAATTATACCATTTTTATATATGATGTTTTGGGTCATATATATACAGGAATATATACATATATATATATATATATATATATATATATGTCTTCCTGTATATATATATGACCCAAAACATCATATATAAAAATGGTAAGCGGAACTGATTAAATGGACAATGAGTGTACAATAGAACACATTTTTTAAAATAGTGAGCTACAGTAAGTATTGGGTGCTGCACAAAGTTCACAAGCCATTACAGAACAATCTTTCCTCAAAACAATCCTAATCTAAAAAGCCTGCCCAAACCAGATAGTGATGGCAGACATAAGGATGCTTTCTATAATGGTAGTATAGAATTGCACCACCTTGGGTTGATGGAGTTTTGTCCCATACATTCTTTGCTAAGCTTTCTTGTTAATGATATATGCATCTCTAATTTGAGACCAATCATATTAATGCTACCTGCAAACTGGATCAACTACAAAGTTGCATGACTGGAGACACAGTCATTTGTTTAGACCAATATAAGAGGGGTGAGGGCACAACATTGTGGTGCTTCAGTGCTCCGTCAGAGTGGAAGTTTGTGATCTAGACACTCACAAAGTGATGGGTTTCTCTTGTAGGATCTCAGGGATGATGGTATTAAACAAAGATACCAAAGAATGGTTAAAGATCCTCTAAAGATCTGTTGCTTCTGTATGTAAATTACAGTGTACTGGATTTGAGAAATTCCATCACCACTTTTTCAAAGGTCTTCATTATAACAGAGATGAGTGATTCTGGTCTGTAAGCATTGAGGCTAGTTATCTCTGTTTTATTAGGGACTTTAACTAGAAATAGAATGACCAAAGATTTGAAGCTTGCTGGAACTGCATTCAACTCCAACGACCCCATATTCTCATAAAATTGGTAGACAGCTGATCAGCGCAGTCTTTAAATGTTCCAGATGCCAGAGCCAGGTACAGGACTCAGAGCCAGCAGCTTTCTTTTCATCTCGGTTTTTGAATTGTCTTCTCACCTCCCATGTTGATGAACAGGTGGGTGGATGATCAGGATTGAGGCAGAGCACAGGCTGTACATGTGATCTGATGGACCTTTAGTCTCACAAATCTACAGTAAATACTGTTTAGCTGGTTTGCAAGATTTCATCAGTACAGAAGAGGGTCTTCTTTTTGTAATGTGTGATGGTGAGAAGTTAAACGTTAAATAAGTAATACAAACATCATCGCATCATTTATTTCAAATGAAGGAAGATGTAGCTTTATCATTAACAAAAACCCCATTCACAATACATTCACTTAGACTTGATCAAATTCAGCAGCAAATACAAGGACGAGCTTATGAGCTCCGTATCTCCAGCTCTTATGACAAATGAAGATGGCCAGCTAGATGCTATGTAAGTACAGTAATACCTTTTTTTATTTCCCTGTTTGTGGTTTCAAAGTGCTAGAACCGAAGCGTTGTGGACAATGATGTAATGATAGAGGTACAAGACTTAGACTGGTGACTGAGACTTGAAAATCAGAAAATCACTGAGAAATTTACAGACCAGAAGGAAAGGAGGGCAAAATTTATGTTCAAATATTTCTACTGGACAGTGTTTAGGCATTATTGCAGTGTGTTGTTCTGTTTTAAATGTCTTTTCAGTTCATGTGCAGCCCTTCAAAATTTTTAGCACCAGCTGCCACTGGCATGCAAACTTTATTTAGTTTCTTAAATTCCTTCTGGTCTCCTTTACTGAATGGCTTTGCTTTGAACCATCAGCACCACATTGAACCATGATTTGGTGTTTGGAGAAGCAGGTGATGTTTTTTTGTGAGTATAAAGTTTTCATGACAAAAGACAATTTACACTGTGATAGCATTTGTATACCCATCCATACTCTGGGTACTTGATTTAAGCATATTTCAGTCTGTGATACTGGGGCACGGTTGTAGTTATTCAATTGCTTCAGCAGTCCAAGTCTTTATGGCTTTTTGTCCAGACTTCACTGCTTTCACCTTCTGTACAGGGATGAGCTGGATCATGGCATGATCAGACAGTCCAAGAGGGGCATGGGCAATAGTATGCACTGTTGATGGGATTACAGCAGTGGTCCAAAATCCTTCCCTGTCTAGTGGCACGTATAAATGTGCTGGCGGAACGAGGAGAGATCCAGACTTAAAGCTGTATTGCTGAAATTGCTCATAAGAATTACTACAGACTGGATGTGCTTTTACAATCCCTATGACCATGTTTATAAATTCTTGCTGTGTCTGGTGGCCATTGAGGGAATATAAATCTAAACAACTATGACATATGAAAATTCACAGCATGAGTAAAAAGGGAAACATTGCCTCCATATTGACAGAGCATATTTTTAATATGACAGATATCTTTGCACAAGTCTTAATTAATATGAAATCACCCATCTCCTCCTTTCACCTGTATAGGGATTCGATCTGCTCTGTATAGTAGAAACTGGTATACTGGTAAAGCCAATATAGTGTTGGGAATTCCATCATTGGGCCTTGTCTCCATGAAGCAGTAGCCTGAATTAGATCAAAAGTCCTTCCTTTTGTGTGCTTGCATGAAACTTGAGTTAGTCAATTTTGTTAGAAATTGAGCAGACGCTGGACTGCGGTATACCCAGGAGCATAGATCCCAGTCCTCTTTTCCAAACCTGACCAGTGCTCCAGTGCGCTTGCTTCTTAGTTTTTCCCGCACAGCTTGGAGTGGAGCAGCATTTAGTAGACTGAACTTAAACCTATTACAGTGGTACCTCGCCTCTCAACCACCTCAGAACTTGTTGAATTCAGTTCTCCATTTTAACTAGAAAAATGTGTCTCGGTTCACGTTATTTCCTCGGTACTCTGCGCACTTGCTTAAACTTGTATGCTTAAACTCGTTTCAGCCAAAACTTGATTCATGATTCACGATTCAGTACACAGTGATTCAGGTTCACAATAGCGCTTCTTATTTGTACATCTACAGTACTGTATTCTTAGTGCAAATAAGTCTCCATTGGTCCTAAAAAGTTTAGTTTATAAGAGCCAGCCAAAAGCAAAACAGGAAATGAATTCTCCAGAACACAGGCTGCAGTTAGCTTAGCAGCTAGTAAGTGTTTTGTACCAGCTGTAGTCTTTGGCCAACTGTAAGTTAATGTAAGAGGTTTAAACATTAACTTACTTATCGTTACTTATTGTAGTATATTTCCATATTTCTGCTATATAAATAATATAGACTGCTCTACCAAACACTCTGCTCTACTAAACTCCTCAGTTTATGAAACATTTAATTTATTGAACATAACCCCTAAATCATTGAGCACCTTTACAATACAACTCCATTACTGCATATAATGCCTTATACAGTGTGGATTTTCTGGGGGTCTGTTTAATTCAATTTACATTATTCCTTATGGAAAAATTTGCTCGGTACTTGGTTGTTTTCAGTTCTCAAGAAGCCTACTGGAACAAATTAACAACGAGAACCAAGGTACCACTATTTTGTATTACATTCCTTTTTTTTCTTTTATGCTGGACTTAAGAAAGTTAAGTTAAATTACTCTCTATACAATGCATAACAACAGTTACTTAGGGTTTACTCTAAATCTTGAAATTAATTTTACTTAAATTCAATGAGTAGATAGTAATCAATCAGACATTTTAAAATCTACTCAAAAAGTAGCATGGAACCACGTCACTTAACATTAAATAAATATTTCTCTTTTGTTGCGTATTTTAGTGTACAGTACTAGGCAAGCTTGAAATTGTAACTCCAAACACAAACAAAATGCTTTATAAGATCTGAGGTGTCTATGGACTCTAGAGTTATTTGTCTTAGACTTCCTGTCTAAATGACTTCTGCTCACTGCCCTATCTCCTCCTTAGCTCTGCTCCTTCAGCCTTGCCTTTGTATTTAACCTTTAACCAGACTTGACAAGAGGGATTTCTCTCTTGTTTCACTGTGATGTGAATTATTGAGAGGACTTAATCTTTAACATGATGACCTCCAAATGCATACTGCTATTTAGAGAAGTCCTCATCTGTTATATCATGAGGAAGTACAGGTGTGGAGGACAGATGGAGCTCTAAACCTGGCAAAACATCGGTAATTACCTATTATAGGTTGCCAATCAGTGCGGTCCTTATCATTCCTATGTACTTCATCCTCAGTTTAAATGCAAGTCTTCTTTCAAATGCATATGCTGCTTAAAAACTTAGTTGCTGTTGATATAAAAACAAACTAAGTGTAATATAATTCTTGCCTGTGCAGATTTACTTAGCATGTATGTTAAAGAAGCAGGGTAAGTTTTATATACAAATTGCATCTCATTATAGATATAGTACAGCTCAGCTCCTGTAGATGATTGCTATAAATGAAATAGGGGTGTGAAAGCTTCCCCATCTTTAGCTGGCTGGGATCTACTCACTGGGAGACAAACTGCTAATTATCTCCAGAAAGCAAGAAACTGTGAGACAATAGCAACCAGAGAGAAATAAATTGAGGAAACTCTTATCCAACAGCTACATGAGCAACCTGTGAAATTACTCCACCACAATTCTGCTACAGTTCATTTGTTCAGAAACAAAATGATTTGTCTGTGTATGATGTAATTCTCTCCACAAAAAAAGGGAAAAAAATATATCAAAGGTATAATAATTTTTTATGATCTGCTTCACACCTCCTCTGTTAAAGGGCTATTAGCAAAAAGTATCACCCGAGTGATTCTCCACTTTAATTAAGCAGCAGCCTTTTGACAGCGGTTGCCATTGTCAAGCTTACACAAGCATATTGTGCTGATACGTGATTAGTATTGTTCCCTTGTTGCATAAAGAATAACTTATAATGGAAAACAATGACTGAGAGCTCACTCCACACAGTGCTTCATGCTTGCCAGTCTAATCGGTAAGTGTACAGGTGTTGTCTCATGCACAGGCAATGTCAGTTTAGCAAACACAGTTTAGGCTTATGAAAGTTCTCACCTTGATACTGTAGCAAGAAGGAGCTGTGGCAGGGCTGCCGGCAATGGAAGTGGACAGAGATCTGGTTGCTGTAGCTTCGCACTACCAGACCTTTCATGAGAATGGACTCGTTGGCCAGCACAAAAGGCTCACGCCTTGCAAGGTCTTCAAATCTCACAGAGTCTCCATCAGCCAAACTTACATTCATGACCTGTGTGCAAGAGATAAATGGGGAAAGTGCAAATAACTGTCAGGTAGGGGTCTGAGACATATAAAATCTCAATATTTTCTGTGATCTTGTTGATAACAACAATTAGACCCATACTGTGGCAGTGTATAGGTGATTTTACACCAGAGGAGCTTTTCATAGTTATTAGAACTGTGCCCACTTTGTTGCGTGTCTCCGCTGAAACTGTGACAATGGTAGTTCTAAGAACAGTGGTACAGTGGCGCTGGAAAGTTTGTGAACCCTATAGAATTTTCTATATTTCTGCATAAATATGACGTAAAACATCATCAGATTTTCACACGGTCCAAAAAATAAATAAAAAGAACCCAGTTAAACAAATGAGACAAAAACATTATACTTGGTCATTTATTTATTGAGGAAAATGATCCAATATTACAGATTAGTGAGTGGCAAAAGTATGTGAACCTCTAGGATTAGCAGTTAATTTAAAGGTGAAATTAGTCAGGTGTTTTCAATCAATGGGATGACAATCAGGTGTGAGTGGGCACCCTGTTATATTTAACCAACAGGGATCTATCAAAGTCAGCTCTTCACAACACATGTTTGTGGAAGTGTATCATGGCATGAACAAAGGATATTTCTGAAGACCTCAGAAAAAGAGTTGTTGATGCTCACGAGGCTGGAAAAGGTTACAAAACCATCTCTAAAGAGTTTGGACTGCACCAGTCGATAGTTAGACAGATTGTGTACAAATGGAGGAAATTCAACATCATTGTTACCCCTTAGGAGTGATTGACCAACAAAGATCAATACAAGAGCAAGGCGTGTAATAGTTGGCGAGGTCACAAAGGACCCCAGGGTAACTTCTAAGCAACTGAAGGCCTCTCTCAGATTGGCTAATGTTAATGTTAATGAGTCCACCATCAGAAGAACTCCAATGGTGTGCATGGCAGGGTTGCAAGGAGAAAGCCACTGCTCTCCAAAAAGAACATTGCTGCTCGTCTGCAGTTTGCTAAAGATCACACTGACAAGCCAGGGGGCTACTGGAAGAATGTTTTGTGGATGGATGAGACTAAAATAGAACTTTTTGGTTTAAAAAAAAGTGTTTTTTGGAGAAAGGAAAACACTGCATTCCAACATAAGAACCTTATCTTATCTGTGAAACATGGTAGTGGTAGTATCATGGTTTGGACCTGTTTTGCTGCATCTAGGCCAGGATGGCTTGCCTCATTGATGGAACAGTGAATTCTGAATTATATCAGAGAATTCTAAAGGAAAATGTCAGGACATCTGTTCATGAACTGAATTTCAAGAGAAGGTGGGTCACACAGCAAGACAATGACCCTAAGCACACAAGTCGTTCTACCAAAGAATGGTTAAAGAAGAATAAAGTTAATGTTTTGGAATGGCCAAGTCATAGTCCTGACCATAATCCAACCGAAATGTTGTGGAAGGACCTGAAGCAAGAAATTGATGTGAGGAAACCCACCAACATCCCAGAGTTGAAGCTGTTATGTATGGACGAATGGGCTAAAATTCCTATAAAGCCAGTGTGCAGGACTGATAAACAGTTAAAGGAAACGTTTAGTTGCAGTTATTGCAATTCAGTATCACACAGTATTTCCACTGGCCATGCAAATGCAAACAATAAAAGGCGATGGACTGATGGTTCCTCCCAAATTAGTCCCTAAAACTGTTTGGTGCAAAAGTCTAAAATACTTTAGACTTATGTCTAAAGTATTCAAAAGTTGTTTGAACCCTTCTGTCAGTACAAAGAGGAACTCGACCGGTGCCAACTCTTCCTGCTGCAGTGTGACGTGGTTTTTAGGTTATGGGCCACAACCTTTGCCACCGATGCTGCAAAAGTTGGGTACCTTGTAGGGCTGCTGAGGCAGAGCCCTGAGGTGGGCTGAGGCCACACTCTCCAGCTGTTCTCTTGAGGAGGTTTCGTACGCTGACTTCCTCCATTGCTTTTGGGAGATTTTTGACCACCCGAGCCACAGGGAGGCGGCGTCAAGCCGACTCATTGACCTTCAGCAGGGTTCCGTGTCAGTCGCCGACTATGTCGTGGAATTCCGGTCGTTGGCCATGGACACCCATTGGAAAGAGCCGGCTTTGCGGGAGGCCTTTCGTTTCGGGCTGTTCAAACAGCTCAAGGATGAGCTTGCTGCCCGTGATGAGCCCTCTTGCTTGGACGCGCTAGTGGCTCTGGCTGTTCGCCTGGACCGGCGCCTCCACGAGTGTAGGAGGGAAAGGGCCCAGCACTCGGTCAAGGTGTCCCCGGCTCCTAGGACTAGGTCCACTGTGTCGGTAGCCCACACACCTCTCATGCCCTCCACAACCGCCTTGGACGAACCTGAGCCCATGCAATTAGGACGCACTAAGATCACCCCGCAGGAACGCCGGGACTGGGGACTGCCTCTTGCGCCGTTCACCCAAAAGGGGCAGCTCGCCAGTGAAGATCCAGATCAAAGCGGATCTTCACTGGCGATCAGATCCAGGCAGGGGCAGAGTGGCCCACACCCTCCGGACGTAAGGAACTACAACGCTTTCTGGGGTTTGCAAATTTTTATTTGCGCTTCATCAGGGATTATAGCAAGGAAGCAGCCCCCCTGACTCAGCTCACCTCCACCAAGCACGTCTTACGCTGGACACCGCAGGCTGAAGTGGCCTTCACCAAGCTCAAGTGGAGTTTCACTTCAGCCCCCGTGCTCACGCAACCAGACCCCGGGAAGCAGTTCGTGGTGGAGGTGGATGCCTCTGACCAGGGGATCTGCGCCGTATTATCTCAGCGAGGCCCCTACGACAAGCTTCACCCTTGCGCCTTCTTCTCCTGACACCTCACGCCTGCCGAGTCGAATTACGATGTGGGAAATCGGGAACTCCTCGCCGTCAAGCTCACCCTGGAGGAATGGAGGCACTGGCTGGAGGGGGCTGAGCAACCCTTCATGGTCTGGACCGACCATAAAAACCTGGCGTACATCCAGACCGCGAAGAGGCTGAATTCATGCCAGGCCAGGTGGGCATTATTTTTCTCTCATTTTAATTTGTTTTAACCTATCGCCCCGGCTCTAGGAACGTCAAGCCTGATGCCCTATCCTGTCAGTTCACCTCGGAGACACCGGAGGGCCCCCTGCAACCCTTCATCTCTCTCGATTTGAGCCGGGCCCCGGAGGTCTACCTAACTGGTTCTACGTGCCCACTTCGGCCTGGACCACCGTACTCCAATGGGGGCATGAGTCCAAGTTTGTGGAATCAGATGGCAACACGGTAATCCTCACAGTCATCAACCATTTCTCCAAAGCCGTCCAGCTCATCCCGCTGGCCAAGCTGCCGTCCGCCTTGGAAACAGCCAGGATATTATTTGACCATGTGTCATTATTTGACCATGTGTCACCTTGGACATCATCTCCAACCAGGAACTGCAGTTTCCCTAGCAGGTGAGGGCCTTCTGCCGCGCCATTGGAGCTACGGCCAGCCTCACGTCAGGATTCCATCCAGAGGCCAATGAACAGGTCGAGCAGGCCAACCAGGAAGTCGAGGCCACCCCGCGCTGCCTGTCGTCAGAAGACCCTGCCAAGTGGAGCCAGCATTTGAGCTGGGCAGATGTATGCCAACAACACTCCCAGCTCTGCCTCGGGCCTCTCGCCATTCAAGGTTTCTCTGGGGTACTTGCCGTCCTTAGCCCCGGACCTCGAGCCTGTGGAGGCGGTCCCATCCGTCCATCACCACCTTCGGAGGTGCCGGAGGATTTGGAGGAGCACCAGGGCGGCACTCCTCAAGACCCGCAGCTCCACTCAACAGTTGGCGGATCGACGACGGAGGCCCAGCCCCACCTACACTCCTGGGCAGAGGGTCTGGCTCTTGGCGAGGAACATCCCGCTCAAAGTCGACTCCAACAAGCTGGCGCCTAGGTTCGTAGGTGAGTTCCCTATTGTCAAGATTATTAATTTCTCCACTGTATGTTTAAAACTTCCACGTGACATGTGCATACACCCCTCGTTTCACGTTTCACAAATCAAGCCAGGAGCCTGAACCCTCTGTCCAGACCCCCGCTGCCCACCCGGGTCATCGATGGGCATGAGACCTTCACTGTCCACCGACTGCTGAAGGAAGGCTCATCGCCGGGGTGGGGGTGTCAGTACCTGGTCGATTGGAGGGGTACGGGCCCAAGGAGCCCTGCTGGATACACCACCTTGTCGATCCTTGATAAGTCGTTAATTTGGAAACTTTCTCAGGAACCACCCTGGCAGTCCTTCGTCGATCAACCAGGCAGCGATCGTTGGGGGGGGGGGTGGTTTAGTTAGTGGTTCTTTCGTTATTGCTATTTCTGTTCTCCCTCGTTTTCGGCTCTCATGCCAGGTTCTTGTTGGCCATTTATTGTCTATTTCTCCCTTCCACAGTCCTCCGTGCATCCAACCTGCTTCCTGCCCTCGAATTCCTGCACCAGTCCTGTCCTGGCACCATGCACCTTGCCCTGAAGACCCTGGACCGCCCTTGGAAGAAGAGCACTCAACACACTGCCGGCGCTCGTTCCTGTCACTATCTATTCTTGCGCCAGCTTCTTGGACTCATTCATTTGTTTTCCGTTTGCCTCGTTTTCAGTATCTTTTTCTGTTTGTTTTTTGTAATAAACTCCTTGTTTATTTTTCTTATCTCGTCTCCTTGTGGTCTGCATCATAGGTTCCGCCTGCATTCTAGGTTGGGAATCTTAGATTCTCCGTAACACCACCTTTCTCAACTGCCTGAATTGGCACTGTGTCTTTTACGATGTAATTTATAGACAGCACATATTATGTCTTGCCATCTGTTGCTTTTCATGTCGAAAGGCAATTTCCGACATAGCTTTCAGAATGCCGTCTTTTCAAAGCCAAACCACCTCCAATGACGTAGACTGCGAGGCTGGTGGCGTCTGTAATTTTTCTCCTGTTCACTCATTTTTAGCTTAAGTCAAGCACTTACGGGTAGAATCCCTGATTGAATTATGCTGCTGGCATGCTGCATGTGCTCATGTGCAGTAGTCTATCCAACCTGGCTACATGACACAGTGAATAAGTAAAATCTCATGGTTTTTGACTGCAAAGTGAGTGATGTTCTCAATAATCTTAGCTCACATATCATTAAAACAACAATTATCATAGATGATACATATCACACACCCCTACTCTCAAGTCATGTAAAAATAGATAAGGGGATGCCATTAAGTAAGTAAAATTTCTGTAATAAAAATAAATGTAAAAGAAATGAAAAATGAATGGCAAAACCATGAGGTTTCTTTAGATTGAGGCATGGTTCCTATATTTTTGTACACTGTAGGTAATTCCAATGCAATTCCAATTCCAATGCAGGTAATATTCACTTCCAAAAACTATTTCTGCCTCTGTACATATATCTGGCCTTTAAACTTTTGTTATTATTCAAACTTAATGTATTGTCCTCCCCACAATTATACCAGGCATCTTCTTCAACAGCTTCAGCAGATTCAGCACGCTTTCACACAGACATGGACTGAAAGAGTATCAGAGACACCTTTTACGCCTGCAGCAGCATTATCTGTCATTCGACCACTATTCTGCACGATCTGTCCCATAATTGTACAGAAAAACTGAACTAATGATCTCCTGTCTGCTACTGGCCCCAGCAAGATTCTCACCTGTTCTTTCTGTTTCCTCCTTTACACAAAAGTCAGCGTGAGTCAGCGTGCCATGTTGGGAGAATTGTGTTGTTTTGGTATGTGACACAAATGCTGCAAAATGTTGGTATCCATGAGCTTAATTAAAAGTGCAACAAACAAGTATATCCAGATGAATTCCACAACAGTGTCTCAGTATGAATGAATCAGGCCTAATCTAATCTAGGTTTGAAGGATGGGTGCAGCTTCTGAACTTTGAAGGTAGTGAAAATCATATATGACAATAAACCAGAGAACAACTAAAACTACATAAAGATTCTGGGACAGGTTAATGAAGCCTTGTGACTGTAAATAATACATATAGGATAGTACGTCTACACTTTACTTTGCTTTATTACACTTTATTTAGCAGATATCCTTATCTAACTGCATTTCATTCTTATAGTCTTTTCAGACAGAATAAGATGGCATAAAGCAAGAGCCAGAAGGGGAAAAAGGAAATAAAAGGAAACTAATTTACCAGTATATGTAGAGGCTGATCTGTCTTGCTCAAAGAAGACTACATACAGTAAAGCACTAGACTATTAACAGACTAAGTTTGAACAATTCTGCTGTCATGGTATTACAGTTAGCTGGTTTTAAATCTGATGATGAAGTACAGAAATTACTAATGGTGATGAGCTGGGCTATTTCCATCATCATTCCAAACATGCTGGTATAACTTAATTCCTCATTTACTGCAAGGGTGTCAACATCATCACTATAATTACTGTGTCCTTAATCTATACTCTGTTTATCCTGCTCCATGGTACTACTTTCTCCCATTCTCTGATGTTAAAAATACCGTAGACTTGTACAAACGCAAGCAGAACTGTATAGTCCAACTACAGGTAAAAAAGTGAAAATATAAAGCTGTTATTGGTGGGTGGTGTAGAACCAGAAGTGGTCTGTTTACCTGCTGGTAAAGAAGAAGTATTGTGTATCTGAGCTATGTCATCCAAGAAGAGAGTCAGAGAGTGAAACACTCTGCTGGAGAAAAAGCTTTCAGAAAGGATTCAAACTCTGTGTAATCATCTGTTGTGATACAGTGTTATATACAGAAATATGTATATGTGTAAAAGTCACCATAAAACAGAGGGACAACAATGTAGGTAAGCTTACATATTAAATAAAAATATAATTTACTTGATTAAATACAAATGCTACAACTAAAACAAGATATTGTGTGGTCTGTTCCTCTCTTTATATCATATACACTACTGTGTGAGAAGGAGGTTGGTTAATTAATCTGGAGAAACCACACCACATTAACACATTAGCACACTACACTGGAGCACACAATGAGCAGCAAAGAAATAAACAAGCTTCTTGTTCTTGTCTTTCCTCCCACTCTAGAGTTGATACTCACTCACTCCCACCTCTCTTACCTCTTTGTACACAAACTTAGCTGTTCAATATAGCATCAAAACATGAAAAACATCTGCAGACAGGTGAGAATATAAAAAAGATGCACACTTTAAGGCAAGTTAGAGTAGCCACACTTATGGGGGTTTCCAGTAACAAAGTTCATCCAGAGAACATACAAATCTCCACACAGTGAGTAACCAAAGCTCAGAATCAAACCACAGACACTGATTCCTCTCCCTTTTCCTTTGTATAATTACATAAAACCTTTTTTCTCCTCCACTCCACTGAAGAATGGGAAGCATGAAGGATAGGAAGGAAAGATTATCCTCCAAATACTGTGATTCAGTCCTTGAAGGGGTAGATTGGAGGGTAGAAGGGGTGAGAATAGGCGGAACCATGTTCACTCTCCTAATTATAGCCTGTGATTAAGAAAGAGGGGAAATGATGCACTGTTAGCACTTGCTCTACACTGAACATCTGGATCATAGTTAGCACAGATGGAGATGGATTTCATGTGTGAGTGTATGAGAGATAGAAGTGAGAGAGATAGAGAGATGCCAACCACTGCCAATTTGTGCTTTACAGAAACCATCTGGCTCAAACAACTATAGTTTCAAAGCCATTATATCCATTAAAACTAGCACTAAAATGGAATAAATCAAAACAGAAATTTAAATTAAACAAGAACAGCCACATCACAATCATACAGTTAGATAAAGAGAAAAAGTATTATATTTGTCCATTCATTTATTGAATTAGAGCCAAGTGTTTTCAATCAATTCAAATCAGGTGTCAGTGCACACCCAGTTGTATTTAAAGATCAAGGATCTATCAAAGTCGCATTTTCACAAAACACGGAAATCTATGATGGCATGAACAAACAGATTATGAGGATGTCAGAATAGTTGATGCTCATCAACCTGGAAAAGCTTAGAAACCAACCTCTAAAGTTTGCACGCGACCAATCCACAATCAGGCAGAGAGTGTACAAAACAAACTGAGGACATTTAAGGCCACTGTTACTTGGTTGACCAACAAAGATCAATCCAAGAACAAGCTATGTAATAGTCCACGAGGTCACAAAGGAACCCAGGATAAATTCTAAGCAACTAAAATCCTCACTCACATTGGCTAATATTCATGTTCATGAGTTCATCAAGAGAACACTGCAAAGGCCAAAACCATTGCTGTACAGAAAAACACTGCTGCCCATCATGTGGCACATAGACAATCTAGAAATCTATTAAAACATTTTGTTGAAGCATGAGAACAAAAGAGCACTGTTTGGTTTCAATGAGAAGTGTTATGTCTGGAGAAAGGAAAACACTGCATTCCAGCACAAGAACCTTATCCTATCTGTGAAACATGGTGGTGGTAGTATCATGGTTTGGGATTGTTTTACTACATAAGGGCCACAAAAGCCTGCCATCAACTCTGGAAAAAAATAATTATGAATTGTGCCAGCAATTTCTAAAGGAAAATATCAGGACATCTTTCTGTAAACTGAATATCAGGATAATGTAGCCATGCAGCAAGACAGAAGCCCTAAGCATATATGTCGTTCTACCAGAAAAAAAACTGTTAAAAAGATGGCATGTCCTGGCCTTAATCCAATATGCTAACAATTCTCCAGGCTTATGTGCAGGACTGGTTAAAGTGCAGGCCAATATACAGTTAGTAGAAATGTTTATTTGCAGTTATTGCTGTATAAAGGTTTATCCCCAGATACTGAACGTAAAGGTTCTAATACTTTTGCCACTCACACATATATGAATCATATTGACAATTATGTATTGAGAACTATTGGGTCAAATTCCTCAATAAAAAAATGACCAAGTATAATATTGTTGTCTCATGTTTAATCAGGTTATACTTAACTACTTTTAGGACTTGTGTGAAAATCTGATTATGTTTTAGGTCATATTTATAAAAACACATTGTAAAAACACGTTGTATCTACACCTCCATGACCAGTAAGATGAGGGTTTCGAACTGAAACTCGACATTTGGCAGTGGATGATTCATTTACATCATATAGCTGACACCCTTCTCTAGAGCAACTTATAATTGATACAGTCTTACAATGCAAGCAATTGTGGGATAATTGCTTGCATTTAGCTCAGGGACCCAACAGTGGCAGCTTGGCAAAGGTAGTATATGAACCCTGTACCTTCTAAGCCAAAGTAGAAATACCTTAACCACTTGGCCACCACAATCCCTTACAAAGTTAAATATTCATCGGGTCTAGACCATGTTTCACAAAGACAAAGTGCATATAAACAAGTATCAGTAATAATTTTATTTACAATAACAATGATCTAAATGATCTAATGTTAAGTAAACCTAGTTTAAGTTCATGATTTATAATAGAGTTATTTGTGTTTTTACTAATGAGGTTATTAAAAAAAAACATTTTGAGCTTGTTTATGTTTTCAAATGATGTGGGTAGCAGAAATAATTTTAATACCTCGAGTTCTGGTTGACAGTGTAAGGCTACTAGCAGACAAGTGGTTTAACCTGTTTGTCTGCTGATTGGCCCCAGCTCTGGATAGTCAGCCCTTAACTAAAGCTGCCATAAGAGCAGCACCTTCCAGAGTGAGATGGACACCCTCCTATCCTAAAAGGCCAAGTTTACCCTCAAGGTTGCCCAATTGTTTATTAAACCCACATTGTTGTCATTTACAAAAAAATAGATAAGTTTGATATAAATAATAATTGACGGATCCATGTGTAATAGTCTGGGGAAGGTTTTCCTCAGTATTATCGACACAAGAATGATGACCTGCCGTACGACAATGCCCTAAACAGCTTAGGATTTCACTTCATTTATATTGCCTAGATTCAGCAGAATTATTAAACCAAATCAAAGAAAAATCTCCACTTCCTGAGTAGATTTCCAATAGGCATTTTACGCTGTATGGAATGAGACGTTATTATTAACACTTCTCCAATTTGGAATAAGCAGGAAATGTGCTGTAAAACTTGGTCAACACAGAATTCTTTGTGCAGGGACATGGAGTAAGACAGGGTCTGAGTTCTACATTATTTACTATCTATATACAGTTCACTTCATAATTATTGGTGAATTATTTCCCACAATTTCCAGAAGGTGCTCTATTGGATTGAGAGCTTGAGAGCTCTATTGGATTGCGAATTGTAGCCTCAGTTGCCTGTTCTTAGCTGCAAAGAGCGACACTCAGTGTTGTTTTCTGCTGCTGGACCCCATCTGCTTAAATGTTTGTGTTCAGAAATGCTCTTCTTCTGCATACATTGGTTATAATGAGTGATTATTTGAGTTAATGTTGCCTTTAGCTCAAACCAGTCTGGCCATTCTTCTCTGATCTCTGACAAGGCATTTTTGCAAAAAGATCCACTCACTGAATATTTTCTCTTTTTTTGAACATTCCCTGTAAACCCCAGTTACAGCTGTGCATGAAAATTCCAGTAGATCAGCAGTTTCTGAAATACTCCAACCAGCCCATCTTGCATCAAAAACCATACCACGTTCAAATTCACTTAAATCATCTTGCTTCCCCATTCTGATGCTCGGTTCAGGAGGTCGTCTTGACCATGTCTACATGCACAAGTTTGTGATGAGTTTCTGCCATGTGTCTGGCTAATTAGATATTAGCGTTAACAAGCAGTTGATCAGGTGTACCTAAAGAAGTGTAAATACAGGTGTATATAGGTGACTTAGAAGGCAACTTCTCTTCGTCATTCTTCAAAATGGAAAAGACAACAAAACACATAATTCAAATAAGAGAAAAGTGTTTTGACCTTTGTAAACCAGGGAATGGCTATAAAAGATATACCATTCCCTGGTTTGTAAACCAGGGAATGGCATATCTGTAGTTAGGGTAATAATTAAAACATTTATAATAAAATGAAACTGTGAACAACTTGTCTGGAGAAGGACCAAAGTTTATTTTCCCCAGGCACGGCAACACTACTGGTGAGTTACAAAGAAGGAGCATCTTGGTGTCACCAAGTCTCCTAAAACTACCACTAGATGCCACCTCTATGCCATGAGAATATTTGGAAGGCTTGCCAGAAAAAGCCTTTCCTGTCATCTAACCACAAACAATTCCTGGAGTTTGCTAAAAGCTACTGTAACTTTGAGTGGAACCATATTCTACAAACTCTAAAGTGTAGTTTTTTGGCAACAAACACTCAAGGTGGGTTTTGGCATAAAAAGAAGGATGACTGTACTGATACACGGATACACATTAAGTATGTTAAGTATGGTGGAGGGTCTGTGATGTTGTGGGCCTGTTTTTCCTTTAGGAACCTAATTAGAGTACATGACATCATCGACTCCATGAAATACTAGGGCGTTTTAAATCAAAATGTGTCCACCTCCACCAACAAACTACAGATGGGTCAAATGATCCAAAACATATGTCCATGTCAACAAAAAAGTTGTTTGCTGAACAGAAAATCAAGCTTTTGCCATGGCAATCTCAGTCCCCTGATTTAAACACCATGGAAAACCTGTGGAGTAAGTATAGGAGAAGACTCTTTTATTGAATTGTTGGCAAAGGGAGGTTTTACAATGTATTAAATTCAGGGGTGCCAATTATTGGCACATGGCTTTGTCAAAATTTTATCTAACAAGGAAATATTTACTCAGACTAAACTTCAGTTTAGGGGTTCTATCATTTTTCCAGTATGAGGTTAAGCTAATTCACACAGAACAAATCAGATAACCCATTTTACCTATCTTTAGCAGTGATGCCAATAATTGAGGAGGGTGCTGTAAATGATCTCATAGCAGTACTGAATCATTCTTATATCATCCACAGTACAGGGGCTTCAGCAAGGCCTGGACCTACAGGAGCAGTACTGTAGCAAGTGCTACACCCCTTAATAATAATTCAAACATGAGAATATCTCAAAAATATGAATTATATTATCATATAAGAACATTTATTGCAAATATGGCCATGGGTTTTCATCACCGCCATTGTAATTCACTGGAGTAGAAGGTGGCATCTATTTCTGCTTCCATCATGTGGAATATTTATCAAGTGGAATACTACTCAGTGGAATGTTGTCACTAGCATCTGACATGCCTGAACATGAATGGAAATAAAAATTTATTTAGAACATATTTGCTATTGCAGAGACTCAAATGCAAAAAGAAAAGTATAAAAATACAAAAATGACTAAATGGACAAAAAGAAAGCGGCATCAACAGTGCTAAACAAGCAGTGGCGAGCGGGGGAAAAAAGAAAACGGAAGCGCTGATCTATGCTCTATGGAGTAGAGCACTTTCACCGTATGCTCCAAGCATATACACAGAGCATGCCTTGGGTCCGCGCGTGCGCAGGGGGAGGCGTTGAAAGCACATGCACAACGTGCCCAATGCAGACAGAGAAGGTAGAGCACGCTGTGGGGGAGGCTTCGGGGAAAGGGCTGGAGTGATGAGGGAAAACAGGGGGGACTCGATGCAGCAGTGAGCAAGCCAAAAAGCCGCTGAGGGTAGCTGGGAGGCCACAAAGGCAGCAAAGGAAGCGAGCAGCAGGATCTGTCCCTACCCTAGCTACTAAACCCTGATGTCACCTCCGGCCTACTGACTGTACCGCAGCTGAAGGTCTACGAACCCTCAGCTGAACCTCTTTCACTGACAAACCGTGAAACAGGCCGTGACAGCACGCATGAGACAGGCGAGGTCTCTAACAGGTGTAAGGGTGTGACAACCAGCGGTGCTCAGGATAGCTCTTATATACACTGGGGCAAAAAAGTATTTAGTCAGGCACTGATTATGCAAGTTTTCCTACTTAGAAAGATGAGAGAAGTCTGTAATTTTCATCATAGGTACACTTCAACTATGAGAGACAAAATAAATAAAAAAAATCCAGAAAATCACGTTATAGGATTTTTAAAGAATTTAATTGTAAAGTATGATGGAACATAAGTATTTGGTCAATAACAAAAGTTCAACTCAATACGTTTCCTGTAAGTCTTCGCCAGGTTTGCACACACTGTAGCTGGTATTTTGGCCCATTCCTCCATGCAGATCTTCTCTAGAGCAGTGATGTTTTGGGGCAACATAGACTTTCAACTCCATCCACAAATTTTCTATGGGGTTGAGGTCTGGAGACTGACTAACCCACTCCAGGACCTTGAAATGTTTTTTACGAAGCCACTCCTTCATTGCCCAAGTGGTGTGTTTGGGATCATTGTCATGCTGGAAGATCCAACCACATTCCATCTTCAGTGCTCTCACTGATGGAAGGTGGTTTTTGCTTAAAATCTCACGATACATGGCCCCGTTCATTCTTCCCTTAACATGAATAAAAATTTAAATTACAGACCTCTCTCATCTTTCTAAGTAGGAGAACTTGCACAAACAGTAGCTGACTAAATACTTTTTTGTCCCACCATACCTGAGTCCACAGGTGTCGCCATTAATCCAATAAGCACCGATTAGCGTCGACAGCTGCATACTCGGGACAGCGTACCATTCGCGGTGCATCTAACAAGCCAACGCTGCCGATGCTAGAGGGCATAATATACTCATATATAGAGTACAGATACTCCAAAAATACTTAAGTGCTGTAATGAAGGATTAGTACTTTATTACATTACATCACTGCCCACAGCACCAGAGCACTGTCATGCATGCACCCAATCCTCAGACCATTGTGCTCTGTACTCCTCTTGACATTTGCATGGATTTTCCCACAATAGATCTGTGTGGCCTGGCGGCAGTTATAAAGAGAACTGGTGAGATTAACTCAGCTCTGAGGCAAAGATATTGAACAACTTCTAGCCTCATACAAAGCCCCTCTTATTATTCCTTTTACTATTTCAGCACCTGAGTAATCCACAGTGAGCAGTGAATACTGATGCTCCTTACAAGGTCATCCCAACCCCAAAGCAGAGACATACAAGAGAGAGCTAAAAGAAAGAACTTCACCCCTTTATTAAAATATTGGAAGAAACAGTTAAATGAAAGTAAATTATGCTGTTCCAACACAAGGTTTACAAGGTATATGAGGATCAATTATATACCTTATCAGCATCCAGATTCCTCACAGTTATTCTCTACACGTGGTAGAACAAATGCTTTGGAAAAGAGCAGTACCAGAAACAGGGCATCCATACACTCTCCATGGTTGTGCTTATCTCAGTTTAACATTCACCTCACCCAGTCTCTTTTTCATTACCCACACAATCAATTATCAGTTATTGGAAACAATTACTTAATGCCATGACAAAACCATTTCTATTACATGGATGTGAAATACAAGGAAGAAATTTAGTTTTAAACCTCAGAACCTGGGAAAAAGCATAGTTGAAAAATTAGAATTTTCCATTTGAATTTTCAGAAAACATTTTAGGAATGCACAGAAATTCCGTAATTAATGTTTGGAGGGCCTTTACCTCCTAAACATCAACATAGAATACAACAATTAGCAACGAAACACTGTTAGTCAGATCACATTCAGTCAAACCTAAAGCTCTACTGTCCAATCAGCTCTCCTCACAACCTCAGCTACTTTGTCAACGGACCCAGAACCTCAATGACATCATCAGCCCAAACATTTCCTCAATGGCCAGAGCCACATCCACAAAGCTCTAATACTCAATTGATTAAAAAAAAAAGTGAAATAAATCAACAATAGGAACTGCCAGGTTTTAATCTAAAAAACTCATCCTCTTCTGTCCAAAATTGTTGTGCTTAAAAGAGAAGTTTTTTAAGTGGTTAGAGGAAGAGACCACTGGGTTTTTTCATCTCTGTGAGGACCTGAAACTCTTGGTGATATTAGGAGAAGAAGCTGGAACAATGAATATAGCACCTCCTATACTGATGGATGGAATATGTTTAACTGTTATACCCCAAGGAAGCCAGTAGAAAGTATGTAATTATACACATTACAGACAAAAATTACGCTAAATGTTAGTCAAATGTTTTTTTCACAATATGTTTATCTGAAGATATGAAATAAATCTGGTACATTTACTTCAGTTACATTTCATTAATTGCTTCATGTCCATCAGTTTAAAGTCTATTGCATGTAAAAATGTCTGATACCGCAATGTTTCTTCAGTCTAAATCTCTCAGTACTCTGTCACTATCAGAGATGTCAGTTACAACCACAATATAAGCAAAGACAAATGTACAAAGTGACACAAGTGGGACATCTCCATCTGCAGTGTAAAACAAGCAAACATGAATGTGCTTTGAATCTGTTCCAAATAATACATTCATAGAATCTCAGTAGATAAAGAACAGCTAAATCTCCACTGGAACATTCATTTGTTTATGATAATTATTTTATGTTGATTCAGGAAAGAACAGCCATTTCTCTATCATTAATTTATTTTCTTTATTAGAAAAGAAATGTTCTCTCTCCAATGAATTTTACTGCTGATCTTTGAACTCTCAGTATCTGAAATGGCTAATATATAATAATGACTTGTGCCAAATGAGTGATCTGTTTAGAAACAAAAAACCCACAAGGTTACATTCATGAAAAAAACAACGTTACCTATACCATTCAGGGTAGATGAAGAACTCTTAATATTAATACTAATGGTAAAGCTCTGTTAATTTGTACCCAGGAATACTAGCAAGTGTTCTTAACCAGAAAAAAAAGCCAGACAGCACTAACTGTTCCAAGTTGAGGGTCACCTGCTGGGACCTAGATATAGGATTTGCATAAGTGGAAAGATTTGTTCCACCTGGAAGGGCAATACAGACAACCTGCCATTATCTCCATCACCTCTGTCACTCACAGACCTCACTGAATGGAGGATGAGCTCTGTCATGCATGCACCCAATCCCCATACCATTGTGCTCTGTACTCCTCTTGACATTTGCATGGATTTTCCCACAATAGACCTGTGTGGCCTGGAGACAGTTAGAAAGAGAAATGGTGAGATTAACTCAGCTATGAGGCAAAGATATTGAACAACTTCTAGCCTCATACAAAGCCCCTCTTATTATTCCTTTTACTATTTCAGCACCTGAGTAATCCACAGTGAGCAGTGAATACTGATGCTCCTTACAAGGTCATCCCAACCCCAAAGCAGAGACATACAAGAGAGAGCTAAAAGAAAGAACTTCACCCCTTTATTAAAATATTGGAAGAAACAGTTAAATGAAAGTAAATTATGCTGTTCCAACACAAGGTTTACAAGGTATATGAGGATCAATTATATACCTTATCAGCATCCAGATTCCTCACAGCTATTCTCTACACGTGGTAGAACAAAGGCTTTGGAAAAGAGCAGTACCAGAAGCAGGGCATCCACACACTCTCCATGGTTGTGCTTATCTCAGTTTAACATTCACCTCACCCAGTCTCTTTTTCATTACCCACACAATCCCCTGCACACAACTACAGAAATTGGATTTAGGCAACATGGTTGAATAGTGCTAGGAAAATAGTGAACAAGGACAAACACTGATAATACAAAAACAAGGGCCAAGGTACATTAAGGAAAACATAAGTTCTTTGTATTGTGTAAATAATGGTACCTTATGTATTGTTCTCTGATTAAAACATAATGGCACAAAATAGCTAAAATAGCATGTTCAGTGTTGGACTGGAATCAGTATAGATAGAGGACCTGTTTAGAGGTGTAAGAAGTTACATTTTGTATTGCTCAGGAGATACTGACCGATTGTACAGTAGGTTAAAAAACACAGTGACTCTACATAATGCTGATATGCATATTTTACATTATTTTATTTGAACTATCACTTTAACACCTATTTGTTTAGGTAAATTAGTTTCATTCTTACATTTATCATCTACACCACCCAAGGAGGTTGGGTCCCTTTTTGAGTCTTGGTCCTCCCAAGGTTTCTTCCTCATAATGCTTAGGAAGTTTTTCCTTGCCACTGTCGTCCCAGGCTTGCTCAGTTTGGGATTGACCGTAGATATTAGAAGATAATCTAAAATTCTAAAATTGCTTTGAGACAATGCTTCATTGTAAAAAGCACTATATAAATAAATCTGACTTGACTTAAAAAATATTTAATATTTTTTGTCAATGGTATTATTGTAATATTTTAAGTCTTTCGATATTCTCAGTAAGGTTTGCTGGGTTTCAAAAACTCTTAAGAGTTATCTAGGTTGTAAACAAACATTTATCATCAAATGAGACCTGTGAGTATTTTTAGTTACCATCTGTAAACCTGCATTCCATCTTTCTTCCATGACAGTTGCATTAAGGCAAAATATAAGATAAATGACTTTTCACTGAAGCATTAATCACGCCTCTTCATTATATTTCAGTGCCTGACACTGAGTCAATGATTAATAACCATTTTGGTAAAAAATTCAGTCTGATCCATTTCTCTCCTGCTCAGATATGAAAAAGTACACGTTCAAAACCGTGTGCTTTCATACTGAACAGTACATGAGAACAGGTAGTGTGTCCGAATACATGGTATTCATTAAACAGTAAAAAAAAAGGTCTCCATGGGAAGACATTAAGTATGCGAACAAAGCACACTTTCTTAACCGATGATTCAACTGCAGCAGCAGAGGCCTTCAAAGCTGAGGAAAAAAATGTCCGACAAATAGGAGGCGACTTTTTACAAGTGCAAGTAAGGTATAACCAGAAAAATAAAAATGGTGGTGTGACGTCATATACCTAAATACATAAATGCAGACTGTGTACAAGGCTGCAATACAGTGTAAACGCAGACACACAACACTCTTAGATTATTTTTAGTGTAAAAACAGACACAAAGCACACTGAGCTTTATCAGAGAGAACTGGGTAGCTATTCTCAATCTGTGACTTGTAACACATGGACCACTGGCCTGCTCTTTTATATTATGTACCTATTAGCACTGAATGTTAATTGCTTACTAACAAATGCAGCCTTACTGTTGATCACTGTTGCTCAAAAATATTAAGATCTGCTGCTTGAGTTTATATATTAATCAACAGGAAATCAGAATAATCATCAGATAATGCCAACAAATCACTTCTTAATACCTAGTTATAGTGGGGCAAAAAAGTATTTAGTCAGCCACTGATTGTGCAAGTTCTCCTACTTAGAAAGATGAGAGAGGTCTGTAATTTTCATCATAGGTACACTTCAACTATGAGAGACAAAATGAGCAAAAAAATCCAGAAAATTACATTGCAGTATTTTTAAAGAATATAATTGTAAATCATGGTGGAAAATAAGTATTTGGTCACCCACAAATAAGCCAGATTTCTGGCTCTCACAGACCTGTAACTTCTTCTTTAAGAAGCTCTTCTGTCCTCCACTTGTTACCTGTATTAATGGCACTTGTTTGACCTCGTTATCTGTATAAAAGACACCTGTCCACAGCCTCAAACAGTCAGACTCCAAACTCAACCATGGCCAAGACCAAAGAGCTGTCGATGGACACCAGGAAAAAAGTGGTAGCACTGCACCAGGCTGGGAAGAGTGAATCAACAATAGGCAAGCAAGTTGGTGTGAATAAATCAACTGTGACAGCAATTGTAAGAAAATGGAAGACCACTGATAATCTCTCTTGATTTGGGGCTCCATGCAAGATCTCATCCCATCGGGTCAAAATGATAATGAGAACGGTGAGCAAAAATCTCAGAACTACATGGAGGGACCTGATGAACGCTGAGAGAACGCTGAGAGAACTGACGCGAGGATTGTGAGGATCTGGCAACCCAGACTGATCCGCGGTTGCACACAGGACGCCGTTTTGTAGCTGCTAGCAGCTTATTTACCTTTGATATATTTTAATTCCCGATCGCATCTGTGTCATATATAATCGTATATATAGTAGGTTTTTACAACATCTTAATCATTTTATTCTCGTACCGGCGGATTATATTTTTTTGCCGCTAAACGTTATTTAGTAACTTTACAGGTATACCGGCTTGTGTTCGCAGTAGTTAGCCATTAGCTAATAACCAGAGTTACGTCTTCGTCGCAGTAGTGTGTGTTTTTATAACTTTTTTACAGTCTTTTCCCACTTTCTTTCTGAGACTTAGTTTTTTAGTGACGTTTTGTGTTGACTTAACTTGTATTAACCCACTTTCTTTCCCTATTTTTCTCTTCCTTTCTTTCTTTTCTTATACTTAGTTTTTTTAGTTTTACTTTTTTTTTTTTGTTGGACTTAAAACTTGTAAATAAAACGCTTTAAAAAAAATAAAAAAAATTAAAAAACTTGTAAAAACGCTTTAATCGAGCATTTGCATTGGACCATCGGCTGGCAGCTGAACCATATCTTCACTCGGCACCCCACAACACCACCCTACAGAACACCCGAAAGAAGCTAGTACCTTTAATTAATTAATTGTATAACATGTCTTCTGCTGGCTGTGCTTGTTTCCCCTGTGCCGAGTGTGTGGCATGTTTTAGCTATTCTTCCTCCGTCATTAGTTGTAAATTTTACTTGTGATAGGTGTAGGCTTGTAAGCCAGTCTGACGGAGAAGATTGTAGTTTTTTAGAGGCCGCGCCATCCAGACATTAGAGAAGGCTAGCTCAGCCCTTCCTAGCTTAGCAGATCTGGATGCCCAAGGAAAGAAGTTAGAGCCCCGGCAGAGTCCTCGCAGCAGGGGCCAAGTGGGTGACGGTTTTTTCGGCGACGTAGTCGTAAGGCTAGTCCACGAGAAAGCACCACTCTTTTACCCTGTTCACGTGTCCAACAGGTTTTTTGCCCTCCTCAGCAGTTGAAACAGCCCCCTGGAGCAGGGCCCGTCTCAGTGAAAAGCCCATGAGCAGACTGTTGAAAAAGGACTCTAAATCATATGTGACCGCTTTTAACACGACACGTGAAAAATTGCTACCCCTTTAGGGACACCAGCAGCTAGAGTTCTCTCTGTATCCCCCGGAGCCAGAGTGCCCCGGACTTGTTAACGAGTCTTAGTGGAACTCGAGAGATTCTCTAGGATATGTATTCATGTAGGGGCTAATGATATACGCCCTCGTCAGTCAGAGGTTTACTAGGGCTTAATTTTGTAGAGGTGGTTAGCGGTGGCGAAGGCCGATTGTCGATGCCTGTAGTCTGCTCTGGCCCCATTCCCAATGCGGCGAGGTGACCAAGCCTTACAGCAGGTTATGGGTCACTGAACTGCTGGCTGTCAAGTGGTGCTCTGAAAACAACGTGGGCTTTATAGACACAACCTGGACAGCCTTTGAGGGTAAGCCTGGCCTTTTAGGATGGGATGGTGTCCCATCCCACTCGGGAGGGTGCCTTGCTCTCATCTCCTGCAAACATTGGCCCCATTAGTCTTATGGCCCGATTCGTTAGGGGCTGACTATCCAGAGCAGGGGTCAGGCAAGCAGACAAGACCGGCTTTAACCAACTGTCTGCCTGGTAAGCATGCACCGTCACCCCAGAACCCACATATTGGAAACTGTGTCTGTTTTACCCCTACCCCCCCCCACCCCGCATCTGCCCTAAACGTAAACGCTTCTCAAAAAGTCTGTTTTTTAATAACCTCATTAAGTATAAACACAGAGAACTGCCAAAGAAATAACAAAATTAGACTTAAAGCTAGGACTCTACGTAACATTAGATCACTTACAAACAAAGCAGTGATTGTAAATGAAATTAAATCACTGATAAACGCTTACACGCTCTCTGTTCTCACTGAGACTTGGATTAGATCCTGATGAATATTTAGCCTTAAAATGAAGCCCTCACCTCCGGGGATCAGTCAATGCTAGTCGCCCATCGTCCTAAATGGTCGGGGGGGGAGGCATAGCCCACAATTTTTTGACAAAGAGTTAGGTGTTACAGCTAAATCCCCATTACAACAAAGGCTCATTTTCGTTTTGAAATACCTGATTCTTAAGTGACTGATCCATCGTTATGTTTGAGTCCAAAAAAACCCGCAAAAAAAAAAACCAACACTCTTTTATATCCTTTGCAAATACTGATTCACTAATGTTACTATCCAGTCGTTATGGAAGTCAAAAACACCTCTTTTAAGCTTATACACAATTTACGCCCGCCTGGTCCCCTATTTCAGAATTTCTTCAGGAATTTGCTAACTTTCTTTTTCTGCTACTACTGTCAACAGATAAGGCTTTAATTGTAGGTGATTTCAAATATTCACTTTGACAATGAGCAGGATCCACTTAAAATTGCTTTCGAGTCCATCCTTAGGAATCCATGGGTATCACTCAGAATGTTGATGGGACCAACCCACCCGCTGTTTAATCATACTTTTCCTTTTGATCTGTAATCATATTTTTGATGCTATATCGATAACATTTGATATCACTATAGCTAAACTTGACTGTTTTCCCGCAAAGTGTGATTTCGATTTCAGAATCACTATCTTTAGTATTTGAGCTATCTTCTAATATAAATAAAATCCTTCCTGCCTCGTTATCACACCAAGCACACTATCACATCTGCTACTCCATGCCCCACTGCGTTTTATTAAAAACCTACCAGAGACTTAAAATTTAATACACTACGGTAGATAAATCCATCTTGAGTGTTGTAAAATGAGCAATTAGAAAATGTTGTGCTTTTTTTTTTTCCGCTCCAACCCTGGACCGACTGCCCCCTGCTAAAGGGTTCCAAACGTAATTAGGGAAAAAAATGAAAGATAAATCATCTTGAGTGTGTAAATGAGCAATTACCATGTGTGACTTCGCTCAAAGAGTCCCCGGAAACGACTGCCCCTGCTAGGGTCCACCCCGTATTAGGGAAAAAAAGGCTAAGCACCATGGATATATGACCACACCCGTACCTTTAAAGCAAAGAACCACGGCATTTTTAGAGCGCAAGTGGAGACATAGTAAATTGGAGGTGTTTAAGATTGCTTGGAGGGACCAGCATGGCAGAAGTATAAGCATGCCCTCACTAAAGCTAAAGCTGCATACTTCTCTTCAATCATAGAGAAAAGTAAAGAAATAATCCAAGATTTCTCTTTAATAATAAATTTAATTAATACAGTCTCCAAAGTGACTCTCCCATTCGTGTAATTTTAACAAGTATGATTTTCCATTTCATGACTTTCTTTAATGATAAGATAGAAAACCATTAGGCATAAAACTCAATGCTCATCACATCACCAAACTGTTTTCAGCAACCTTCCAGATGCAGCACTAGTGAAAACTCTGTTTCAATTAGCCGTAAATCCAAGATTAGAATCTTTTAAAACCAATTAGAAAGAACAACCTAAAAACATAAAAATCAAGATTAGAAAATCTTTAACCCCAAATTACTAATACTGAACTAATCCGCACTGATCAGCTCGTCTAAGTCATCAAAATGTTTGTTAGATCCAATTCCTACACGTTCTACTCAAACAAGTATTAACCTAGTGTATAGAGCTAGTGTTTAGTTATTTTAAATTCATCCCTTACCTTAGGTTATGTGCCCAAATCCTTTAAGTCCCGCACCTGCCGTTATCAAAACCACTGATTAAAAAAGCCAATCTGTGACCCTTGTGTTGGATATCTAATTATAGACCAATTTCAAATCTCTACCGTTTCTGTCCAAATCTTAGAAAAGCCGTCTATCAGCAGCTCTGTAGTCACCTCCAAAGGAATGAATGATTTATGAAACATTTCAGTCTGGCTTTCAGGCCCCATCATAGTATGAAAACAGCGTTACTTAGGGTACTTTAATGACTTGTTAATGTCCTCAGCTAAGGGATGTTTCTTTTTTTCTTGTTCTGTTAGATTTTAAGTGCAGCATTTTGACCACTATAGATCAATGATGTTTTACTAAACAGACTAGAAAATACTGTAGGTATTAAGGGGATCAGCACTTTCTTGGTTTTAAATCCTACTTAAAAAATGACCGGGCTGTACCAGTTAGTGTTCATGTATAAATAAGCTAAGATCTAAGCTCTCAAAAGTGAAGTATGTTGCGTGCCTCAGGGGTCAGTGCTTGGCCCGCTTTTATTCTCTCTGTACATGCTGCCACTAGGCTCAGATATTCGTAAACATGGCATTAATTTCCACTGCTATGCAGATGGATACACAGCTGTACATATCAGCCAAAATACTAATGAAACAAGCCCTTACAATCAACAAAATCGAGGACTGTGTAAAGGAAATAAAAGATTGATGTGTTATTTAATTTCTCTTACTTAACTTAACTCAGATAAAACTGAGGTGCTATTGGTGGGACCCAAGGGCTGTGAGAGAACAGGTTTTTAGCTACATCTATCCTAAATCTAAGATGGCTGTCCAGTATTTGCCCCGTCCGTCTGTAAAAAAAAGACTTAGGGGTGTCACATTTTGATTCAGATCTCTCCTTTGATGCGCACAATTAGCAGCCAGCATCACTCGAATTGCTTTCTTTCAATACGTAATATCGCTAAACTTAGAAATATCCTCTTTTTTAATGATGCAGAAAAACTTGTTCATGCGTTTATAACCTCAAGGTTGGATTACTGTAACGCCTTACTTACTGGATGCTCTAGTAAATCTATAAATAAACCTTCAGTTAGTTCAGAATGCAGCTGCCCGAGTGCTAACTCGAACTAGAAAATTTTTGATCATATCACTTCCTGTTCTATCAGCATCACTGCACTGGTTTACCAGTCAAATTCCGCATTGAATACAAAAAACTTCTTTATAACTTATAAAGCTCTACATGGGCCTGGCCCCACATTATCTGAGTGACCTCTTAGAGTTTTACAATCCAACTCGTCTACTTCCGTTTCCAGGGGTTGCAGGACCGTCTTTTAGTTCCTAGAATGTAAAAAAAGTCAACAGCAGGGGGAAAGGCTTTCTCATACATGGCCCCCCAACTATGGAAATAAACCCCACTTTCGTTTCCCACTTTCGTTCAGAGATAGAACACCCTCCAAAAGTTTTAAGTCTAGGCTAAAAACATACTTATTTAACGCAGGCTTTTGACTAGATTTAGACTGGGGGTTGCAATGGCTTGGGTTGCTGGGCCAAAGTCTGGAGTCATGTCTGCCTGCCTGCCTTGTCCGCTTGCCCGGGAGTGGTGTCGAGTGGGCGGTCCCCCACTGGCTGAACTAGGCTTGGGTCCCCTCGTGATCTGACTCATGCATCCTTGCCTTAGATGAAGGGCAGAGCTGGGGGTTTCATAGTCAAAGAGTCTTATGGTGATCAGAGACGTTGGGGTTGCTGTCTTCTCCTGCCGTCTTCGCTCGTTGGGTTTGCCAATGGTCTCATGTGATCCCTCCCTTGGCTGTGTTTCCTACCAGTTCTCCCTCTTTCTAGCTTTCTAGCTATGTTGCTATAGCTAATGCTGCCAGTGTCTCATGCTACACTTGGCATCCAATGATTGACATGGCATCAGTGATTGTTTATGTTAATGAACACTGTGCTTCTCTAATAACTAATTTATAACATTTTCTCTCTGTTTTACATTTTCTGTTTTCTCTCCGAGCTGTGTTTCCGGCAACACATGATTGTTCATCTGAATGGGCTCCACTGTGCATAAATTCACATTTTATTCGACCATGACTCCATGACTGTAGTTTTTTTCGCACTTAGATTTATCATCAAACCCGGGCCACTTAATGTCGATGTGCATACTTCACATTTCTATTCAAACTTTGACTCCACTGACTTTAGTTCGCTCTTAGATTTATCATCTACGTCGCCCAAGGAGGTTTTTGGTCCCCCTTTTGAGTCTTGGTCCTCCCAATGTGTTCTTCCTAGAATTAGGAAGTTTTTCCTTGCCCACTGTCGCCCTAGGCTTGCTCAATTTGGGATTGGACGCAGTTATTAGGAGATAATCTAAACTTGTAAAGTTTGTGTTTTGAGACAATGCCCTCCATTGTAAAAAGCGCTATATAAAATAATAAAATCTGACTTGACTTGACATGAATGACCTGCAGAGAGCTGGGAACCAAAGTAACAAAGGCTACCATCAGTAACACACTACGCCGAGAGGGACACAGATCCTGCAGTGCCAGCGTGTCCCCCTGCTTAAGCAGTACATGTCCCAGGCCATCTGAAGTTTGCCAAAAAGCATATGGATGATCCAGAAGAGGATTGGGGTGAATATCATGTGGTCAGATGAAACCAAAAATAGAGTTGGGGTAAAACTCAACTCGTCCGTGTTTTGTAGGAAGAAGAACATCCCCAAGAACAACATAGCTACTGTGAAGCACATGGTGGTGGAAACATCATGCTTTGGGGCTGTTTTTCTGCAGAGGGGACAGGGACGACTGATCCATGTTAAGGACAGAATGGAACGAGGCCATGTATCGTGAGATTTTAAGCTAAAACCCTCCTTCTACCAGTGAGAGCTTTGAAGATGGAAACGGGCTGGGTCCCTTCCAGCATGATGATGAATCCCAAAACACACCACTCAGGCAACAAAGAAGTGTCTCCATAAAAAGGCATTTCAATGTCCTGTAGTGCCTAGCCAGTCTCCAGACCTCAACCCCATAGAAAATTTGTGTGAGGGAGTTGAAAAGTCCCGTGTTTTTTTGCCCCAAACAATTACTGCTAATAGAGGAGATCTGCATGGAGGAATTACAAAGTTAACAGTCCTTTGGTGGCCGCACACAGGGGCCCCAGTGCCCAACCGGGGTTCCTCCCATGGGAACCCACGGGCATCACAAGTCACCTCAGATTTGCACACTCCGGGACCAAGCCTTGCCGAGTTTTTGTTGGGTTTTGTGGCCGTTAAAAGGCCATGGAGGGAATGTACAGTTACAGTCATTGGCGCCCACAGGGGCCCCCAGTGCCCAACCGGGGTCCTCATGGGACCCCACGGGCATCACAAGTCACCTCAGATTGCACCAAGCTTGGCCGAGTTTTGTGGCCGTAGGCGAGAAATGTCTAAGTTAGTCATTGGGCCCACCCAGGGGCCCCCCAGTGCCTACCCGGGGTCCATAGGGTCCCCATGGGCATCACAAGTCAACCTCAGATTGCACCCGGGATCAAGCCTGCCGAAATTTCGTGGCTGTAGGTCAAAAACTGTCTGAGTTATGAGCCATTAATTTTTGGCCCATTCATTTCCTATGGGAAAATTCTGACTTTTCGGGGCCCATGCGGAGCCCCCAAAGACCGACCGGAGAGCCCTATACAAACAACACACCATTCCCGACCAGACCCAACGCAATGATGCTGGACACGGGGTCGATATCTCGAAAGCTGCGGCGCGCCAGTTTTTTTTGAAATGCGTCGAAAATCATGGAATAATAATAAATAATAACTAGAGGTGTGGCATTTTCCTGAAGAAAATGCGAGTGTGGTTGCCCACTCTGCAATGGCCCCATGAGGCATCACATATCACCTGAGATTTGCACCCGGGACCCAAGCCCTTGACGAATTTCGTGGCCGTAGGTCAAAAAACTGACTGAGTTTACAGTTCATTGGCCCACCCAGGGTCCACAGGGCCCACCTGGGGTCCATAGGGGCCCAATGGAAATCCACATATCACCTCAGATTTGCACCCGGGACCAAGCTTGCCAATTTCGTGGCCGTAGGTCGAAAACTGAACTGCGTACAGTCATTGGCCCGACCCAGGGTCCACAGGGCCCACCCGGGGGTCCTAGGGGCTAATGGGCCATCACATATACCTCAGATTGCACCCGGGAACCACAAGCTTGCCAAATTTCGTGGCCCCCATGTCAAAAACTGACTGAGTTATGATTCGTTAATTTTTTTGGCCCATTCCTATCCTATGGGGAAAATTTCGGATTTTGCCAGCCCCTACGGGGCCCCCCAAAGTCCGACCGGTTAGCCCTATACAAGCACACCATTCCCGACCAACCCAACGCAATGACGCTGGAACGGGGTCGATATCTCGAAAGCTGCGGCAGTTGAAATGCGTCGAAAATCGTGGAATAATAATAATAATAAGTAACTAGAGAGGTGCATTTTCCTGAAGAAAATGCGAGTTGTGGTTGCATTTCCTGAAGAAAATGCGACTGTCTACTGCATTGGCCCAATGGGCATCACATATTACCAATCAACCGGGACCAAGCCTGCCAAATTTGCCCCATTGGCCCACCCAGGGGCCCCAGTGCCCCACCCAGGGTCCATAGGGGAACCCATGGGCATCACATATCAACCTCAGATTGCACTTGGGATCAAGCTTGACGAATTTCGTGGTTCCATAGGTCGAAAACTGACTGAGTTACAGTCATTGGCCCACCCAGGGGCCCCAGTGCCCACCTGGGGTCCTCATGGGTCCCATGGCGTGACATATCACCTCAGATTGCACCCGGGATCAAGCGTGCTGAATTTCATTGCCGTAGGTCGAAAGCTGACTGAGTTACAGTCATTGGCCCACCCAGGGGCCCCAGTGCCCACCCGGGGTCCAGAAGGGTCCAATGGACATCACATATCACCTCAGATTGCACCCCGGGACCAAGCTTGCTTGAATTTCTTGGCCGTAGGTTGAAAAACTGTCAAGTTAGTCATTGGCCCCACCCAGGGGCCCCAGTGCCCACCCAGGGTCCATAGTGACCCATGGGCATCCACAATATCTCCTCGGATTGCAACCCGGGACTAAGCTTGCCGAATTTTGTGGCCGTAGGTTGAAAACTGACTGAGTTTGCAGTCATTGGCCCCAGCCAGGGGCCCAGTGCCCCCCCGGGTCCAGCCGGGGTCCAATGGCATCACCCATCCCCTCAGATTGCCCCGGGACCAAGCCTGCCGAATTCGTGGCCGTAGGTCTGAAAACTGAATGAGTTACAGTAATTGGCCCACCCAGCGGCCGTCAGTGGCCCAGCCGGGGTTCCATAGGGCCCCAGTGCCCACCCGGGTCCACAGGGCCTTCACATGCGCATCACATGTCACCTCAGATTGCAACCCGGGACCAAGCTTGCCAAATTTCGTGGCTGTAGGTCGAAAACTGGACTGAGTTACAGTCATTGGCCCAGCCAGGGGCCCCAGTGCGCCAACCGAGGTCAGAGGGGGGGTCCAATGGGCATCACAACATCACCTCAGATTGCACCCGGGGACCAAAGCCTGCTGAATTTTCGTGGTCGTAGGTCGAAAAACTGACTGAGTTATGATTCATTAACTTTTGGCCCATTCATTTTCCTATGGGAAAATTCGACTTTGCAAGGCCCCTGCGGGCCCCCCAAAGTCCTACCAGTTAGCCCTATACACAAAAGCAACACCATTCCCGACCAGACCCAACGCCATGACGCTGGAAACGGGGTCGAATATCTCGAAAGCTGCGGCAGTTGAAACGTGCCCCCGAAAATCGTGGAAATAATAATAATAACTAGAAAGGTGCATTTTCCTGAAGAAAATGCATGTGTGGTTGCCACTCTGCAATGGCCCCAATGGGCATCACATATCACCTCAGATTGCACCCGGGACCAAGCTTGAGACGAATTTCGTGGCCGTAGGTCAAAAACTGACTGAGTTAGTCATTGGCCCTCCCAGGGGGCCCCAGTTGCCCCACCACCGGAGTCCATAGGGGCCTCATGGACATCACATATTATCTCAGATTGCACCCAGGGATCAAGCTTGCCATATTTTGTGACCGAGGGTCAAAAAAAACTGTCTGAGTTACAGTCATTGGCCCACCCAAGGGCCCCCAGTGGCCACCGGGGTCCATAGGAAACCCATGGGCATCACATATCACCTCGGATTGTGCACCCGGGACCAGCTTGACGACGATTTCGTGGCTGTAGGGTTGAAAACTGTCCCTGAGTTACAGTCATTGGCCCACCCAGGGGCCCCACTGGCCACCTGGAGTCCATAGGGGGACCCATGGGCATCACAGGTTACCTCGGATTTGCACCCGGGATTAAGCTTTGCCGAATTTCGTGGCCATAGGTCAAAAACTGTCTGATGTTTACAGTCATTGGCCCCACCCAGGGGCCCAGTGCCCACCCGGGGTCCCTCATGGGCCCCATGGGGCATCACATATCACCTCAGATTGCACCCGGAGGATCAAGCTTGCCAAATTTCGTGGGCTGGTAGGTCAAAACTGTCTGGTTACAGTCATTGGCCCACCCAGGGGCCCCAGTTGCCCACCCCGGGTCCATAGGGGGCCCCATTGTGCCCCCCCTGGGTCTATAGGGGCCCCATGGGCCATCACATTGTCACCCAGGTCAGATTGCAGCCGTGTCCAAGCTTAATGAATTTCGTGGCCCGTAGGTCGAAAAACTGGACCCTGAGTTACAGTCATTGGCCCACCCAGGGGCCCCCAGTGCCCACCCGGGGTCAGAGGGGTCCAATGGGCCTGGCACAATCACACGTCACCTCAGATTGCACCCGGGACCAAGCTTGCCGAATTTCGTGGCCGTAGGTCCCGAAAAACTGACTGAGTTACAGTCATTGGCCCACCCCAGGGCCCCCAGTGCCCAGCCGGGGTCCCATAGGGGCCCCCATTGCCATCCCGGGGTCCCATAGGAACCCCATGGGCCCATTAACATGTCACCTCAGATTGCACCCGGGACCAAGCTTGCCAGAATTTTTCGTGGCCATAGGTCGAAAAAAACTCACTGAGTTACAGTCATTGGCCCAGCCAGGGGCCCCAGTGCCACCCCGAGGTCCCCAGAGGGGTTCCAATGGGCATCACACACATCACCTCAGATGCAGCACCGGGACCAAGCCTGCCCCCGAATTTCGTGGCCGTAGGTCGAAAAACTGACTGAGTTATGATTCATTAACTTTTTGGCCCATTCATTTTCCTATGGGAAAAATTCGGACTTTGCGGGGCCCCTGCCTATATAGGGCAACCACACTTAATAAACGGAATAATAATACTTTCGGATTTCAATTAGTGTGGTTGCCTATATATAGTCATTGCTTGCAATCTGAGGTGATTATGTGATCCCCATGGGGCAATTGCAGAGTGGCAACCACACCTCGCATTTTCTTCAGGAAATGCCACTCTCTAGTTATTATTATGTATTATTATTATTATTAGGAGGTCGAAAACTGTAGGTCGAAAAACGACTGACTGAGTCCCATTGGCCCACCCAGGGCCCCCAGTGCCCAAACCCGGGGTCCTCATGGGCCCCCCCCATGGGCATCACATATCACCTCAGATTTTTGCACCCAGGATCATCTTGCTTGCCAAATTTCGTGGCCGTAGGTCGAAAACTGTCTGAGTTACAGTCATTGGCCCACCCAGGGCCCCAGTGCCCACCCGGGGTCCACAGGGGCCCCATGGGCAATCACAGGTCACCTCAGATTGCACCCTGGGATTAAGCTTGCTGAATTTCATGGCCATAGGTCGAAAAACTGACTGAGTTACAGTCATTGGCCCACCCAGGGGCCCCAGTGCCCCACCCGGGGGGTCCATTAAGCTTGCTGAATTTCATGGCCATAGGTCGAAAACTGACTGAGTTACAGTCATTGGCCCACCCAGGGGCCCCAGTGCCCACCCGGGGTCCATAGTGCCGAAAATCGTGGAATAATAATAATAATAATAATAATAATAATAATAAACGGAATAATAATACTTTCGGATTTCAATAGTGTGGTTGCCTATATAGGCAACCACACTAATAATACTTTCGGATTTCAATAGTGTGGTTGCCTATATAGGCAACCACACTAATAAATTAAATTTTTTCCCCATTTTGTCTCTCATAGTTGAAGTGTACCTATGGTGAAAATTACAGACCTCTCTCATCTTTCTAAGTAGGAGAACTTACACAATCAGTGGCTGACTAAATACTTTTTTACCCCACTCTACATCACTTATGGCTTTAAAATCTGTTCCAGTTATTCATACAACAATTACCACAAGAAGCTAGTAATCAGTACGAGTAATCAGTAAATTTTTCCTATAAGGAATAATCTAAATTGAATTAATCTGTTCCAGACCCTCAGAAAACCCATACTGTATAAGTCATTATATACATTAATGGAGTTTTATTGTACAGGTTCTCCCTGATTTACGATGGGGTTATGTTCTGACAAATCCATCATAAGTTAAATGTATCATGAACTGAGGAGTTTAATATAGTCTATAGTGCACAATAGCAGAGCCTACCGTAATGTTTAAAACACTTATACATTAACCTATAGTTAGCCAAAATCATTAACATAGTAAGAATAAATAAAAACACGATAAACACAGTGCAAATCTTTACTGGGAAAGAGCTATTGTGAGACTGAATCACTGAATCCCTGTGTACCAAGTTGTTAATCATGAATCGAGTTTCAGCTGGAATGAGTTGCATGGCTTGACTCACAAATTTTTCTTACATTTTTCTCAAAATGTGTCAAGAGCGAAATTTGGCTAGTTCCAATTTGGTTGAGAACCGAGGTACCACTGTATCTCTTATATATAACAACTAAAGCAGAAATTTCACATTACATTTGCTCATACATTCCTTTCCTTTTATACCCCCACGTTTCCCAATTTCTGTTTTTTGTTCTTCCCTGTTAAAAGCTCCATGGCCTAACTTCACCCTTCTCTTTGATTTCCCATAAACTCATTAATTCCTTATGAGCACTACTGGCTGAATATGTAGTTTAAAGTGTCTAAGGAATAGAATCCGAACTCACAAAAGGTGACCTCATGAGTTTGGGGCAGGGGAAAAGAACAGAGCTCTCATTGTGTAAACTAATCAAAGGCCACTGAGAGAGCTGCAGAGAGCTGATATGTGGCCAATTCACCTCTCACTCCCAGTGAAAAAATTACAAACATACACCCACACCCATGGCTGAAAGGTTTCTGAAGTGCAGTGCTGCACTCTCCACATCTAATAGCTCTGACTCAGCCTCACTAGCACACTTCAAATCCACTCAAAACAAGGTACAAAAGAAAGGTTCAAGGGGAGGTGTCTGAGAAGGAATAATGGACACCCATCCCCTCTACTCATTCAGTAAGAGTTTGAGTGGTGTGCTTATCATTTATATTAATCAGATTATTATGCATGCTGGTAAAGATGATATCCAAAAGAGCAGCCAGAACGTCTCAAAAGGAACTTTAGTGAAACGTTCAACACACTGGATAATGTGAACGCTGAAGTGTTCATAAGTGGTCCCTGCTTCTGGAATTAATATGTTCTCCAGACTTCTAAGTTTCAACATAATGCTAAGTAAAACATGTAGATTGAAAAGACTGAACTTTATTGCTAACTTTAACCAATTCTGGGGGCAGGCAGTCATTTTTGGACTGGAAAGACATCACTTGAATAGAAATGGAACGAGTGTAAAGAGATAATTATCTTTCTTCTCTGTGATGAATGTAATTGTCATAATTCCATTTTATTATTACATTCTATTATATAATATTACATTATCTCTAATTTATTACTCTACATATGATTTTTTTAATTAATTATTACATTTTAAAAATATGATCTTTCTGTTAATAGTTTTTTAGCTTCTGTTTATTTAAACTACTACTATAAAATTATTAATAAGGTAACTTAGATTAATTCTTACATATACAAACATTGACAAATAAAAGAAATAAATAAATAATTAAATAAATAACTAAATAAAGCAGCCAGATAGAAATGTCAGTGTCACACCTGCGCACCACACCCACCTTATACCATCTTCTACTACCTTCTCTCTCCTCCTCCTTTCATCTCCTGCACCTGTCCCTTGTTTTCCAGCACCTTCGACTTCACTATATATACCGTCTCCTCTCTCAGTGTCATCGCTGAGTCTCGTGGCTTCTATCGTGTCTCTCTAGCTCCCACGCTATCGCTTCTACCTACTTCATCACTTCATGCATCTCGTCAAGCTGTGTCTATCTCTCGACCTACTCGACCATCTCGTTCGTAAGCTGTGTTTATCTCTCGGCCTACTCGATTGCATCTTATAACTCCATTCAGCCATTGTTTATCACTTCACCTACCTAGTCTCGCTCCAACCATCCTTTTCTCTCTCGTATCACCTCGTCTCGCCTTCCTTGCCAGACATGCTCATCTGTATTCCTGTTCGTGTTCCACTGTGTTCGCCTTGTAAGTTCTGTTGCCAGTTTTTGTAAATAAACACCGTATGAGTTCTGATCCACTCTCTGCGTGTGTCTCCTATCCCTCACCCGGTGTTATAGTAGAGTGGGAGTCAAACTCGACTGGTCGCGATGATCGTTGACCCGTTTGCTGAGCTTTGGGCTCAGCTTGCCGAAGTAACACGGGTGGTTTCTCAACTCACGGAAGACCAACGCTCGCTGGTTCCCTCAGTGGATGCGATCATACAGCGCGTGTTACAGCTAGACTGGTCCCCAGCGACCGACGTGCTGTTAGTTCCGCCCACTTCTTGCTCTCCACTGTCCGTTGAGATCGCGTTACTGGAGAGATTTGATGCAAACCCAGCATTATACAACCAATTCCATGTGCAGTGCACGCGTTACCTCAGGCTCTATCCGCCCAGCTCTGAATACGCTGGACTAACGCTGGTGGGTTTATGCCTTTCAGGCAGGGCACTTCAGTGGGTCACCCAGAGGTGGCTGCAGGTTCAAACCTGGACCTGTGACCAGCTCTTGGATGTGCTCGGAGCAGTGTTTGGTCCTTCTTCAAATTGTGAGCCATGCACCCCCTGTACCGCCATTTGCCTGCCACCTGCTGGATCCTCCGCTCACTGGCTGTCATAGGGTTCCAGTTATAAATGGGGGCAACGGTAAGGTCGCAGTACTCTGTTCAAGGGACGCCAGTCCAGAGATCGCCCGTCCCAGAGTCCGTTGCAGGGTCACCCGTCCCAGAGTCCATTCTAGGGACACCCGTCCCAGTCCAGGGGTCACCCGTCCCAGAGTTCGCTCCAGGGCCGCCCTTCCCAGAGTCCATTCTAGGGACGCCCGTCCCAGTCCAGGGGTCACCCGTCCCAGAGTCCGTTCTAGGGACGCCCATCACAGGGCCCGTCCATGTCGGAGACCTTCCAAAGGTCGTCTATCTTCGAAACCTCCCAAAGGTCATCCAAGTCTGTCCGAGTCTGTCCAGACTCCGTCTAAGTCTGAGTCCATCCTGAGTCAGTCTGAGTCCTTTCTGAGTCTGTCTAAATCCGAGTCCACCCCGAGTCCGTTCGACTCTGTCCAGAGTCCGTCCACGTCTGAGTCCGTCCCGAGTTCGTCCGAGTCCATCCAGATTTCGCCCGAGCGTGTCCCGAGTCCGGCTGAGTCTGTCCAGAGTCCGTCTTAGTCCAAAACCTTCCCGTGGTCGTCCGTGATCGTCCCGAGGTTGTCCGAGTCTGAGACCTTCCTGTGGTCGTCTGTGACCATTCCAGGGTCATCCGAGTCCGTTCCAGGGTCGTCCGAGTCTGAGACCGTTCCAGGATCGTCCAAGCCCGTTTCAGTGTCAGCCGAGATCTTCCACAGGTCATCAGTCCCCGAGGCCATTTAGAGGTCTCCCAAGCCTGAGGCCAACCAGAGGTCTGCCGTCCCTGTGCCTGCGCTGAGGTCATCAGTCCCAGTGCCTGCCCATAAGTTGTCCACCCTGGCTCTGTTTTCAAGGTTGACTATCTCCGAACCTAATCCTTGCCCTCCTTTCACCTGTTCACCCTTGTCAGGTGCCGGAATCCTCCCAGGTGTCGCCCAGAGAGGGAACCGCTAGACCGTCCAGAGCCACCGTGGGGCCATCATTGGAGTCCTAGCTCCATCTCGGACTCTGTTGGGGGGGGCTCTGTCACACCTGCACACCATGTCCACCTTACACCACCTTCTATTACCTCCTACTTTCATCTGCTTCACCTGTCTTCACCTGTTTTCCAGCACCTTAGACTTCACTATATATACCATCTCTTCTCGCATTGTCATCGCTGAGTCTCGTGGCTTCTACCGCGTCTCTCTAGCTCCCATGCTATTGCTTCTACCTACTTCATCGTTTCATGCATCTCGTCAAGCCGTGTCTATCTCTCTGCCTACTCGACCATCTCATTCCTAAGCCGTGTTTATCTCTCAACCTACTTGATCGCGTCTTATACCTCCCTTCAGCCATTGTTTATCGCTTCAGCTACCTATTCTCGCTCCAACCATCCTTTTCTCTCTCGTATCACCTCGTCTCACCTTCCTTGCCAGTCATGCTCATCTGTATTCCTGTTCGTGTTCCACTGTGTTTGCCTTGTAAGTTCTGTTGCCAGTTTTGTAAATAAACACCGCCTGAGTTCTGATCCACTCCCTGCGTGTGTCTCCTATCCCTCAGCCGGCATTACAGTCAGATTGCTGCAAAACTTGGCATTCAGTTATGTCACAGGCAGCTTTATACAACTGGACATCAGAAAAAGTTGGAACAAGTATGAAAAATGTAAATAAAAAGAAAACCTGCAGTGTTCTTTACATTTCCTTTGACTTTTATTCCTTTGCAGACAGTAAGAACCCAATGTTTTGAATTTTTTTCTGGTCAACTTCATTTCTTTTGTTAATTCAACATCCATTCCTGCATTTCAGGCCTGCAACACATTCCCAAAAAGTTGGGACATGGACAATGTATGTCTAGCAGTCAACATCTAGTGTGGCTCTTGTGGCAAGACCCAGTTTCTAATCAAACTAACAAATGTAATCATGTACATATCTGCCTGCAGCGTAACTGCATGCCAAGTTTTGCAGTAATCCAACATTTCTATCTGGGTACTTTTTTTGTCAGTGAATATATCATCTAAGCCGCCCAAGGAGGATGGGTCCCTTTTTAATGTTGACATTGAGTCTTATTTGTTAGCACTTGAACCTTGAAATCAGAGAGGACCACTATGGCATGTGGAATCCCTCAAGTATTAATTCTTGGACCTCTCATGTTTGATCTGAACATGCTGCCATTATGCCAGTACAGAACAGCAAAATGACTTATCACAGTTGTGCAGATGATACACAAACATATTTCCTTTTTCACCTGCTGACCCGATGACAAGGGCTCATGGCAGCCCTACAGGCTCCCTGTGTCAACACTTAGAGCACACCAATAACTGGTGAAGCAACAGTTTATAATTAAATCAAGATAAAACAGATACCAGGTCTCTAAATACTAAAGGTCAAGTCAAAAAATGTAAGCATTGTAATAGACTTTTACCTAACGTTTACTGGCCCCATCAAAACCATCACCAGCTTTTACCTCCAGGAGGATCGATTATTGTAATGTTCCCTCTTAACTGGATTTCCCAAAAACAATTTTAAACATCTTCACCTGATTCAGAATGCTGCTGCTCAAGTTTTAGCTAGAACCAAGGAGATCAGAGCACATTGCTCCTGTCCTGAAATCCTTACACTGGCTTCCAGTTAGCTATACAGTATAATCCATTTTAAAGTGCTGATACTTGTTTATAAATAAGTCAATAGATTGAGCCCAGAATATACTGTACTTGATACGTGCTTAAAAATATAATCCCAGTTGATGTCTTAAATTCTCGGATAGAGGTCAGCTTGTCACTTCCAGAGTCAAAACTATACCCAGCAAAGCTTCTATGGCGAAGATTTAGTATCTTTGCTTCACAATGATGAAACCAGCTTCCAGATGATGTTAGAGGCATGCCAAATGTAGCCATCCCAAATCCAGGTTAAAAGCATCCTTATTTTCATATGCCTTTAGTTGAGCGCTGTATTCCTTGCCAACTATATTTCTACCACACTTTCTTTTTCAGTATGGCGTGTTTCTTTAATCTTATCACAGCACTGCAATTTTCATGTACAGTTATGTTACATTTAAGATAATCCTTATTTTAATTTAATGTCTAGTCCCTCCTATTTAAATCTATTGTTTTATTCATGTATCCTTCTTTTAAAAATGTTTTTCTTTATGATTTGTAGAAGACTTTGAATGACTGCAATATTTGAAAGCTGCTAAATAAATAACTTGCCTACTTGCCTACCATGTACAAGATCCTTTAACAGCTCACAGGTCTACAATGTTGGCATAAAACAAAATCAAAAGTCCCAGCTGATTTTTGGGCTACTTAAATAAGAAACATTTGATAAAAGCAAGTAAAATTAGATGCAGAGTGTATAGTGCACACCGCTTGTGCTCTCATTAGTGATCAGATCAGTGCAAGCAATGTAGACTTAATATGTAAATTAAATTGTTTTACTGTATTCATTCATTGTGTTGTATTCATTATAATATTTGTACTTGTAACGTTAAAAGAAAAGGTTTGTGATTTCACTGTGCTGAAAGCTCTCTTTTTCTAAAAACATACCTCTATCTCTATCTCCATCTGTAGCAAATAGGTGATCCCATAAAAAAAAGAAAAAAAAAGAAAGAAAATCCCCTTTACTTGAAGCTCAGCTATAAGGTTAAGGCCAGTTGTTGTAACCATTAACAGCTGCCTGAATTTTCTGTTTTTTGTACATGGATATAACTTTATGGAAAAAGTCGACCAATTATTTCGAAAAAATGCATCATTGTGAGTTACTGAATCTAAAGGTTTAGTTTCAAGCAACAACAGATTTTTTTGTGTTATACATCATCAGTACACTCAATGTCTACTAACATGACCTTACATAATTTTAATAAATCCTCCATAAGCAATCTGATATAAACACACTCATATTATAAGCATTATAAATATTGACAACACATAATGCAGAGTAAGCGTTAGCACCACCTAAGACAGTAAGTGTGCACAGGTCATCCTCACCTCTGTCACGGATCGCCTGGACTTGGACTCGCTGGACTTGGACTCGCTTGGACTCGATTGTTTACAGCTGTCCTAGACAGTATTTAGGCAAGGCTCTAGCTCTCCCTCATCGCGGGGCATTTTCTGGTCTATAGACCTTTTGATTGCTGCGACGGTTTTGTGATCGGTGTCTTTTGGGACCGTAGGAGTTATGTTTCCTTCTGCGGTAGGCCCGATATAGTCTCTGCTTCGTGGTTTAAGCCCGCTATTGCCTCTGTTTCGTGGTTTAAGCCCGCCATTGCCTCTGTTTCACGGTTTAAGCCTGCCATTGCTTCTGTTTCACGGTTTAAGCACACTATTGTCCCTGTTCCGCGGTTCAGGTCCGTTATAGTCTCTGTTGTGCGGTACACTGTTTAAGTTAAGCTTTGTTGCCAAGCCTGTTATTCTTTATTATAAAAATAAACATGGTCTTTACCTTAGAACCTGCGCACGTCTCCTACCTGCCAGTAGGGCCCCGTCGTGACAAAATGCCCCGCCACACAATGGAGACGGCAGGTTTTCTGACTGACCCGTGCCACCATGAACAATTCAATGGCAACCCTGTAAATTGTAAGCAGTTAATATACCAGTGTAGCCAGTACCTGAATTTGTTTCCCTTTGCTTCAGAGTATGCACGGGTAGCGTTTATTTTACTTCGCCTAACAGGCAGGGCTCTACATTGCGCCACCGCCGTCTGGCCCGTGCTCAGTGTTGGTACTGTGGAGGAATTTTTTGACGAGTTGGTGTTTAGTTTCAGGACCCCACGGGGCTTTTCCGACATCGAGTCCACCCAAACTAACTCAAGACCGATGTCCGCCTGCCGCCCACAAGAACCCCAGTTTTTCCGTAAGTTACGGGATTCCCCGCTTGTTAGCTGCAGGAAGGGACTGGCCAACTACAGGTTAGCGCCTGTTAGCCAGATATTTGAGCATGTTAACTCAGTATCTGAACAGTTTAAGCACAGCAAGATAAGATAAGATAAAACTTTATTGATCCCTTTGGGAGTTTTCCCTCAGGGAAATAAAATTTCCAGCAGCATCAATTTGAATGTACACATAAAGGAAGAAAGTAAGAGAATGAAAGGAAAAGTAAAAATTATAAATTGCACAATGATAAAAAAAAATACAAAATAAAAAATAAAAATATGGCACACATGTTTTGTGTTGTGCTATGGTCAGACTACTACTAGTTCTACCATTCCTTCCTATCCTCTGTCCTCCTGTTACACCTCCTCCCCCCCAAAGAGGAGTTGTACAGTCTGATGGCATGAGGGACAAAGGAGTTTTTCAGTCTGTTTGTCCTGCACTTTGGATGTAGAAGCCTGTCACTAAACAGGCTCCTCTGGTTAACGATGATGGTGTGCATAGGATGACTGGCATCTTCCATGATGTTCAATAGTTTGTCCATAATCCTCTTCTCTGCCACCATCACCAGAGAATCCAGCTTCATGCCAATCACAGAACCCGCCCGCCTAATCAGTTTGTCCAATCTGGATGTGTCCTTTTTGGATATGCTGCCCCCCCAGCACACTACTGTGTAGAACAGGACACTGGTGACCACTGACTGATAAAACATCCACAAGAGTTTCTTGCAGATGTTAAAGGATCGTAGCCTCCTCAGGAAGTACATCCTGCTCTGACCCTTCCTATACAAGTGACTGGTGTTACAGGACCAGTCCAGCTTGCTATCCAGCCACAGCCCAAGGTACTTGTAGGAATCCACCACCTCGATCAGGACCGGTTGTGGTGTTGATCTGGATCTCCCAAAGTCAATGACTCCTTGGTCTTTGTGGTGTTAAGCTGCAGATGGTTCCTACTGCACCACACAGAAAAGTCCCTCACCAGGCTCCTATACTCCTCCTCGCTGTCATCTTTGATACACCCACAATGGCTGTGTCATCTGCAAACTTCTGGATGTGACAAAGCTCCGAGTTGTAACAGAAGTCCGCAGTCTACAGGGTGTAAAGGAGAGGGGCCAGCACTGTTCCTTGGGGTGTTCCAGTGCTGCTAGTCACAGTGGCAGACGTGATGTCCTTCAGTCTGACGTACTGTGGTCTATCAGAGGTAGTTGGAGATCTAGGAGACCAGGCAGGGTTCCACTCGCATCCTGTTAAGTTTGTCTTGAAGTATAAGGGGTTGAATGGTGTTGAAGGCACTCGAGAAGTCCAAAAAGAGGATTCTCACTGTGCCATTTCCCTTATCCAGGTGCTGAGTAGCTCAGTGTCTGAGCAGTAAGAGCTCAGTAGCTTGGTACCTGAGTCATTAACGTTTGATAGCCCGATATTTGAGCCTGCTAGCGTTGTAGCTGAGCACGCCGCGCCTGTTAGCTCTGTGGATGAGCCGTTAGCACCCCCTAGCCCAGTGTCCACACCATTAAAGCTCAATGGCCCAGTGATTGAGCACGATAGCTCCGTATCTGAGCACGCCGCGCTTGTAAGCTCCATAGATGAGCAGTTAGTGTCCCGTAACTCAATACCTAAGCAATTAAAGCTAAATCGCCCAGTGGTGGGGCACGCTAGCGCCGTATCTAAGCATGCTGCGGTTGTCAACCTCTTAGATAAGCTGTCAGCATTCAGTAGCGCAATTCCCGAGTTGCTGACACGAGACGTCATCGGCTCAATTACTGAGCTAGGATGCCTAGACATAACACTACGGGATGCTCTCGGCTCAAATTCTATGCTAGTGTGCTTAGACACCAAACTAAGGGATGCTCTCAGCTCAAATTCTGAGCTAGCATGCTTAGACACCAAACTGGGGGACAATGTCCGCTCAAGTACTGAGCTATTGTGTTTAGAGACACAACCAATTGATGCTATTGGCCCTAGTACTGAGCTAGCATGCTCAGAGACATCACTATCTAATGCTATCAGCTCTGTTCCAGTTCCTGTGCAGGCGCCGAGGATGTCCGTTCCGGTTCCTGTGGCGAGGACCATTCTTGTGCCTGCACCGAGGGCACCTGTGCTAGAGGCCATCTGTTACAGGGAGGCTTTGCCTTGCGGAGAAACTAGGGTACTTGTTTGGATGGTTTTCAGCTGTTCTAGACAGTATTTATGCAAGGCTCTAGCTCTCCCTCATCGCGGAGCATTTTCTGGTCCATATACCTTTTGATTGCTGTGACAATTTCGACTGACGGCCTCCGCGTTTGTGATCGGTGTCTTTTGGGACCATAGGAGTTATGTTTCCTTCTGCGGTAGGCCCGATATAGTCTCTGCTTCGTGGTTTAAGCCCGTTATTGCCTCTGTTTCGCGGTTTAAGCTCACTATTGTCTCTGTTTCATGGTTTAAGCTCGACATTGTCTCTGTTTCATGGTTTAAGCCTGTTGGTGAGCTGGTGGCGTCCCGTAGTTCAGTACCTGAGTTGCTAGCGCCCGACGACTTTTTATCCAGACATGTTTGTTCAACATATAAACACGCTAGCTCAATATGTGAGTCGATAGCATCAAGAGGTGGCGTCTCTGAACACGCTAGCTCAGTACTAGAGCCGAGAGTGTCAAAAGGTGGTGTCTCTGACCATGTTAGTCCAAGACTTGAGCTGATAGCATTAGATAATGGTGTCTCTGAGCATGCTAGCTCAGTACTAGGGCCAATAGCGTCAATTGGTTGTGTCTCTAAACACAATAGCTCAGTACTTGAGCCGACATTGTCCCCCAGTTTGGTGTCTAAGGATGCTAGCTCAGAATTTGAGCTGAGAGCATCCCTTAGTTTGGTGTCTAAGCACACTAGCATAGAATTTGAGCTGAGAGCATCCCGTAGTGTTATGTCTAGGCATTCTAGCTCAGTAATTGAACCGATGACGTCTTGCCGTCTGGTGTCTAAGGACGATATCTCAGTACCTGAGCCGTTAGTGTCATGTTGTCCATTGTCTGAACACACTAGCTCAGTACTAGAGCCGATAGAGTCGTGTAGTTTGGTGTCCAAAAACACTAGTTCTGTACCTGAGTCGCTAGCGCTTGAGAACCCTATGTATGAGCATGTTAGCACAGAGTCGAGGGCGTAGTTCAGTATCTGCACACGTCGCTCCCACGCCACAGACATTCGTGCCGACTCCCTCGCCACGGACATTCACGCGACTCCCGCGCCACGGACATTCGCGCCGACTCCCGTACCACGGACATCAGTGCCTAGGTCTGTTCCAGTTCCTGTGCCAACGCCGAGGTCGCCTGCTCCTGTGCCAGCGCCAAGGTCTGTTCCAGTCCCAGTGCCGAGGTCTGTTCCGATTCCTGTGCCATCACCGAGGAGGTCCATTCCAGTTCCTGTGCCAGCGGCGAGGAGGTCTGTTCCAGTTCCTGTGCCAGCACTGAGGTCGCCTGCTCCTGTGCCAGCGCCGAGGTCTGTTCCAGTCCCAGCACCGAGGTCTGTTCCAGTTCCTGTGCAGGCGCCGAGGAGGTCCGTTCCAGTTCCTGTGCCGAGGTCCGTTCTTGTGCCTGTACCGAGGGCACCTGTGCTAGAGGCCATTTGTTACAGGGAGGCCTTGCCTTGCGGAGAAACTAGGGCACTTGTTTGGATTGTTTTCAGCTGTTCTAGACAGTATTTATGCAGAGCTCTAGCTCTCCCTCATCGCGGGGCATTTTCTGGTCCATAGACCTTTTGATTGCCGTGACAATTTCGACTGACGGCCTCCGCGTTTGTGATCGGTGTCTTTTGGGACCATAGGAGTTATGTTTCCTTCTGCAGTAGGCCCGATATAGTCTCTGCTTCGTGGTTTAAGCCCGCCATTGCCTCTGTTTCGCGGTTTAAGCCCGCTGTTGCCTCTGTTTCGTGGGTTAAGCCCACCACTGCCTCTGTTTCGCTTTTTAAGCCCGCCATTGTCTCTGTTTCACGGTTTAAGCCCGTTATTGCCTCTGTTTTGCGGTTTAAGCCCACTATTGTCCCTGTTCTGCGATTCAGGTTCATTATAGTCTCTGTTGTGTGGTACACTGTTTAAGTTAAACTTTGTTGTCAAGCTTGTTATTTTTTATTATAAAAATAAACATGGTCTTGACCATGTCTCCTACCTGCCACTAGAGCCCTGTCGTGACAACCTCTCTCTCTCCGGCCCTTATGCAGCCTCTGCCCTCACTCAACTGGAACGTACCAACCCCTAAACAGTGGGGCACTGAGGTTAATATGCCATTACATGAACACATTAAACCCATAAATAGTTCTTCAGTGACGTCACATTACACAAATATTACATGTGCTCATTATTAAATACAGACCTTTTCCCATAATACTTTTTCCTCACTAGATTCCTGCCACAGGTGGAACCCCCATCCTGGCCAGAGTAGACCTTTCCTCCTACATGAAAGGGATGAATGCACTCGGGCCACTTCATGAGGACACTACAGTTCATAACTTTACCTTTCATGATTTCCATTAAATAACTTTATACAACTTTTCACATAAACACAAGCACAATGGAGGCATGACCCCATCACACATAAATCTACTTTTACATCAAATTTGTGTCATGTTACTGCTATGAGTCAGCTCAGCACTAATTGTTATGGGTGGTATAACTCAAGGCAGCTTGTATAAGCAAAAAGCTTTTAGTGAGTGGAATGGTAGACATTGCATTCACAGCATGATTCAAATCATCACCACTCAAGATACACCATTCAAAAAAACTCTAAACATTATAGGAGGTACCAGAGCTACACATTGTGTCCATGGGGTTCACTATGCACCATGAGGAAAAGGTGAAAGACCTCACAGCAGGTGTGCATTTTATTATCAAGCATTCCACGTCTGATCAGAACAATGGACACTCCATGTACTTTTTCTGTTCCCTTTATCTTAAATATATGATGAAAATCTGCTGATCATTTTGGCTAACAAAGGAGTTCACAGCCATATTTAGATACCAACACAAGCTGATATAGGCCTAGTACTCAGGTAGCTGTATGGGATCATGGTCAAATTTAATTGTGCTCAGGGATTTTCGCAAAGCATAAAAGAGGAAAATGATAATGAATATGTTTAATGTGTGATGTACAAAACACAAAAAGATCAGTAATTTGAGCATTGCTTCTCCCCTTTCCAGAATGCATAAAAAGCTCTCATCAAATCCCTGTTTTGCAAATTAGACCTCCTGCCAGATGTTTGGCTCTAAAAAAATTTCAGTGTAGCCTATTTGTCAGTAACATGTCACTTGCAAGTAACTTAGAGTATCAGAATGAATATTAGATCTCCTGTATGTGTATAATTAAAATGTTTTGGCAAATCGGACCTTTAATTTAAAATAAAATAAATAAAAATTGGGGTAATGTGGAAATTTTAGACATTGCTGGTTAGTGAAGGGTAAGCAGAGTAGCTACTTTATAGATAAATAATGAGTAAAAATAACTTTTTACTGTCAGTGAACATGAACACAAGCTTGATGCTTGGGCAGCATTACTGAAAAATGTTTTCAATCAGAAAGTCAAACACAAACTATGCTCTGGTTAGATTTATTACAACATTAATGTAATGTTTATTATGACTCATGACCATCTACATATATAAAAACGCCAGCCCGCATGCCATATGATTTTATCTGGCTCACACAAACTGGATAAAAAGGTAAAAAAAAAAGAAGTCTTCTTACTTTGTATAACCAAAGATGTCACCTACTAGCAGAAGAGATATATTTTTCAGGGAGGGTGATGGAGAGAGTGAGACTGAGGAAGAGAGTACATGTTTCAGTAAAGTATGGATAAAGTAGTACTGTGTGTTTGTGAGTGCTTTAGAGACAATATTCATTTAGCATAGTACTAAATGTGACCTAAAGGTATGCTAATTGTTAGATACGAACTCTACCTAATAGAATGAAATACAAATAATAGAATTAGATATGAATTAATTATATAACATTTAGTCTTTGAAATGCTAACAGTGATTTGTACTTCTTTCTTTATGGCACAAAGGTCTAAGATCATAGTTTTAGTCTCAAATTGAGTGAACCATATGTGCTTAGCAGGTGAAAATAAACAAACAAATAAATAAAACAGTCTCCATAAAATGTGTCCACACAGACCTTCCTACATATGCGGGTTCTTAGCAATGCCCCTGGTATGCACCCAGGAACTCCAAGACCCTGTCTTTAAAGCAACTAAGATATTGTCTGTCAGAAGGTCATTTTCCTGTATTAAGATTGTTAGCTCTGTGGGTCTTGTATCTGTTTTCAGCTTTCAGCTAACCTTTTTGACTATTAAATTCTGACCTATTCTCAGTGAGCTCACTGTTAACACTGCAGTTTGACCTATCTTTGCTATAAGTTCAGTTCTTAATGGTTTAGATTCACACGCAGCTACATTCTAAGCACCTGTCCTTAGAGTTACCTCTGGTTTTTCTGATTCAGTTCCCTCACTACTTTCTGTCTTTCATCCTCATCTCAGCACCTGTCTCTGATCCTTTCATAGCGCCAGACTTAACCTTTGTCTCAGCCCTTGGGGTAATATGGCCCCTATCCCTGAGCTGGCCTGGATCCACTTTGCTGGGGTTTTACCAACTGCAATGCCAAGCTCGCATTCAGGCTCAGGTTGTGATTATATCTGGTGTCAGGTTTAGCCCTAGAGCCTATGCACTGACAGTATTCCACAGTTTAAGAACATTCGCTGTCATTCAGAGCCCGTTCTCTGCCCAGTGTCACTCACAAACATTTTCTCCCTACAGTCAATGATCCTTCTTTATCAGCGTCAGGGCTTACTCCATCCCCAGGGGTAAATTCAAGCCTCATTCCTTCACATTCAGACCCTGCTCTTTTCCATGTGATGGTCTAAATCACTATTTACTCTCTAGTGTCAGTCACTGCTAAAGCAGGTAATCAATTGGTAAGCTGAATCAGATTTATTTGACCAGGACAAGTTGTAGACTGGTGGTGTAACACAGTTTTCCCCAGGGTTTAGCTCATAGTGTCTAGTGTTTACCTGTGATGTTTAAAGAATTTCTTTTGCAAGTGTGTCTATTAATTCTATTATATCTTGATAAATTATGCTTTCTCATTTCAACGGCCAATTTTGTATGTGGCAAACACACAAGCTAAGAAGTGAAATTTTAATAAGTGACCCAATCTTCAAGCAATAATTGTCATATGCAAGATCCTGCATGTTATGGTTGACAACTGCTACCCAAATCAATGCTATCAGCTCTGACAGAGGCTGGAACTATATCTTACTGGGCTTTCTGGAAGACAATCTAATCCAGGGTAGTTGAGAATATTGACCTTTGATCAATACCAATGTGCCACTCACAGTTTCATAATAAGTAATCGGCATAAACATAATGACACTTTTCTTTTAGTATTATAAGCTCACAAGTCAAATTAATTGTAATTTAAATTTCCAATGTTTTTCTATTAATAAGAAATTTGGTTCTCTAAGGTTTTTTTCTATTTGACAAACATAAAACATAGCCCGTGTTATGCCGACATAGCTGAACTTTCTTCAAAAATCAAATCAAATCCTAAAGTCTACAGGATCCATTAGTATAAAACCTGCCCAGAAATGTTCCCATTTCAGAAGAATGTTTTATTGAGTCATGGACGTGTCAAATCATCTGAATGAGGCCCTCAGCAGCAAGAAGAATGCAAAACAAGTACACACATTGTCTGTGCTAAACATTATTTATCAGCAGGAGGATAAGACTGCTTTAATTAATGTAAGAGTCACTTGAGGAAAGGTTTAACAGGAGGACCTTAAAAGATACCATAAACAAACCAAAGTAGAGGGCAGATAATCCATAAGCAATTAATTAAGGGGCAACTTTGTAGCTTCCTTATACCAGTCCCTAAGAATAATTATGGGAAGGCAGAGAGAAGAAGAGACATTTATATACTGTCCCAGGATACCAGATCTGCAAGCTGAACAAGAACATGTGCAAGAGTGTGAGTGTAAGAGAGACATGAAATCCCTAGACGCAGTGCTGTGCCACTGGCAGTGACTCAGTAAACAGCTCTTTTAAACAACAACCATTTTCATTTGGAGAGCAATGGGAAAATGTCTGTTGTTTGTTTCATGAAGCTAACATAGAAGGTGTCAGACTCAATCATAAGGATAAAGGTGAGCCCAGTGAGAGCAAACGCAGTCACTCAGTCATGTACCAACCATGACATTTCAGCATCACAAACAAACAAAAAACAGTTCCTATAGTACAAATACTGGAACTTCATTCTGTGATCAGAAAATGGAACTTCGAAGATCTGGAGAGATTCTATAATAGGTAGTGTCTTAAATGCCTTGCTTTGTATTTATTTTTATTATAGTGGACTGTTTAGTGTTTTAATACATTTAATGCAGTGTTTGAATACAATCAACTGAAGGCTGCACAAGTAGTAAATGCACAATAAATAACTCAAACCTGAATCTCCACACCGTAGCCCATGTAGACAGTCACAGTATAGGTGCAGTCGACATTCGAGTCGTACCAGCTGCTTGGTGGTGGTGTCTCTATGTAGCCCCCTGGTGATGTGAAATTGATGCTGCACTGGGCTACAGTAAACAGGAGAAACAGAAAATCAGTAGATTATGGCAGAAACAGTGGCTCTCTCTCCTTCCTTTTACGTTACTGCAGTCTCTGTACCTTCACATTTTGTGCTTATGCGTATGTATATCTGCTTGTTAGGCATGACACTGGTGCAGCAATTGATAAGAGTGTTTTATATTCACCGTTCTGCTTCACCTCACCTTCACAACTCCTTCTCAAGTTATAATGTCCTCTTGAGCCACAGATGTGAGGTACAGATACACTGTGCCCTCACACCATTCAAATCAATAATGCCTGAATAAACTACTACAGAGTGTGCACTACTTGACTTCAAGTTGTGGTACCCTGATATGTCTGTGTCATCTTCTAAACATATCCTGGCCTAGAGAATGTTTATGTTTCTCTCACCGGCTCAGACACAGAAAACTATGTCCAAATGCTGGAAAACTGTTAGAAGCATCTGTTTACTAGTCAGTTCCCACAGGCTCAGACATCTCCCATACTATAAAAGCATATCATAAGCTACATTCATATTTATGCAAGTTTTAACAGTCGTTTTACAGCAGCATAGTTGTTGTGCAGGTGATGTTACCTGTAGTCAGTATGGTAGTAGTAATGGTGGTGGTGATAATAGTGGTTGTCTCATCATTCTGATCCCCAGAGACTGGTGACATCACAGCTGAAGAAGTGCTGCCAGGCTGCTCGTGCCTCTCCTTGACCTTTTGTGTTTCCTCTTTTGTGATTAATTTAGTCAGAAGCAGGGGTGTCACAGGGACATTGTTGCATCCAATCTGTTCTTCTGGATCCTTGTGGCAGGGAGGTGAAGTGGCCGTGGGCATCATTTCAGAGGTCAGCGAGACTGTGGTGGCAAGTACGGATGATTTCTCAGGAGTCCGTCTGTTTGTACCTTCACTCTGTTTCAGTCTCACTGCAGAATGTCGACCAGAAGTGGCCATAGTTTTATGCTCAGAGCCCTCTTTAAAAAATGGTGCTGCATTATTTTTGAGAATCCGTTGAGATGTTAAATCTCTGAAGAGATGGCTGCTGTGTGTAAGCCATTCCTGGTTCTGATGGGTTGGCTCAGGTTCGGAAAAGGACTTGAATGGAGGGTGGTGGTTGTGGATTGTAATTTGTGGGGCAGTAGTAACCAGGGGCAGTTCTTGATCTGTATCTGGTGTGCTGTGTAACAGACTCTGTTTGACATCTGAATCCAGCAAGCCCCCTCTGTGAGTGACCTCCATCTTTCCATCCATGAAAGAACCTGAATGAGGTACACAAAACACAGTGCAGTATTTTAATTCTTGTTTAATTAATGTTCACATGGTTTCCTTTGGAGTATATTTCTTGCTAGTCCTGAGTGATCAAACTGCTGGATAGGTAAACTCTGTACAGATAGCCAGTGGCATGCAATATGTGTAAATGGGACTGTATTATATATTACTTGTAACGTCGCATGGAGAGAGGAGGCAAACGCAGGCCGTATCGGGGTAAGGCAGTTTTTATTCACAGAATGCAAACAAATACTGGAGCTAGGTGACTAGGCTCGGTGAACCTTGACGTGTAGCGGGTGAGTGTGGGTGAGTGGTGCTTATGTATTCTGGTGGATGAGAGTCCGAAATGTGAAACAGGTGCAGGTGATCAGTATGTAGGTGAGGCAGAGCGAGGCAAGGTTTGAGCGGGTGAAGTGGTGCCGGAGGCGGGCGTGACATTACTGTACTACGTGTCCTAGGGTTCAGCATTACTTCAAGTATTTAGTCACAAAGGGAGGGACTAACTAATGCTCTTTTATATAAATTGGCTGTGTATCATTTATGTGCAGCACACTGAGACCAAGAAAATAATGATTAGCTTCATTATTTTCTTGGTCTCAGTGTGCTTAAACGAAATAGTCATCATTGTTGATCCAAATGAGTCATGTGAGTCTCTTCCACTTTTACCTGGTGAGATGTAATCAGACACCATTCAGGAAGCTGCAGTGCACCAATAAAAATGCTGATTCCTTCACCATGCATTATTTCCACCCTAATAGCCCTGCATTCTCTTACCAATGACAATTTCCTTCACAAAATGAAATTCATTGTATCAACAACAAGTCCCGCTGAGCAAATGCTTCAGCTTTTGCTGCAAAATTGCTAAGCCTTGTGTGGAAATCTGATACATATGGGAGAGAAAAAGATCATCTCTCAAAGCAAACAGAACTGACAGACTATGTTTCCTCTATTTGGGTTGAGAACAACATTGTTTCCACAGGAAGTAATGTACGTTTCCAGAGAGACTTACTCACAAGGAAGGATGAAATAAAATCCAAATCAACAGTGTCAGTCAAATATGATATAAGGGAAGCCTGAATTCTTGTAATTTATTTCTAGCTAATACACATGGAGGCAAACCCAGTTCACCACACAGATTCACTCACAGGGAATATCTACCAACACATTTCCTTTACGACCACTCTTTATAAAGGGCCTCCGCTGTATTTTGCTACAGCTGCAACAACATTATTTGTATTATACAATGAATGAATGATTGTTTGAGTATACATTGATACATTTTAGCTCTTAGTAACAAATTGAACAGAAATTTCAATATTCATTCTGTGTAGTAATTCTATGTAGTTGGTTTGTATTATTATTATAAGTCTTGATTTCTAACAGGATGACTAATACATGCAAACAGCTCACTGCTTCATAATTAGTTAACTGTAGTGGCCAAAATAATGATAATGATTACTTTAAAAAAATGTGTTGCACTGCTGACTATTAGACTGAGAATGCAAATTATATGATAATATTAGCAATTGCTACCATTTTTCCTACCCCCTGATCTCAGGTACTGCAGATGTACACAGAAAGTGTTCATCTAAATGTTTCTGTGGCAGAGGCAATAAAGCAGCTGTCTGTTACAGTACAGATATTATGTCTTATTGTAGGTACAGCTCTGAGATGTGTCATCTACAAAAGGATGACGATGATGAAAGTGCTACTGCAGGGTTGATGGAAAGCAAGATGAATAATTGAGCCCGATTGACGACCCTGCTGAGTGGTGTCAGTTTTTCAATTTAGAGGGACAAGGGAGATACTGGTGAACCATCAGAAAAAGAATTGCAGCTCCTGAAGTCATCCATGGTGAAAACAATGAGGTTATAAAGGCCTAAAAATACCTGGGCATCTTGCTGTGGGATAGGATGCACACGTGGACAAGAAGTGCCAGAGCCAGCACTGTTTTCCAAGGAGAATGAGAACTTTTGGTGTACAACATCAGTTGCTACTACTGTTCTATGAGTCTATGGTGTCGAGTGCCATCTTCTGTGCTGGGGCAGCAGCATCACAACAAAGGATACCAACAGACTCAATAAGATCATCAATAGGGCTAGTTCAATCCTGGGGTTCTACTATAATATGCAGGCAGCGAGCCACTGTCACTGTATCCGACCCTTCCCCTTGCCTGAAGCTGTGTCAGTGCATCATCAGGAGCTGAGAGACCACCAGACTAGTGCTAAAATATTTATTCGGAGTAGGTAAACTGTTTGTTTTTTTACTGTATCGTTAGCATATTATCTATGATTAGAAAAATGTAACTTCATTGTTTGTGTTATTGCTTTTTGGTTTTGTTTTCCTTTTCTGGACATATACATGTACATTACCTGTAACATTCTTGTTTATAAAAAGCAACAGGTAAATAAAGCTGTACTGAAAATAATCTAGCCTAATAATTGTTAATTGCTTTGTCACAACAGCAGCAAAGCACACGTGGACAAAATTGTTGGTACCCCTCGGTTAATGTAAGAAAAACCCACAATAGTAACAGAAATAACTTTAATCTGACAAAAGTAATAATAAATACAAAGTCTATGAAAATGAACAAATGAAAGTCAGACATTGCTTTTCAACCATGCTTTAACAGAATTATTAAAAAAAAAAAAACTCATGAAACAGGCCTTGCCAGAAATAATGGTACCCTTAACTTAATATTTTGTTGCACAACCTTTTGAGGCAATCACTGCAATCAAACAATTCCTGTATCTGTCAAGAAAACTTCTGCACCTGTCAGCAGGTATTTTGGCCCACTCCTCATTAGCAAACTGCTCCAATTGTCTCAGGTTTGTTGCAAAACCCATGACCTGCGACTGAGACCAAGCTTTCTGAAACTGGGCAGCACATTTCTCTCTAGAATTCCTTGATAGTCTTGAGACTTCATTGTACCCTGCACAGATTCAAGACACCCTGTGCCAGTTGCAAGCAGCCCCAGAACATAACAGAGCCTCCTCCATGTTTCACAGTAGGGACAGTGTTCTTTTCTTGATATGCTTCATTTTTCCGTCTGTGAACTTAGAGCTGATGTGTCTTGCCAAAAAGTTCCATTTTTGTCTCATCTGTCCATAGGACATTCTCCCAGAAGCTTTGTGGCTTGTCAACATGTAGTTTGGCAAATTCCAGTCTGGCTTTTTTATGTTTTGTTTTCAAAAATGGTGTCCTCTCCTATTAAGTCCACTTTGGCTCAAACATCGATGGATGATGCGATCTGACACTGATGTTCCTTGAGATTGAAGTTCACCTTTAATTTCTTTAGAAGTTTTTCTTGGCTCTTTTGTTACCATTCGTATTATCCATCTCTTTGATTTGTCATCAATTTTCCTCCTGCGTCCACATCCAGGGAGGTTGGCTAGAGTCCCATGGGTCTTAAATTTCTGAATAATATATGCAACTGTAGTCACAGGAACATCAAGCAGCTTGGAGATGGTCTTATAATCTTTACCTTTAACATGCTTGTCTATAATTTTCTTTCTAATGTCCTGAGACAGCTCTTTACTTTGCTTCCTCTGGTCCATGTTGAGTGTGGTACACATCTTGTCACCAAACAGCACAGTGACTACCTGAAGCCCTATATATAGGCCCACTGATTGATTATAAGATTGTAGACACCTGTGATGCTAATTAGTGAACACACCTTGATTTAATATGTCCCTTTGGTCACATTTTTCAGGGGTACCATAATTTCTGTCCAGGCCTGTTTCATGAGTTTATTTTTTAAAATAATTCTGTTGAAGCATGGTTGAAAAGCAATGTCTGACTTTCATTTGTTCATTTTCATAGATTTTGTATACCAACAATTTTGTCCAAGTGTGTACATTAAAATAAAGCTATAATGAAACTAATGGGAGGCTTCAAAATGTTAATTGTACCTTATTAGTCTATGCACATCAGATAATAAGTAACATTAACTGTAAAATAAAAAAAACAAAATATGCTATTTCTTAACTCTCATGTTGACATAGTTATCAACTACTCCATATACAGGGTGCCTATAAAGTAAGTCCCATTCTTATAAATTGATTTCTCACTAACCAGCGTATATGATAGGCTGTTTTCAGATTTATATGAAGCAAAAATAGCTGAGGTTTTATCCACATTACATCGATTCAAAATGAGCCCCAAGGGTGACATTACTTATTAAAAATGTTAAAGTGGAACTTGCTTTATAAACACCCTGTACTACAACAGCATAATAGAATTCCTGAAATTCAGGTTTGTTTTCATTACTTTTGATTTGTGTGCCACCCCATGATTTTCAGTGAAAATATTTCTGGGGGCGCCACTGGCATCTGGACCAGAACAACTTTGCCATCATTGATGGAATAATGAATTCTGAATTATACCAACAATTTTTAATGCAAAATGTCAGGACAACTTTCCATGATCTAAATCACACAAGATTGTGGGTCATGCAGCAAGACAACAACCCCAAGCACACAAGTCATTCTACCAAATAATGGTTAAAGAAGAATCAAGTTAATGTTTTGGAGGAGGATATGTCATGAGGTATGTTCTGACCTTAATTCAGTAGAAATGTTGTTGAAGGGCCTGAATCAAGCAGTTCATATCAGAAAACCCTGATACCCATGAAGCTGTTCTGTGTGGAATAATTTTCTGAAATTCCTTTAAGCCAATGTGCAGTCCTGATCAACAGTTACCAGAAACACTTACCTCAAAGACTTTAAAGCACCAGTGTATGTATAACCACTTTTCCATAGTCAGTGCAATTATTTATCTACACTGTTATATTATCTGTATTTTTAGATGTTGTGCAATAAATTTATTTTTATTCAATTTTTCTGCAATACATATTTATCCTGAAATTCATATCACAATTCTTATCATATTGTCTATATTGTATATCTCTAAAATGTGGCTTTTTCCTACCTGTTTAACTTAAATTTTCAAAGTGCGATTTATTGGTTCTTTGTTTGAGATTAAGACTTATACATCATCACAGATTGATGCTATTACTTTAGCCACTATTCTCTTTCAATGCTATTTCATGTGTTTCATAGTGCAACTTGCAACCATCAGTTTACACAACATGAGATTAAATGTTCTTCTATAAACTGATTGCAAACTGATTTCTTCTAGAAACTTGTTTCTAGCAAAGGTTGCCAAATTCCCAAATACAGTAATATTAATTACCTGAATGTACCTCGTTCATGAAAAAAGCTCAGAAGAACAATATTCTGTTATATACCAGGGCTTAAATGTAAATAAATGATACATACTGTAGCTTTAATGAGTCATCCTTTTCTAAACTGAATAGGATATATACCATGCAAAGGTTATGAACAAAAACTCTGACACTCTGGGGTTTCATTAGAACAGCTACAGTATAAACAGACTCACTTCAGTGCATGTTCAAAGATCTCTCAGTTCTCCACTCTCCACTGACCACATTTGACTTTTAAATGACCACAGACTGCATTTGAAGTCTCTCGATGGACCAGTGGGTAGAATGGGCTTTGTTTTTTCTCTACTGCATATTCTGTTTTCTCACAAATTAGATTGTTTTAAAAGGGTGGTATTACACACCCACAGTCAGAAGAAGCCAAAATTTGACTTTTTAAAATAGTACTATATATATATATATATATATTGTTCATTTATAATTATAAGGTACCTGACATTTTTGTCCAAATTGAGTTATTCATTTATTCTTATTCTGTGAAAAATCCTTAACATTGTGTGAGGTGTTTTATGCATTATGTTGGTTGACCACTCCTGGCGGGGATAACAACAGTCTTGAATTTCCTCTGGTTATACACAATCTGTCTGACCATCATTTGGTGCGGCCAAATTCTTTAGAGATGGTTTTGTATCCTATTTCAACCTAAGTAGCATCAACAACTGTATTTCTGAGGTCCATAAAATCACCCACACTCTTATCATGACACAAAGTGTGCTATGAATATCAGACTTTGATAGATCACTGATCTGTAAATACAATAGGGAATCTACTCACACCTGATTTGTCATCCCATTGAATGAAGACCTTACCCTCATTTCAGCTTCAAATTAACTGACAGTCCTACAGGTTCACATATAAGTAATTAATAATGGATATATATTTTCTCTCAATAAATAAATGACCAAGGGCAATATTTTTTCTCATTTGCTTAATTGAGAAAAACTTTACACTGTTTATCTACTTTTGGATTGGTGTGACAATTTAATGCTTTAGGTCATATTGACGTAGACATATCATACATTTTAAAGGTTTCACAAACTTTCAAGCATCACTCTAAAATTACATTCATAGTTTGACTGGATATTTTTTGTAAGTCTAAACACAAAGTGCTTTGTGCTGCCTTCAGCAGACATGCACATTAGAGTGTGATGTATTAAAACCAAACGGCTTGACATTGGCAAGCTAGGTTGAGACACAATGCATGTCTCAGGGATATCTTTGCATTTTAAAAGGCTTTGACTTTAAACTCTTTACCCACATGCACAACTCACATTGATTAAGGCACTTCTTAAAGCAAATTTCTTTGTCCCACTTCTAAACTGGTTTGGATAATTTTTTGTTTGGGGAAGAAGGAGCTTAACAGAGGAATGAGAGAAAGAAAGACAGACAGAGAGAAAGCTAAGCCCTGAGCCACAACACACACAGGCACTCTCCCACAGAGGATTATAAGAAAGTGAATGACTGGAGGCAAAGTGCTGCTCTTCTCCTTGTGTACTGCATGAATAATGCACCAGAGACTAACATGGCAGCTCCTTCAAAGCCCTCAGACTGCTCTAGATCTTAGTGTAGTGGCCCTGCTTCGGCAGCATGAGTGACTGCACCTCATGAACAAATCTCCAAATAAAGAACACAATAGCTACATTTACATGCAGTCTACTTTTGAATAGGCATTTTGATAGCTCAATCAGAAAACCTTTATGTGTGCACCTCAGCTGGAATTGCGAACATTCAGTTCAGATTACATGTATTTTCTGAAACTGCATTCAGAATATTATTAGTCTTAGACATTTAAAGGAAGACTGAAGCTCACCAGATCATTTGCTTGTGAATCTCACTTGGTGCATACATAAAAATGAAGCATGAACTATCACTCCACAGAACCACCTTTCCACCGTCCAATGGTATTCTTGGGGTTGCACTTGGGGTTGCACATATTCTCATGTTTATGCAGTTACTTGGCCATGGCAACACTTCAGCCAAACTATTATTGTGCTGATTATTCTGCACTTTGGAACTTGGCAGTGAGTGCTGCCAGTGAATACTAGGGCTGGGCGATATGGACTAAAATTCATATCTCGATATTCAAATTGCAATACACGATATACATCTCAGTATATCTCTCATTCACTACCAACTGTGTGTGTGTGTTAGTTAAAGTCTAACACACACACACACACACACACACACACACACACACACACACACACACTCATATACAATAGATCTGATAGTTTATAAAACTAACTTCCAATTTTAGAAGTGGTAGCTATAAGCCTAAGCGTTTCAAATAGATTAACTTGTGGTCCATGGCAAATTAGCTTTGACCGTGGTTCTTACTGAGCATTAAGCTAGTAATGTCTAATCTTTTTTTTCTCATTTCAAATCAGTTAATTCAATATTGCACTCACCAGTGGCCAAATAAAGCCTGTGACCAAAACATTGCATTCTCAGCCAAGTGTTCAGTTGCGTCGCTTTGACAATATCAGCCCCGTTGTCAGTCGAGTGGCAAGGCTCTCTCACTTTAGTATACATTTTGGACAGTACTCTTGGATCAAGAGTTTTTAGCAGCTGGGACAGAAACCTTGGGACTGCTTTAGTAATGCTGCTCCACGTTCATGTTTTCTTTTATAAGGTTCAGCACAGCTTTATGAGATTTGTAACGGTTTCAGGGCAAGAGACTGAAAAGGATTCACAGTCTTTGTGGCAGTGAACAGTTTAACGAGCTTTATATTGCACTTTGTAGCATGGTTGTAAATGGTGGATGCGATTCGTCGTGATCGAACCTATGTTTATAACTTGTTTTCTGCATTCTGTACAAAATACATTTTCCTATTGCTCATCTTACACTTTGAATCCAAAACATCTCCAAATTACTGAGCTACTGTTTTCCATCCAGCAACTCTTCTGAAGTGTCTGTGATCCTCTGTTTCGTTGGAGCTTGCAGGGTTTATGAGTGAGGGAGTGGGGAGTGGCGTTACAGGAGCTGCGTCCCAAACCGGTGGCCGCACACCTCGAACGCAAGTCATTTCCCTGAATTGGGACGTAGCTAGGGTGAAATTGTGCAAGACGTAGACAGGGCGAGAAGAAAAGGCAAACTGGCATCTCTGCGAGTATAATTTTAATGCAACGTAAATTATATCGATATCAACGATATTGTCTCATCACATATCTCGTACAAAAATATATCGATATATCCAAGAAGTTGAATCTGTTCATCTGGACATAGATTTTGTTGGAGAAACGTTTCGTCACTCATCTGAGTGACTTTTTCAGTCTCAGCAGTTGGAAACTTCCCCAATCTTATATACAGCACGTTGCATAACGACTGGTACCAGCACCATTGCATAACAATGGGACCGGTGATCAGTTTAATATGCAGATTGACATAGCCATTAACGACAATGGCCACGTGTTGCCATTCCACACATGATGGGGAAGGGCTGCAATGCTCCATTGTAAGATGGTGGAGGCTTTTGTACTATGAGGCCCCCTCCTCGGTTATGGAATAAAACCACATTTTGCCAGGGCCGCCCAGGGTCGGTCTCATCCTAAGGGTTTTGATGAGAGTCAAACCTTAGATGAGATGAGACGTTCAACACGACTTCATCATCCAATGGAACACAAACTAGGGAGTCTATCCAGGAACACTGTTACCACGAGCAAGACAGCGTCCCCACTGACACAGGCGGCCAAGGATGGAGAGAATTCACATTAAGCAGGCCCTGGGCAAATGTGGTTATCCGAAATGGGCCTTTGTCAAAGCCGGGCAGGAAGACGCCCCAAACGGGCTACAGAAGATCAAAGAGAGGAGAACAAAACAACGCCAGTCTAAGCGTAAACAAGTGGGGAATTCATATGTGGCAGGAACATCGGAACAAATTGAGCGCATATTTGCCAAACACAAGTCTCAGTGGATTTCAAACCCACAAAAAACGCTACGCCAGAAAATGGTCAACCCAAGGATCAGGTCCCCCAGCACAACAGAGTGAGTATGTTAGTGTACCGCTGTGAAGGGCCAGGAGATTAGCCATGAATTGACATCGGGGAAAACCAACAGCCACTGGCGAACGAAAGGATGGCACAACATAGAAGAGCTACCTCATCAGGTCAGGACTCTGCGGTTTACACCCACCTACAGGCCAGTGGACACTCTTTCAAGGATGAAGACGTGCAGATCCTTGATAGGGAGGAACGATGGTTTGAACGTGGAGTAAAAGAAGCTATTTTTGTAAAAAGGGAACTTCCATCCCTGAACCGAGGAGGGGGCCTCAGAGTACACCTCTCACCATCTTACAATGGAGCCATCGCAGCCCTTCCCCAATCATGTGTGAATGGCACACATGGCCATTGTCGTTAATGGCTATGTCAATCTGCATATTAAACTGATCACCGGTCCCATTGTTATGCAATGGTGCTGGTACTAGTCGTTATGCAACGTGCTGTATATAAGATTGGGGAAGTTTTCCAACTGCTGATACTGAAGAAGTCACTCAGATGAGTGACGAAACGTTTCTCCAACAAAATCTATGTCCAGATGAACAGATTCAACTTCTTGGATTGTTAGCATTGTTAATTATAATTGTTTACTAATTAATGTAAATTTTTTTAAATTAAGGCTACTAAAATCGCTGACAGAGAGGAGGCCTGACAGTAATCCCTGCAATGGACTAGCATCGTACTTACGAATAAAACGATAAATTGTAATATGCTGAATGACACTGTTTTAGCTCATCCTAACTAAAGAATTCATCACACCTGAGCATAAATAACACAAAATACTGAATATATGAGTATAATAAATAGTCAAATTTATAACTACACATAATCTACAACAGATTGTATTTCCATGCGATTTGCATTGAAAAGTAGTACTAACACAAAAAAAATGGGAAAACGTGTCTAAAAGCACAAAATGCCAGAGTGAATCATTTGCCATTGTGGCAGGGCTTACGTCTCCAGCAGCATGGTGCCTACATGTCCAGCAGACTTCATTATCCTCAGCATTATCATCTACCAAATCTCATTTAATGCTTTTTTTGGAAGCTTCTAGCTAGAACAGAGAGCTCCATCTTTTCAGTCTTACTCGGTCACAACATCTAAGTAAATATAGCTACTAGCACAGATAGATATTAATGTATGCCTAGACTGGGGAGTTATTTTTCCATGGCATAATGCATTTTATATGGGTTGCATCCTCTGCAGCAGTGAGTAAAAATAGTATGTGGGGACTATCAGCTCACCTTTTAAAATGTTTGTGTTCTAGATTTTAGAAAGCGCTGGCAAAATGGCAAAAATGCTTAGCTTGTGTTTCTAAGTGTATTAGTAATTCTTGTGCTGCCTCTCCAGTATCTGGCTTCTACTGAGTAACCTTCTGACCTTCTGACATAAATTGGCCTTAGTGTGTGTAGGAGTGTGAGTGTTTGCACCCTATGATGGATTGCCACCCTACGATGGATTGGCGCCCTGTCTAGGGTTGTTCCTGCCTTGCAACCTGTGCCTTCGGCTGAGCACCGACTCTCCAGCAACCCAGTTCTGAATTAAGTATTAAGAAAGTGACTGAATGAATGGAAATATGCTTTAACACATAACTGAGCTAATTAGCATGTTCAGTTACAGCTTTAATGTTCAATATTTCCAACATTCACTCACTCAATTTTTCATACTTTCTTATTCCATTTCATCTGGGTGTGTGGGTTTGTGTATGTGTGTGTTTGGGGAGGTTTGTGTCACAGAACACAAGGTGGGGCACCAATCTATCACAGTGCTAACCATTGCACCACAATACCACAGTTTCATTCATTTCAATTTTTTAAAATATTGTTGACTTAAATTAAATCATTCATTCATTCATTTTCATACCCATTTTTGTATTGTACCTGAATACCTGGAGTAAACCCACACATACATGGGAGAACATGCAAACTCTACACAAATGGAGTCCAAATTTGTATTGAACCAGGGAGATCTGGAGCAAAATCCCAGAAAATGTAAACTATGACCTAACACTGTGTGAATATGTGTCATTATTAACTAACTAAATAATTAAAAATTATAAGAATGATCAATATGATCATTATAACAGCAACAACAACAACAACAACATGTAACATACACTGATTAAAAACATTATTTAACATCCACAAAGCCAAAATATTATGATCTCTCATAGGTCATATACTGTAGTGAATAATGTTAATGATCTCATTACAATTACGCACATCAATCGGATATATCAGATTTAATACAAACATTCTCAATGTATAGGACACAGGTGAAATGAGCAGACCTGAGGGGGGTACCACGAATCAGGTCCACTGATCATATAGGTGCACTGTGCAGTTCTACAGATACAGACAGTAATCTGTTTCTGTACATACATTGTTAGTCCCCATTACTCTGTTCTCTTAATGGTCAGGACCCCCACAGGATCCCCACAAATCAGGTACTGTTTGGGTGGTGGATCATTCTCATCACTGCAGCGATTGATGGTGGTCCTGTGGGGGGTCCTGACAATTGAAGAACAGGATAAAAGGAGTCTAACCATATGCTTACAAACAGGCAGACTTCAGTCTGTATCTGTAGATCTGAAAAGTGCATCTATATGGTTAGTGGAGCTGATAAAATGAACAGAGTTTAGATATGTTCATGGTATACAGTCCCTTGAGGAATATTCTTTCAGAAATTGGTTGTGAAGGACCTGTGTTGACTTCTAAAATCAATTCTTGCTTGGAAGCAAAGCAATTTTTTTCACAAGCCATGAAACACACCAGTGGTCCCAGTCCCTTTGAAACAGTGGAAGAGTCAGTTGTCTTTTCCATCACATGGACAGCCTGGGATGTGTGCACGGTTTACCTGGGGTAGTGATGGCACCAAGGAACAAATCAATGGAGGGAGTGCGATGTTCTGGTCAATGTTTTGCTGGGACACCCCAGGTCTGATACTAGGCACTTACCTAAACATTGTTACACACCAGGTGGTTATAATGTTTTGGCTTATAAGTCTATAAATGGCATGTGTGAGCTTATGTTCCTAAAAACAGCAGAATAGTTCTATTAATTTTGTATTCGCCATAAGCACAGTCTAAATGTCATTTTTTAAATTACATACCACTTAATTACTTCAAGCATAGTGCAAGCCATCTCCATGAATATGCAGTGTGTCTGCATTATCCTTATTCCAATCTGATTAATGAGATTTTTGAAATGTCACAAGTGCAGCAGTACTGATGGCCATGTTACTTCTGCGTAAAAGTGCAGGTCCCAGCAGACCTTTCCATCCAGGGGTACTGCGAGGAAATCTGAGCCTCTTAAAATGCATGAGTCCTTTGACTCAATACAGACTTTTACAAATTAACATTTCCATCTGCTAACATTACCCTGCAGATTTTTTAAATCTCCATAATTCCTGTTGTCTTTCTCGTCACAATTTTCCATCACATGGCAAGTTATGTATATAAGCACGACTGTTAATAGGAATAGGTTACTGCATGACACACTGTATAAAGTGGGAAACAAGTGCATATCTTCATGGCAATTGTACTTATTTTTATTACTGACCTGAAACTGTTCAGTGTTTACATTATAATGAATGAATAAAACACGTCAGAACTGTTTCAAACTCCACACATTTACAACCCCAAATCAGAAGTTGGGGGACAAAATGAAAACGCAAAAAAAATTTTTTATTTTATTTCAGACATTATGAATATACATCCATCCATTCCTGCATTTCAGGCCTGCAACACATTCTAAAAAAAGTTTTTTTTTAAGTTTTTTTTAAAGCAAATAAGTGTTTTGGGAATTATTGGGTCCCATTCTTCATGAAAATATGTTGTCTTGAAGGCAGCATATATTGCTCTAAAATTTCAACCTTCTGTAAATTAACTTTGCCATGAGCAATGACACAACCCCATGTCAGACCCTGGTTTTAGGACTGTTCCTGATAACAGTCTGGATGGTCCCTTTCATCTTTGGTCCGGAGCACACAGAGTCCATTTCTTCCACAAAAAGTCTGGCGTACTGCTTGGGCTGACTACCAATACACACTTCTGTTGTGTGATGGTGTGAAGCACAGAGAAGCTGACACTGTTTCTGGACATGGTTAACATAAGGCTTCTTTTTTGCACAGTAAAGTTTTAATTGGCATTTGTGAATGTAACTCCGTATTGCAGAGATTGACAATGTTGTGATAAAGTAATCCCTTGCCCATTTGGTTGTATTAGTTGTTGATAAATGACGGTTCTTAATGCAGTAGCATCTGAAGGATCGGAGATCATGCCTCTTCAGTTTGGCCTTGTGCCCTTGCCCTTTAATCACTAAAATTCTTCCAGATTCCTTGAATCATTTAAAGATATTAAGCATGGTAGAGGGAGAAATATGCAAATCCCTTCCAATCTTTCTTTGAGGAAAATTGTTTTTAAACATTTCAAGAATTTTCTCCTGCATTTGTTGATAAACAGGAGATCATCTGCCCATCTTTGTTCTTCAAAGACTCAGCCTTTCATAAAAATATACATATATTTGTATTTCTGCTTTTTAAAGTATCTCAATATGTAAAAGCCAAATAACATTACTTACAAAAATGTAAAAAACACCTTTTGCATCTCACCATGGAATATCCTCATTTGTTCAGTTTCAATATTAAAGCTGATATTCCGATTTCATTAATGAAACAAAATTTGACATTCCAATTTTGCAATTTTGTATTTGCATTTTTTTTGTCATAGTGTAAAGGACACAGACCAACTAGTGTCTGTCTGGAGTTACAAAGAGTTAATTTAATTAAGAGTTAATTTAGTTAAGTTAATGAAAAGAGTTAATTGTTACCACCACAATGCGTTTGTTCACCAATCCCTTAGTTCTGTGGCTATTAGTCACCCTGCTCAGCTAACAGTACCTGGCAGTAAATGCAAGCAAAAAAAGATGAATGAATGAATGCATGTACTAAGAGACATCAGTATCAGATATTGGGTTTGATTTCAACATTGATTTTCAAGACAAATCATATAATGTGATTCTATGTTACTCTGTGCCATGTTCCATTAAAAATAATGAGAGAGGATGGCAAAGAACACCATCACCCTTGTGCTACATTCTCTTATGCCTCATTTAATTGTAAAGAAAAGCAATTGGGTATATTTAGAGCAGGTTGGAAATATAGCACTTATACTTTTAATTAGGATAATACTGGCATAGACTCCTGCACTGAATAATTACTAATTGCCTCTACTTCATTAATCCAAGGGTTTTTCACAAAGGTTGTGAAAAAATATGCCTTCAGCAAGTCAATCATGTAGTGAAAAATAATTGTCTGCTACCTTAGCTTATCACAAGTACCCTGATTCTCAACAAAAGCCAAGTACACAAAGAGAGTTAGAGTTAATTAATGACTTTACACCTGTGCAAATGTATATGTACCAGGTGTTAATTAGGAGAAACTTTATGAATGCCAGCATATTCTAATTGTCTGCTAATGAATATGGGTTGGCAGAGCTTTTATATGCATTATGTAAATGTATGCAGTTCAGAAATTTAATACTTGATTGTTTGTTTATTTGGTTTATTTAACGTCGCTTTCAGCATCAATGGCCATTTTAGCAACAGACAAGGTTACATCAAAACTTAGTCATACATATACTGTATATACATTAAGGGCCTCATTCATGAAACCATCATAAAAAAGCAAACTGCAATTAAATTACGTGTAAATCGCAAAACCTCTCAGGCAGATTCATAAACGCCACATAAACCTCAGATTTATTAGTAGAATGTGTATATGTAAATGAATACCAATCGTTTGTAAATTGGTCGTGCACTCGTTCTTTATAATTATCATACAATTACTATAATCCATGCCCATGAATAACAAATGACAAACATACAATGCTCTTTGGAATGAGGTACAGAGCAAAAATCCTCCAAAATGTCTCAGAAAAAGCAAGAAAACTAGATCTGGATTTCCTGAAAGGACTACAACAGTGCTTGAAATGTGGCAAATGGAAAGAATGTGTTTTGTGTCCCAGTACTTTTGGTAGTGTGTGTGGCAGTGTCACAATACTTTTTGCTGCGTGTGGGGACGTGCCTCAATACTTTTTCCAGTGTGCGGGGCTGTGTCCCAGTACTTTTGGATGTGTGCAGCGGCATGTCCCAATGCTTTTGACATCATCGATGTCAGTTACAATCACAATTTTGTCAGTTGAAATTTGAATCCAAACGTTCTGTTAATGCATTTCTATGAGAGATTTCTCATTTTTAAACTTAAATCTATTAAAAATGATAAATCAAATCGACTCCAAAAATAGATAACACACCACACAGCGTGAGTATCAACAGTGTTTGAAACTGTTCATTAAGCGGTTCGAGCTGTATTAATCGCAGAAATGTGTGGAAGAAGAATATAAGACAATAATAAAAAGTATGAGAGATAACAATACACTCACAATATACTCTGTACAAAAATATTCTGATGTAAAAATCGATGTTGTATGCATCAGAAATGCATTCAAATCGACACTTTTTATTTTTGAGAGTCCACCGTGGAATTTTGGGATATAAAAAGCAGCTTGGCAGCAAATTACATGTACTGTTTTACCAGAACTCTTCAAAATTTGATTGGACATGAAGCGTGAATCTAAAAAATGTATCAGCACACTGCACACGCCAGCCGGCACTTTCTCAAACAGCCTCGGATCCGTCGTCAATCCTGTCTCAGAGATGAATGAATCAACAGCATTATTGGTGAAAATACCTCTTTGTCAGGTATTATTTGTGGTGGGACAGTGATCTGCAGCTGGACCTTAATCTCATGGTAAGTTAAAACTAGAAAGCTCAGAAGTTCATAACCACTGGAATGACCAAAGCCTTATTTTGACTGTTTGACATTTGCATGCATATTTATATAATATAATATAATATGTAATAAAAATGCATTTCTCAAGTTAAAATAGGCCATAAAAATGTGAGAAAGACAATAATAAGTTTTGATTATTATGTAGCTATTTATTGATACACTGAAGTGTGCAGTAGTCATTTTCATTTCGTGGGCTGACGTGCAGCCAGACTAGGCTACTCCCAGAGTCGGCTGCTCTGTACAGCTCCCACAAAGGACTTCAAGTCATAATTATCCTACCTTGAGTTTTATTTTGCTTGCAGTATGTAATCACTCATTATTGCTTCCTTTTATCACAATCTGCTGCTCTGGTAGCTTGGGATAACAGGATATTTTTAGTGGTAAACACCAGCCACGTTGTCATGGTAATGACTGACTCTGGAATGGAAGTAACAACTGACTTGGGGAGACGAGATGCCATTCATAAAATATACTAAGAAAACAGCCGCTGTGATCTTTCGAGGTATAAATGCTCAGAATATTTTTGTGTTTTGTAATATTAATATCATAAAAATGTTCAGCCGCCAAGTCGAAGTGCCACAAACAAAACAGGATTCTGACTGAAGCAGTGAATGTATGAATCAGTGATGTTCTATTCATTCACTTTCTTACTAGCTGCATAATGCTGGACAGGGTTTATATATACAGTGGGGCAAAAAAGTATTTTGTCAGCCACTGATTGTGCAAGTTCTCCTACTTAGAAAGGCGAGAGAGGTCTGTAATTTTCATCATAGGTAGACTTCAACTACGAGAGACAAAATGAGAAAAAAAAATCCAGGAAATCACATTGTAGGATTTTTAAAGAATTAAATTGTAAATTATGGTGGAAGTATTTGGTCAATAAATTTGGTTCAACTCAATACTTTGTAACATAACCTTTGTTGGCAATGACAGAGGTCAAACGTTTCCTGTAAGTCTTCACCAGGTTGGCACACACTGTAGCTGGTATTTTGGCCCATTCCTCCATGCAGATCTCCTCTACAGCAGTGATGTTTTGGGGCAACACGAACTTTCAACTCCCTCCACACATTTTCTATGGGGTTGAGGTCTGGAGAGTGGCTAGGCCACTCCAGGACCTTGAAATGCTTTTTACGGAGCCACTCCTTCATTGCCCGACCAGTGTGTTTGGGATCATTGTCATGCTGGAAGACCCAGCCACGTTCCATCTTCAATGCTCTCACTGGAAGTAGGTTTTGGCGTAAAATCTCTCAATACATGGCCCCGTTCATTCTTCCCTTAACACGGATCAGTCGTTCTGTCCCCTCTGCAGAAAAACAGCCTCAAAGCATGATGTTTCCACTCCCATGCTTCACAGTAGGTATGGTGTTCTTGGAATGGGACTCAGCATTCTTCTTCCTCCAGTTGAGTTTTTCCCAAAAAGTTCTATTTTAGTTTAATCTCACCACATGATATTCTCCCAATCCTCTTCTGAATCATCCATATGCCCTCTGACAAACTTCAGACAGGTCTGGACATGTACTGGCTTAAGCAGGGGGGCACGCCTGGCACTGCAGGATCTGAGTCTCTCTTGGCGTAGTGTGTAACTGATGGTAGCCTTGTTACTTTGGTCCCAGCTCTCTGCAGGTCATTCATCAGGTATATATATATATCTGTATGTATATATATTGTTATATACCCACTGTGTGTATATATATATATATATATATATATATATATATATATATATATATATATATATATATATATACACACAGCTTACACAGCTTACAGGTGCCGGAGCCATTCAACTAGTAATTGAAAGAAGTTTTTTTATTCAATAGCTTACATCTAGAATAAAGGCTGGACAATCACTGTGTCACTGATGGTCATGTAATCTGCTTGTTTACAGACATGACACTCTATACAAATGATAGAAATGCTCCATTAAAAGGCTGTGTGGTAGAACATTAATGGAAGAACTGCTTTAATGCTGGATGCCAGAGAGATGTCAAGTTGAGGCACACATGAGCGATTATGTCTCTGGATAAACAAAACAGTCTAGGGAAAAGAAGAACTGTAAACAAACATACACTCTCAGGCTTCCTTTCAGATTTTTGACATATTTTCAACTACTAGACAGCAGCAGCCAAACAAACTACAGATCTGTACGCAAAGCAGAAATACATTTTCTATATACAGTGGTATGAAAAAGTTTGGGCACCCCTGATAATTTTCATGATTTTAGTTTATAAATCATTGGTTGTTCAGATCAGCAACTTGAGTTAAATATATCATATAGCAGATGAACACAGTGATATTTGAGAAGTGGAAATGAAGTTTATAGGATTTACAGAAAGTGTGCAGTAATTATTCAAACAAAATTAGGCAGGTGCATAAATTTGGGCACCCCAACAGAAAAATTACATCAATATATAGTACATCCTCCTTTTGTAGAAATAAATGCTTCCTACAGCTTCCAGTCTGGATTCTGGTTGAAGGTGCTTTGGACCATTCTTCTTTAGAAACATCTCCAGTTCAGTCAGGTTTGATGGTTTCCGAGCATGGACAGCCCACATTTTCAGTAATATTCATGTCTGGGGACTGAGATGGCCATTCCAGAACGTTGTCTGGTTTCCTCGGCATGAAGCCTTAGAAGAATTTTGAGCAGGTTTGGGGTCGTGGGCCTCGTTGCAACTTTGTCACTGATTCTTGAACTTGTTCTCATATCTGAGATATTAATGAATCCATGCGACCCTCTCAAATTTTACAAGATTCCTAGTACCTGCACTGGCCACACGTTCCACGCATATGGAACCGCCACCACATTAACTGTGGGTATCCAGTGGTTTGGTCTTTGGGATGCCTGTGTTCTTTTTCCGCTCCTTGTTATGGTCCAATCTTCCCAATTTTGTTTTCATCAGTACTCAGCACTTTATCCAAAATGAAGCTGGATTGTCCAATGTGCTGTGCACACCCAATGAACTCTGTTTGTTGGCATTCTGCAGAAAAGGCTTCTTCTGCTTATCTCCCATACAGCCAGCCTCGCCTTGGTGCAATTGCGCTGTAAGTTTTGAACGATGAACGTGACCACCAAATCTGCGCAAGATGAGGTTGTAGGTCTTTGAGGTGGTCTGTGCTTGACATGACTGTTTCTCACCACCTTCGCCTCTGCCTATCTAGATTTTTTTCTTGTCCTGCCCACTTCGGGAGTTCCTTAACTAGAACTTTGCCTGTGGTCTTCCATTGGCCTCACTTGTTCCCACAGTGAAAACTGACATCTAAAATCGCTCAGGCCATTTTGGAGCGTTGTTGTTGAGCTTCCCATGTTGCCACTCTTCAGAGAGATGCAAAGAGAAGAAAACCTCCAATTTGGCCACCGTAACCGCTTTTCTCATAGTTGGATTCACTTGTGTAGGTAGATCAAGGGTCAATGAGCTTACAAAACAATTTTGTGTTCAAAATTAGTGCTAAAGGTATTCAAATGACAAGGGTGCCCAAATTTATCATCCCTGCCTAATTTTGTTTGAATAATTACTGCACACTTCCTCTGCTGGTAAAACCTATAAACTTACTTTCACTTCTCAAATATCACGGTGTTCATCTGCTATATGATATATTTACCTGAAATTGCTGAGCTGGACAACCAATGATTTATAAAGAAAAATCATGAAAATTATCAGGGGTGCCCAAACTTTTTCATACCACTGTACATACTAAATGAAAAAACATATTACGTATTCCAACATAAAACAAAAAGGTTTTTATCTGTCAGCAAAAAGGCTTTAAAACAAAGTCTATAGAAGCCTAGTACATTTTACCACCTATTCCTTAATAAAATAAAGCAAAAGATCACTTGCATTACTAAAATCTAATTAAACAAGCAAGGATACTTCGTCTCTAAGCCAACTGAGATAATTAAACAGAGGGTCAGTTATGAGTTATGTCAAAGTACAGACTTGAACCAGCAGAGTCTTGCTTCAATTTATATCAGATTATGTATAAATCTGCAGATAAAGGAACACACTGTACAAAACCATAAGCGCCTTTTCTCATTTGTGAAACATGGTGGTGGTAAATTCAGAAAATTCTAAAGGGTTCACAAACTTAAGTACCACTGTAACAGCAGTGAACTGATACAAAATGAACACTAGGATTTTCTACTGGATAGCCAAATAGAAAGCAAGACACAATTCTCCCTAACACATACAGATTCTTAAGGGGCAGCAATTTTGTCATAGAACTGACTGTACTACAAAAAGGAACTGCAACCAGAATTAGGCCCGTGGGATCAATCAGTGTCTAAAAGACTGATGCAAGATCAAGCAGCCACAGATCCTCTCAGCTGGCATCCCAACACAATGCAAAAAATAATACACGAATTGTTGCAGCCACCCAATTTAATGCTAAATGGTTATGCATCTGTGGCCTTGATTTACTGAAATACAAAATAAACAGTTTAATTGCTTAAGCATTTTTCTTTTAGCTGTTAAAAATTTATATAAGTAGTAATGCCATGATTGCATATTCATTAAGGTTTATTTAAAGACACTGATAAAGTAATAACACTCTTCTTTACAATTGTGTACAATCCACAAGTCTTGTGAAAAGAAATTGTGTTCTGAATTCCTGTTTACATAGTCTTCAGTAAGAGTAGTACTTATTGCATAAGTCCTTGCATTAAACTACGGTAGTAGTGACCTTCAAAGAGATTGATTTGACACATACACAGACCTAAATTCATGTGCAGATGCAGTAATTAAATACACTAAAGTATATGGTGCACATTAATATCTGACAGCTAGCATGAAAATATCATGGAAGTATACAATCTCCTTTTCATTTGCACGATGTTTCACCTCCTCAGTGCTCAACAGCATAACGGCATGAGAGCCATTTATTTCCAAGGCTGAAGGCAAGATGAGAGGGAAAGCGTCGTTTGAATCTCCTACTGTGCTGCCCATGCATTTGGCTTCTTCTGACTAGCATACCTCTGAGACAAAATCACTCTGCCACTGAAAGCGATTTCTCCCTGTCATTAGGAGACAGAGTAAGGCCTACTGGTATAAAGGGAGCCATCAGAAAATTCTTTTGAACATTACTATGTAGCCATGTTGGCAGCTTCAGAGACAGTCCGCAGTAACATGATTGCACACATCTGGCACCTCATTAAAATGAGACATGATCTCTATAGAGTTAAGTGATTTAATAGTTTAAGGGAAAACATTAAAGTAAATGAATTGATGGACATTAAAACAGACTCATAAGTGATTTCTTCTCAGGTTTTCATGACATTATTTTATGATTAACTAAACAGCAGTTCAATTCAATAAATTAAAAGTAATTTTACTTATAGATTCTTATTTGCTATGATAGAACATTGTGTATTCTGTTAGCACAGTTTCTGTGACTGTGCATCAATTTTAATACAAGAAATTTCATATAACATTTATAAGACTAAACAATTCTAGAGGGAACTGTAACAGTTAATAAGAGTTAACTCTTATAAATATAAGGGTATTGTGATTGATGTCTCTCTCTTTTTAAGAAACTTCTATAGTACATGGCTAAAAAGCTGAGGCAAAAACTTTTTTTTTTCCAAGCTGTGTTTTTCTCTTCCAGCCCAAAAAAGTGACTTATTGCTGCCACCTTCTTATCTGATTTCAAGTATGTTGATATTTTGTATACGCATATCTATGCTCAGTGTCTTCATATGCTTGACACCATGTAACATGGTGCTTTGAGGTTCATTACCTCTCACCTCTCACTCAGCAGTATGAGTTAATCTCCAGTGTAAGATGGCCCTCTTTGCCAACAGTAGGCTTTCATATTGGTATACATTTATATATAATGCAATTCTTGCTAACCACTCATACCACCAATTTTTGGTAGTTTTATCAAAACTGCACTATATTGTTTGTGTTCTCAGGATTTATTTTGCTTTCTTTAACAAATATCCACATGGAATTTCTAAGAAGGTCTTTTGTGAATTAATATCGCTAAATGCTTCTAAATCCAAATGAAATGAAATGTGAGAAATTGCTGCAGTCTAAACTTATCTCGACTATGTCTGTTGCATGGCTATTTTTGCTGAGAGGCAAATTTGGCGACTTAACAAGGTTACAAAAAAAAAGACAAAGTGATACAAAGCGCATGAAGTCAAGTTTGCGATGAATAACAACTGTCATTATTAGATAAGTCTGTTCATTCTGCCACCATATTGGTAAGGCTATTCATATTTCAACAAGTGACCAGTCTCCTCCTCATACAGTGGGGCAAAAAAGTATTTAGTCAGCCACTGATTGTGCAAGTTCTCCTACTTAGAAAGATGAGAGAGGTCTGTAAATTTCATCATAGGTACACTTCAACTATGAGAGAAAAAATGAGAAAAAATCCAGGAAATTACATTGTAGGATGTTTAAATAATTTAATTATAAATTATGGTGGAAAATAAGTATTTCGTCAATAAATTTGGTTCAACTCAATACTTTGTAACATAACCTTTGTTGGCAATGACAGAGGTCAAATGTTTCCTGTAAGTCTTCACCACATTGGCACACACTGTAGCTGGTATTTTGGCCCATTCCTCCATGCAGATCTCCTCTACAGCAGTGATGTTTTGGGGCAACACGAACTTTCAACTCCCTCCACACATTTTCTATGGGGTTGAGGTCTGGAGACTGGCTAGCCTACTCCAGGACCTTGAAATGCTTTTTACGGAGCCACTCCTTAGTTGCCCGAACGGTATGTTTGGGATCATTGTCATGCTGGAAGACCCAGCCATGTTCCATCTTCAATGCTGTCACTGATGGATGGAGGTTTAGGCTTAAAATCTCAAGTTTAAAGTAAGATTAAAGTGCCACCTACTGACGGTCTGAAACTTGGTGGCTTAAGGGGGAGAATATCATTAATGACAACATACTTGTAAAGTGTATGGAAGGAAATCCGTCCTGCCATCACAGGTGGTGAGAGATGAGGTTAGTGAGTTAACGGGGTGCAAGATGAGACTAACGAGACTAACAAAGTTAGACTGTATATGGTGTCTCTTTCTGGGTTTTCTGTTGGTAACTGTGTCTGCTTATGCTGCTGCCTGTTATTTATATCTCAGTGGAATTTGTACCTGCTTAAATAAAGGCTAAATAAATTAATAAAATAACTATGTTTCACAGAGGAAACAATCAATTGATCAACTGAACAAGACTGATGTAAAGACAACAACCATCAGACTGGAGATAGCAAATGATTTTGATAGTCTTCTTTGTCACCCAGCATCAAAAACATTAAGAAAATAAAATAGAATCATTAAATAAATGATTCCAGAGTGAGGGAGGTTCAGACTTGAGAAAGGTTCTTTTGCTTTGTTTAGGTAGTCTGTTAACTGGGAATAAGGCAGACTAAAAGTAGTTCACAGAAAAACAAGAACTGGTAAACGCAAAAGTTATGTCCCAAAATCCTGTGGTGTCCAATTATAACAGTGTATATGAATTAGAGACAGTCATCTGAAGAAGATATCAAGCTGTCGGTAGAGAGCACTTTTTAATTACACAACATTGCAATGAATTAACATTGAAAGCGATCCATCATAACTGTTTTTTTTGCAACTGAAGTGCAGACTGTTAAGATGATTACACCTTTATTGATGCCTGAAACTAGAAGCACCATTGCAACATACCATGAAACAACAACTGTGACCTAATGCACTGAGGCCTGATAGTCACACTTTACTTGGCCTGTCCTTTACTGACAAAGATTTAAAAAGGTATAATCTACTGCCTCCGGATTTTATATATTTCTGCATAAATATGACCTAAAACATCTTCACACAGGTCCTACAAGGAGATAAAGAGAACCCATTTAAAAAATTAGACAAAAATATTATACTTGGTCGTTTATTTATTGAGGAAAATCATCCAATATTACATATTAGTGAGTGGCAAAAGTATGTGAACCTCTGGGATTAGCAGTTAATTTGAAGGTGAAATTAGAGTCAGGTGTTTTCAGTCAATGGGATGACAACCAGGTATGAGTGGGCACCCTGTTTTATTTAAAGAACAGGGATCTATCGAAGTCTTCACAACACGTTTGTGGAAGTGAATCATGGCACGAACAAAGGCGATTTCTAAGTACCTCAGAAAAAGTGTTGTTGATGCTCATCAGGCTGGAAAAGGTTACAAAACCATCTCTAAGGAGTTTGGACTCCACCAATCCACAGTCAGACAGAATGTGTACAAATGGAGCAAATCCAAGATGTTGTTACCCTCCTCAGGAGTGGTCGACCAACAAAGATCACTCCAAGAGCAAGTCGTGTAATAGTTGGTGAGGTCACAAAGGACCCCAAGGTAACTTCTAAGCAACTGAAGGCCTCTCTCACATTGGCTAATGTTAATATTCATGAGTCTACCATCAGAAGAACACTGAACAACAATGGCGTGCATGGCAGGGTTGCAAGGAGAAAGCCACTGCTCTCCAAAAAGAACATTGCTGCTCATCTGCAGTTTGCTAAAGATCACGTGGACAAGCCAGAAGGCTACTTGAAGAAAGTTTTGTGGATGAGACCAAAATGGAATTTTTGGTTTAAAAGAAAAGTGTTATGTTTGGAGAAAGGAAAACACTGCATTCCAGCATAAGAACCTTATGCCATCTGTAAAACATAGTGTTGGTATTATCATGGTTTGGGCCAGTTTTGCTGCATCTGTGCCAGGACGGCTTGCCATCAGTGATGGAACAATGAATTCTGAATGATATCAGAGAACTCTAAAGGAAAATGTCAGGACATCTCTCCATGAACTGAATCTCAAGAGAAGGTGGGTCATGCAGCAAAACAACGACCCTAAGCACACATGCTGTTCTACCAAAGAATGGTTAAAGAAGAATAAAGTTAATGGTTTAGAGTAGCTAAATCAAAGTCCTGACCTTAATCCAATCGAAATGTTGTGGAAGGACCTGAAGCCAGCAATTAATGTGAGGAAACCCACTAACATCCCAGAGTTCAAGCTGTTCTGTTCAGAGGAATGGGCTAAAATTGTGCAAGACTGATCAAAAGTTACTGGAAATGTTTAGTTTCAGTTATTGCTGCACAGGGGGGTCACACCAGATACTGAAAGCAAAGGTTCACATACTTTTGCCACTCACTAATATGTAATATTGGTTAATTCTCCTCAATAAATAAATGACCAAGTGTAATATTTGTGTCACATTTGTTTCACTGGGTTCTCCTTATCTACTTTTAGGACTTGTGTAAAAAATCTGAAGATGTTTTAGGTCATATTTATGCAGAAATATATAAAATCCTAAAAGGTTCAGAAACATGCAAGCACCATTGTATGTGAAAGGATACATTGATCATAGCAGTTAACTAGTCTAACAGTGATATTTTTAAGTACACCAGTCCAATGCTCCTACTCTTTTGTGCAGAGACTGAATCACAAAAAACGAAAACAGTGTGTTTTTCTAGCCTGTGATTTGTTTCTCCTTGCTATGGTACATTCTCATTTCCCGAGTGATAGCTTAATCAGCAGAGTGTGAAGGTGAGACAATTGACCATTTTCCTGAGATAATCCATATAGACATAAATAAACAACATCCAAACAAGGAGACAGCAGTGTATTTCGAAATATTTGAAACAAAAACATCTGAATCAGAGCTAGGTTGCTGAAATAAATGCTCTATACAGTGGTGCTTGAAAGTTTGTGAACCCTTTAGAATTTTCTGTATTTCTGACCTATATAGGACCTAAAACATCATCAGATTTTCACACAAGTCCTAAAAGTAGATAAAAAGAACCCAGTTAAACAAATGAGACAATGATATTATACTTGGCCATTTATATATTGAGGAAAATGATATTACATATTAGTGAGTGGCAAAAGTATGTGAACCTCTAGGATTAGGAGTTAGTTTGAATATAAAATTAGAGTCAGGTGTTTTCAATGGAATGACAATCAGGTGTGAGTGGGCACACTGTTTATTTAAAGGATCTATCATTATCTTCTCTTCACACCACATGTTTGTGGAAGTGTATCATGACACGAACAAAAGAGATTTCTGAAGCCCTCAGAAAAAGAGCTGTTGATGCTCATTAGGCTGGAAAAGGTTACAAAACCATCTCTAAAGTGTTTGGATGCTGCCAATCCACAGTCAGACAGATTGTGTACAAATGGAGGTAATTCAAGACCATTGCTATTATTAGTGTTGTGCAGTTGTTGCTGCACAGGGGGAGTCACACCAGACACCAAAAGCAAAGGTTCACATACTTTTGCCACTCACTAATATGTAATATTAATAGAACACTCGAAAGGGTTCACAAACCTTCAAGCACCACTGTAGGAAACTATGTGCACAAGCAGTACATAAAGAGAAAGGGTTACTGTAGTGCTCTCTGCATGACTTGGTCTGATTCTTAGTCATCTATGTGGGCAATGTACATTATGTGTTCAAACACAATTCAATAACAGAAGGCCATTAACCAGAGCTTTATATAAATAATTATACCTCTCATAGTGTGTATTGTTTAAAATAATTTAAAAAGACGGGGCATCTTCTACAGCCACTAAAGATGCTGCCATATCTGAATAAGAACATGTTCATCTTAATTCACTCACCAGGTCCAACAGTCATGTTAAAAAAAAAAAACTACAATCCAACTCCTTATACGAGCATGCTATGACAAATTCCAGAGGGTTGTTTGATTACCAAACCACAGCAGATGAATAAGCCCATGCATGTTATAGCAATATATAACTGTTTATACAGGTAATGGAGGCTGGACAATTTAACACATCATATGAAAAGGGTCCTAATAAAAACAGTGTTAATAACAGTAATAATATTTAGTGTACATTCATTTATCATGTGGCCAGTTATCTCAGCAATAAAACTTTAGTGAAAGTGACCCTTATCCTGGTCAGGGCTGGGGAGGAGTTGGTCGATCTGACCCAATCTCAAAATACATTGAACACAGGCAAAAATGCTCCTTGGACAGAGTCCATCGAAAGGGCCCATACCCACACCACCTGATCTTCACATCCTCATAAACTGCTGTTTGTAGCAGTTGGTTCTGATATCTAAGCAACTGGAGCCACCATTAAAAAGTGAAGAAGGCAATATACCAATCAAACTCTTCTAGGCCACACAGATGGTGACCTATACGTGACACAACCGAAGATAAACCCCACATATTTTTTAAAAACCAGCTGTGCCTGATGTAGTCAGTGCAATGGCACTCCTTAGAATGGATGGACAGTGACAGCATTACTATCTATTGTCCAATGCCTTATGCACATCAATATGCATGTGCTCAGATGCTGTGGTAGTCTATGATGCTAGTGCAGCATCACATTGACCTGAGTTCAAGTACTAGCAATGCTTTCTAGGCTGGTCAGGTGTCCCATGCAGGTATGATTGGCTGTGTTTGAGGGAGGAGAGGATGGTCTGGGGGTCATCCATGATCCCTAGCCAGCGATACCTAGAGTCTTGCCCAAGGGACATTTATGCCTGCATCCCATGTTTTCCAAGGATAGGCAGGACAGCACCCACAACCCTAACAAGGAAAACAAGGTTATACTGTGAAAGAAAACAATAAACCCCATGAATATGCCAAAGGCTCAAAAGCCAAATACATTTTTTCTTCAGTGATAAACTGAAAACTCCTGGGAAATTAGTGAGTTGCAAAAATCGTGCCTCAAGTGACATTCACTAAAGGGCCTCACTTGGAAAGAGTCCAGAGGCTGATCTAAGGGGATCGAAGGCTGCAGCATACACAGTCACTGGTGATTAAGTCCAGTTGTTCTAGCTACTCTTTTACACAATCTAATCTGGCATACTGTGCAACACAGTTATAGAGTAGCATAAAATCAATTATTTAAGGTTCTTACGCCAGTGAGAATATCTTTAATATCTTTACCATTTTAAATTAGACGACGAGTTTAATGAAAGTGACAGGAAGTAGTTGGACACAGATTGCTGAAGCACAACCTGCTCGCTTCCACATGCAGTAAAGCAGTTCAAATCCCATTCTCACTACATATTTGCTATACACATCAGCTTCTGTTTGCACCTGTGCCTTCAGCTTTACCTTCAGTTAACAGTGACAGAGGGGAAATTGAGAGAAATTGGTTCATTGCAGTAAGTGACGGTAAGACAGCTAAATAAATAAAAAGGACAAAGAAGGTGGATGTTGGTATAGAGGAGTCTGCATCCAGACAGTGATGTGTGAGTGGTTTACTTTCCTGAATACGCAGATATCAGAAAAACACATATTAAAATTCTATGGCCCTCTGCACCACTACTGTAGTTTCCCTCTGCTGCTTCCTAATAGAAATTTTACAGACGTTACCTCCATATTTTTACCTCCATACTGCTACAAAAAACACATAACCAACAAAAAACGCTGCATTAAACTTACCAAGTGTTCAAGAACAGTTAAAACACAAAAAGGAGCACGTTTACAGTATATTTACAGTATATGGCATTTTAAAGTTAACAACCTCGTTAAAGGTCTCAAATGTGAAAACCTCGTAGAGACAACTCTTCAATAAATACAGCAGAGCCTTATCCATTAGCCCAATCTGTCTGCAAATGTGTCCCCGAGCCACACTAACTATGGCATTCACTACTGAAAACTGCTTCCCAAAGTTACAAAGACTTTAAAACACTAGTCTTTTGTTTTGTATACATTGTCAAAATATCTGAAACACGTCAACCCTCAAAGTAAACACAGTCAAACCCTGCTCTCTGGACAAATTCTTGATATAACATTTGAAGAATATTAAGCCCAACTTGCTATCAAAACCACTAACTAGCTATCAGCTGATCAGCTGACTAGCTGATCAGGAAAAGAGCACAATATTCTAAGATCTAAGCTCTCAAAAGTGAAGTATGGCGTGCCTCAGGGGTCAGTGTTTGGCCCGCTTTTATTCTCTCTGTACATGCTGCCACTAGGCTCAGTTATTCGTAAACATGGCATTAGTTTCCACTGCTATGCAGATGATACACAGCTGTACATATCGGCCAAACCTAATGACAGCCTTACAATCAACAAAATCGAGGACTGTGTAAAGGAAATAAGAGATTGGATGTTATTTAATTTACTTAACTCAGATAAAACTGAGGTTCTATTAGTGGGACCCAAGGCTGTGAGAGACAGGTTAGCTACATTTATCCTAAATCTAGATGGCTGTCCAGTATTGCCCAGTCCGTCTGTAAAAAACTTAGGTATCACATTTGATTCAGATCTCTTCTTTGATGCGCACATTAGCAGCATCACTCGAATTGCTTTCTTTCATTACGTAATATCGCTAAAACTTAGAAATATCCTCTCTTTTAATGATGCGGAGAAACTGGTTCATGCGTTTATAACCTCAAGGTTGGATTACTGTAATGGCTTACTTACTCGATGCTCTAGTAAATCTATAAACTTCAATTAGTTCAGAATGCAGCTGCCCGAGTGCTAACTCGAACTAGAAAATTTGATCACATCACTCCTGTTCTATCATCACTGCACTGGTTACCAGTCAAATTCCGCATTGATTACAAAATACTTCTTATAACTTATAAAGCTCTACATGGCCTGGCCCCACATTATCTGAGTGAACTCTTAGAGTTTTACAATCCAACTCATCTACTTTGTTCGCAGGGTGCAGGACTTCTTTTAGTTCCTAGAATTAAAAAAGTCACAGCAGGGGGAAAGGCTTTTTCATACATGGCCCCCCAACTATGGAATAAACTTCCCACTTTCGTTCGAGACTCAGACACTCTCCAAAATTTTAAGTCTAGGCTAAAGACATACTTATTTACGCAGGCTTTTGACTAGATTTAGACTGGGCTGCATGGCTCGGGTCACTGGGGCCGGAGTCTGGAGTCAAGTCTGGCCTGCCTGCCTTGTCCGCTAGCCGGGAGAGTCAGGTGGGTGGTCTGGCTGAACTGGGCTTCAGTCCTCGTGATCTTGACTCGTGCATCCTTGCCTTAGAGTAAAAGCAGAGCTGGGGGTTCACAGTCAAAGAGCCTTACAGTGATCAGAGACATTGGGTTGCTGTCTTCTGCCTCCCGTTGGGTTGCCGATGTCTCATGTGATCCCTCTTGGCTGTGTTACCTACCAGTTCTCCTGCTATAGCTAATGCTGCCGGGGTCTCATGCTCCACATGGCATCAGTGATTGTTAATAGACACTGTGCTCTTAATCAATAACTAATTACATTTTCTGTTTTCTCTCTGAGCTGTGTTCCGGTACCAGTTCCAGCCCCACACATGATGTTCATCTATGAGCTCTCCCACTCAGCTGCTTCATCATCACTCCATCCCCATCATACCCGGGCCACTTAATTGTCCCCAATGTGCATAATTCACATTTTATTCGACAAGACTCCATGACTTTTAGTTCGCTCTTAGATTTATCATCAATACCCGGTCCACTTAATGTCGATGTGAATACTTCCCATTTTATTCGACTTTGACCCTGACTTTAATTCGCTCTAATTTATCCTCTCCGCCCCCTAGAGGTTGGGTCCCCTTTTGCGTCCTGTCCTCCCAGGTTTCTTCAGAACTAGGGATTTTTCCTTTCCCTGGTCCGCCCTAGGGCTTGCTCAATTTGGTTATTGGACTTAGTTTATTAGGAAGAATCTCAACTTGTAACGTGTCTTTGAGACTAAATGCTCCATTGTAAAAAGCGCTATATTAAATAAATCTTACTGACTGACTTGACTCTATAACAAAATGCTACTCACCTCTAACTACACTCTCCACTTTTTCTTTTTCAGTGCTTTAACATGAGTTGGTCATTTTAAGTTATTCGTGGTAGAGTCCCTGCTCATTACAGAAACAAACCCACCCCACCCAGAGACAGCATACAGGAGGAACAATCAAATCCCCTTCACCACTATATTATGCTCCCATTATCGGAATTGTTGTTATTTTGATTCAAACCATTTAACAAGGTACACTTGATAGAGCCAGGGTGCCAGCCGGGCCTAATCACTTGCATTTTATCTGAAGATATGAAAGAGAGCAGCTGCTTGATTTTGAAGATAACATTCGCTTTTACATTTTCACAAGTAAACTTTGTGAAAGTTTGTTATAAAGACTTACCATTGAACAAGTATTATCAAGAAACTTGGATTTAAAATATATCAGTGTGTTAAACACAAACACTGCTATGTGTTAACAGAACATGTAGACTGTCCACGCTCGCTGGCCACCGGCCGCCAACGTCACCTGCCCACATCACAATCACACGCACCTGTTTTCCTCATTTTCATCTCCAAACCCACCACTATTTAAACCGCCTCACCTCAACTATCACCGCGATTAATGTGAGTACTCGCCGCGTCCCAAACGCTCGCCATCTCCGCTCCCTACCGTATTCGTCCGGCACCCCGCGTCCCTAACGCGCCCGGTTCTAATCCGCGGCCCCATGTTCGTTGCTTGTGATTTCCTTTCCACCCGTTTTACAGCCTCGTTCTTAGTTTGCGTTGTTCCACCCTTTCACCCTTGCCTGAGTTCGCTGTTTGTGTACCCCTCATTGCCCTTTGTTTAATAATAAATCCTGCTTTCCCCTTTGTTCTAACCTGCCATCGTCTCCTTCCTCGCCGCCCCCTTACAGATTATCCCGCCGTAACAATGGAGACGCAAGGTTCCCTTACCTCCTTACCTCTCCGTTTTCCCTCGCCGTTTCTTATTGCGACCCTGCCTCCTGCTGGCCATTTGTGGTACAGTGCAGGGCTTACTTTGATTTTCACCAATTCAATTCCGAGCACGAAAAGGTGTCCTTTCTGTTCCTTCACCTTGGCGGTGAAGCCCTGGTTTGGGCCACTCACATGTGGCCGGTGCTCCGGGCGGGTTCCATGGAGCTATTTCTGGAGGAGCTGGAGTTCGCTTTTGGCTCCCCGTGGGACTCCCCGGGCATCGACGCTGTGGGTTCCAGCACTGCAGAACCCGCTCGCCCTGTCCGGTCTGCACGGGTTGGTAAAGTGCTGGATCCCCAGCTTACCACCAGCCGGACCGCCCTAACCAGGTGTCAAAGCGAACTGCCTGCCGACAATTTCATTTTTAGTCGCTCTTGTTTTTTACTCGATCCTTCAGTTCCTAGCGTTCGTGTTTCCAAACACGCCTCAGAACCCCTAGTTCTCGATGGTGGTACCGCTCAGTCAGCTTCCTCGACACCGACACCCGCACTGCGTTCGTTTGGGACACGGACGGTCGCATCACCCCCGCTCGTGCCCACTCCCGCGTGCGTCTCGGATGTCGGTGCCAGTGGCTGCCCCAAGGACATCTGCAGTTCCGGTGGCTGCCCCAAGGACATCTGCAGTTCCGGTGGCTGCCCCAAGGACATCTGCATTTCCGGTGGCTGGCCCCCAAGGACGTCCTGGCAGTTCCGGTGGCTTGCCCCCAGGGACTTCTGCAGTTCCTTGGCTGCCCCAAGCACATCTGCAGTTCCGGTGCTGCCTCCAGGGTGTCTCAGTTCCGGTGGCTGTCCTCCAGGCGTCTTCTGCAGTTCCGTTGGCTGCCTCCAGGGGGGGGTTGTCTGCTGTCCCGGTGGCTGACCCCAGGCACAGAACCCTTTCTAAAGGCTCCGTCCACGTCCGAAGCTTTTCCAAAGGCCACTTGCCCTCCACGGAGACTCCGTCTGAGACCTCACTAACGGCCGCAACCCCCAGAGAAAAACCGTTCGAGATTGTCTCCTCCATAGAGACCCCCAAGTCGGCGCCTCTGCTGTCAAGCATCACGTCGCCACGACTCTGCTCTCAGCATCACGTCGACCACGGCTCTTCTCTCAGCATCACTTCGTCCACGACTCTGGCTCTCAATCATCACGTCGTCCACGACTCTGCTCTCGGCGTCACGTCGTCCACGGACTCTGCTCTCAGCATCACGTCGTCCCCGACTCTGCCTCTCAAGCTCACGTCGTCCACGACTCTGCTCTCAAGCATCACTCTCCACGACTCTGCTCTCAGCCATCACGTCGTCCACGACTCTGCTCTCAAGCATCACGCGTCCCGACTCTGCCTCAATCATCAACGTCGTACCGACTCTGCTCTCAAGCATCCGTCGTCCACTACTCTGCCTCTCAAGCATCACGTCGTCCACGACTCTGCTCCTCAATGCATCACGTCGTCCAGGAAACGACTCTGCTCTCAAGCATCACGTCGTCCACGACCCGCTGCAAGCATCACGTCGTCCACGACCCCGCTGACAAGGCATCACGTCGTCCACGACTCTGCTCTGCGCCCACTCGTCGTCCACGACTCTGCTCTGCAGTCCACTCGGCGTCCCACGACTCTGCTCTGCGCCACTCGTCGTCCACTACTCTGCTCTGCGCCACTCGTCGTCCACGACTCTGCCTGCAGGCCACCTCGTCGTCCCGACTCTGCTCTTCAGCCACTTTCGTCCGTCCACGACTCTGCTCTGCGCCACTCGTCTCCACGACTCTGCTCTGCAGCCACTCGTCTTCCACGAACCTGCTCTGCACCACTCTTCGTCCACGACTCTGCTCTGCAGCCACTCCGTCCACTACTCTGCTCTGGCAGCCACTTCTGCGTCCACGACTCTGCTCGCGCGCCACTCGTCGTCACGACTCTGCTCTTGCAGCCACTCGTCGTCCACTACTCTGCTCTGCAGCCACTCGTTTCCCCCCCCCCCCCGTCCACGCTCTGCTCTCAGCCCACTCGTCGTCCACGACTCTGCCTCTGCAGCACTCGCGTCCACTACTCTGCCTCTGCAGCCACTCGTCTTCCACGACTCGCTCTGCAAGCCACTCGTCGTCACACGACTCAGCTCTTCAGCCACTCGTACGTCCCACTACTCAGCTCTGCCGCCACTCGTCGTCACGACTCAGCCCTGCAACCGCTCGTCGTCCACTACTCAGCTCTGTCAGCCGCTCTTCGTCCACGAACTCACTCTGCAGCCACTCGTCTTCTCGCTGCCAAGCATAGGGCGCGCTCGTCGTCTCTGCTGCCAAGCAGGGCCGCCTCGTCGCCTCTCTGTGGCAACGTCGCCCCCCTCGTCGCCTCTGCTGTCAGCCGTCGCCCACCCTTCGTCGCTCTGCTGTCAAGCTCGCCGCCCCTCGCCTCTGCTCTCAGCATCGCCCACGTCGCCTTCTGCTCCCAAGCATCGCCACGTCTCCTCTGTCTTCAAGCATCGCCACGTCCCTCTGTCGTCAAAGCATCGCCAACGTCGCCTCTGCCGTCAAGACATCGCCACGTCCGCCTCTGCCGTCAAGCATCGCCACGTCGCCTCTGCCGTCCAGCAACCCGCCTCGCCTCTGCCGTCAACAACGACAACGTCGCCCTCGCCTCTGCCGTCAAGCACTCCCTCGCCTCTGCTTGACCGCAAACGCCCGCCCTCGCCTCTGTTTGCTACCAAGCAACGCCGCTCCCTTCCTGCTGACAAGCAACGCCGCCTCGCCTCTGCGTCAAGCAAACGCCCCGCCCGCCCGCTCTCCTCTGCTGTCAAGCCAACGCCGCTCGCCTCTGCTGTCAAGCAACGCAAGCCTGCCTCTGCTGTCAACCGCCTCCTCGCCTCCTGCTGTCAAGCAACTCCGCCCTCGCCTCTGCTGTCAACAACGCCGCCTCGCCTCTGCTTTCAAGCAACGCCGCCCGTCCCTTCTGCTGTCAAGCAACCCGCTCGCCTCTGCTGTCAAGCAACGCCGCCTCGCCTTCTGCTGTCAAGCATCGCCGCCCCTCGTCCGCTGCTGTCCAATCAGCATCGCCTTCCTCTCCGCTGCTGTCAAGCTCGCCGCCTCGCCGCTGCTGTCAAAGCATCGCCGCCTCGCCGCTGCTGTCAAGCATCGCCGCCAACCTCGCCGCTTCTGTCAAGCATCGCACGCCGCCTCGCCGCTGCTGTCAATCGATCGCCGCCTCGCCGCTGCTGTCAAGCATCGCTCTCGCCGCTGCTGTCAAGCATCGCCGCCTCTCCGCTTCTGTCAAGCATCGCCGCCTCGCCGCTGCTGTCAAGCATCTGCCGCCCTCGCCTCTGCTTTCAAAGCATCGCCGTCCTCTCCTCTTCTTTCAATCCCTCTCACGTCCTTCTCCTCTTCTCTCAAGCATCTTCCTCCTCCGCCTCTTCTCTCCATCATCTCTCCAAATGCCGTCTCCTCTTCTCTCAAGCCTCTCCGCCCTCGCCTCTTCTCTCAAGCATCGCCGCCTCGCCGCTGCCGTCAAGCATCGCCGCCTCGCCGCCTCCCCGCCCTCAAGCGTCGCCGCCGTCGACCTCGCTCCTCCCCCTCCCTCAATCGTCTCCCTCCTCTCCTGCCTCCGCGTTCACCGTCGCCATCCTCTCCGCTCGTCCGCCGTCAAGCGTCGCCGCTCGCGCTCCGCTTCGTCTGCCTCCATCTCCGCCTCCGCTCTAACAGCATCGCCTCATCGTGGCCCCCACGCCCGACCACCGCCCACTGTTTGGCGGTCCCCTCCTAGGTCCGCAACCGGCGAGGATACCCCCCGAGACAGACTGCGACCCGGGGGGCTCTTTCTGGAGTCCCTAGCTCCGTCTCGGACTCCTTGGGGGTGGCTCTGTCACGCTCGCTTGGCCACCACGCCAGCGTTCACCTGCCCACATCACAATCTCACCCACCGTTCCTCATTTTCATCATCACACACCCACACTATTTAAACCCGCACTCACCTCACTTCACCGCGTATTAATGATGAATTTCCTCGCCGCGTCCACACGCTCGTCATCTCCGCGTCCCTAACCGTATCGCGTCCGGCACCCGCGTCCCTAACGCGCCCGGTTCGAATCCTCGCCCAGTTTTCGTTGCTTGTTTGATTTCCCGTCCACCGTTTTACAGCCTCGGCTTAGTTTGCGTTGTCCACCCGTTTTCACCCTTGCCTGAGTTCGCTGTGTGTGTACCTCATTTGCCCTTTTGTTTAATAAATCCTGCTTTCCTTTGTTCTAACCTGCATTCGTCTCCTTCCCTCGCCGCCCGCCGTTACAGTAACTAAGGCCAAAGTCAACTCACTTGTATGTTTGTGAGTTGATCAAGCATAAAATGGTCTCATCCATTCACATGTTCAATCAAAACAAACCAATGACATTATTTGTTGACAAACTACGTCATGGAAAAGCACCAATACAAAACAAAGTGAGACTGCAGCTTCATTCCCTCATGGACAACTCTGTTTTCAGGGGTTGATTTTGACACCTGTTTATGTTTGTAGGGAATATTCCAACAAGGCAGACAAAAGTGGTTATTTCTTGTTGGAACTACAACTTTTAGAAAACAGTCGTTCCAGTGTCACAGCAAAGATCTCTGTCAGATGGCGTATAAAGCAAAATAAAAGCAGATAGTTCGTCTGGACCACAGGACATGTGTAACAATAACATATCACAAAGAAAAAACCTTTCACCGACTGTCCATTATACATGCAAATGATAATGTTAAAATAATTTATAGCTTCAAGGTGAATGTATTTATAATGATATAGAAATACAATTCAGTAGTAGGAATTTGTGCAGTTTTATCTAAGAACGTTGTTTGAATCAGTAGGGATACTCTGGTGATCTATGAGGTTTATGGGAATCTTACAACAGAAAGAAATTAAGTGAAGGTATACTATGAGAATGTACACATTTTAAAAATAAATAATTATCTATATTAGCTTGTGTGCTTATTTATATGTGAATAAACCTTTAAAATACAGATTAATATTTGTTCAGTAGGACAGCAGATATTTTGTTAGGTACAGTGAACTTTCCATTTTGCTTAGAAAAAAGGTTGAACCCTGTTTTGTATTAGTTACAATGTTTAAAATAAATTCCAGTTGAGTTTGGAAGTAAAAGACTTGTATGTGTGTGTGTTGTGGGCGGGAGGGTTGGTTGGTGGAGGAGCTTGAAAAATATGAAGCTTGAAAAAGGTTTGAGAACCAATAATATAAAGACATTTTTTCACTTTTCATTCGAATTATTATGCTGAGTAAGTATATGATTTGTAATTCAAAAAAGCAAAACAGAAGCATATTCACTAGCAGTCTTAGCCTTTTGGCCCCCACTGTATGCACAACCCTATATCAGAAGGAATTTGAGATGGTATGGAAAATGCAAAAAAAAAAAACCAGACAAACAAACAAAAAACAACAACAACAACGCAGTGTGTCTTATATTTACTTTACTTAATTTTATTGGAGACAGTATGAATCCAAGACATTTCATGTTTTTTTTCTGATCAACCTTATTTGATTTGTTAATAAACATCCATTTCTGTATTTCAGGCCAGCAACACATTCACAAAAGGTTGGGCCAGGGCAATTTAGGGCTAGTAATGAGGTAAAAAACTAAATAATTATGTGATTTCACACAGGTAATCAACAGGTGATGGCAATCATACAAAAGCAATAACCAAGATTGGACAGGACTTGCGTATTTTTTCCTCTACAGTGCTTAATATCAGTAAACAATTCAAAGATTCTTCAAGATTCAAAGATTCATCCCTATAGGGAAAAGACACAAACTTAAACTAAAGACCCGTGATCTCTGATCCCTCAGATAGCACTCCATCAAGAACCATCATCCATCAATTGCTGATAATAGCCACATGGGCAATAGATTACTTTGACAAATAGTGCTTGAGCTACATTAAAAAATGTCACTTAAAATATTACTACTGAGCAAAAAAGAAGCCTTATCTTAACTATCTCCAGAAGCCGCGTTGAATTCTCTGGACTCTGAGGCATCTATGATGCACCATCACACAGTTGAAATGTGTATTGTGGTCAGAGGAATCAGTATTCCAGATCTTTTTTGGAAGAAATGAACACTGTATGCTCCAGACCAAAGATGAACAGGACCATCCAGACTGTTATCAGCTACAAGTCCAAAAGTAAGGGCCTGGCATGGTATGTGGTTGGGTCAGTGCACTTGGGGAAGGTAATTTACACTTATGTAATGGCACCATTTATGCACAAAAGTACATTGAGATTTTAAAGCAACGCAAGTTGCCTTCAAGATGACATCTTTTCCAGGAATGTCTGTGCTAGAGGGCAGCATCGTCTCAAGTATCATCCCGATGCTCATACAGCGTTCTGTGGCAGATTCACAACACCTGCTGGCTCAGGTATTTAAGAATGTCCCTGAGTTCTTCCTCAGTTCATGGACAGATGTAATGACATTACCCTTTAGCATTCTCTGATATAATTCAGAATTCATGGTTCCATCAATGATGGCAAGCCGCCCTGACCCAGATGCAGCAAAACAGGTCCAAACCATGATACTACCACCACCATGTTTCACAGATGGGATAAGGTTTTTTTGCCCGTATGCAGTGTTTTCCTTTCTCCAAACATAAGCTTTTCTTTTTAAACAAAAAGTCCTATTTTGGTCTCGTCCATCCACAAAACATTCTTCCAATAGCCTTCTGGCTTGTCCACGTGATCTTTAGCAAACTGCAGACGAGCAGCAATGATCTTTCTGGAGAGCAGTAGCTTTCATCTTGCAACCCTGCAATGCACGCCATTGTTATTCAGTGTTCTTCTGATGGTGGACTCATGTGAGAGAGACCTTCAGTTGCCTAGAAGTTACCCTGGGGTCCTTTGTGATCTCACCAACTATTACTCACCTTCTTCTTGGAGTGATCATTATTGGTCGACCACTCCCGGGGAGGGTAACAATGGTCTTGAATTTCCTCCATTTGTAAACAATCTGTCTGACTGTGAATTGGTGGAGTCCAAACTCTTTAGAAATGGTTTTATAACCTTCTACATCCTGGTGAGCATCAACAACTCTTTTTTCCTCAGAAATATCCTTTGTTTGTGCCATGATACACTTCCACAAACATGTGTTGTGAAGAGCAGACTTTGATAGATTCCCGTTCTTTAAATAAAACAGGGTTTCCACTCACACCTGATTGTCATCCCATTTATTGAAAACACCTGACTAATTTCACTTTCAAATTAACTGCTAATCCTAGATGTTCACATACTTTTGCCACTCACTAATATGTAATATTGGATCACTGTCCTCAATAAATAAATGACCAAGTATAATATTTTTGTCTCAATTGTTTATCTGCTTTTAGGACTTGTGTGAAAATCTGATGATGTTTTTGATCATATTTATGCAGGAATATAGAAAATTCTAAGGGGTTCACAAACTTTCAAGAACCACTGTAACTATGTAGAGTCGCAAGGCTCGAGGTAAGCCAGGGCTTTAGCTGGTCAGGACAGGGTCAGACTCTAATCTGGTCACCGGGTCCCAGGTGGCACCCCCCCCTACGCTAATCTCCCCTAGCAGCGTCGTGGCTCCTGTTGCCCCTTCCTCTCTGTGATCGGGCCGATACTACCCTTTCACTATTATCTCATGCACGAGGGATGCTGCGCAGCATTCAGTCTTGTCCCTCATCTCCGCGCATCCGTTTCATGCTCCGTTCAGGTAGGCTTGCGCTGTGGTGCGTCGGCCCTGTGTACAGAGAACCGTGCTTCACCTCGTGCATGCTTGGGTATGTAAACTAATCCCTGAGACATCCCTTGCAGCTTGACACACGTTCCTCCTCTATTTGCGGTTCTGAATGCGCGACTGCGGCTCCGGTCACCCTCGCGTTTCCGCCGAGTCCTTCTGGATCTCCGGATTTCCGCACGGTGAGGCCATATCCCCTTTTGTTTTAGTTCGCTAATCCTCGTTTTTAACGCTCTGTAATAATCTGTAGAGCTACTGTCCTCTGAGCGCTTTCTGTTTTGTTCTGGGAACGCTGCGCTGAGTCAGCGTACTCCCACACTCCACTCGGGTGCACTCTGCGAATGCGCGTAGTGGAGGCACGCTGTAAGCGTACCTTGGCATAGGGGCACCATACGCTAATGGCGTAAGTTTTTGGTTTGGTTATTTCGGTTCTTTTCTTCAGTGGCCAAGTGGCGCATTGGGTTTACATAGTATCTACCCACGTGCTCATCCAGGGTTCAATCCTCAGATGCTGAAGCTGTTATTTAAGTTGGTTTATTTTCTTACTTTATTGTTTAATTAGTTGCTTTTATTTATTTATATTTGGTTCACAATTTCCATTTGAAGGTAACTACGATTGGATCCTAAAATCCCTTTTACTTTTGTTTTCCTGGTTCGCCAGGGTTTTTAATATGGTGAACCGTAACACTTTCATTCTGCCATTTTTAAACAAGAGAGAGAAAATGCAACCTCAATCCATCTTGCGTAACTCTGTATAATGTAGTTGGATTACAATCAAAATCTTTATTAAGATGTGTATGCTTACTATGCATGTAAGCTTAGCATATTGCCTGTAAATGTATAAGAATTTCGAAGCCTTTCTACCATTGTACTTGTACAAATCACTTTAGTGAAATGCTAATACAAGCACAGCTTAAAAATGAGAGTTCTTTGCTAACACCCATAACACATATTTCACTCTATATTAAGGCACAGACAGACTGAAGTGTGAGATAAAGATGACATAGATGAGAGCAGGGTGAATGTGATATATAGCCTATCACACTAGCAGAACAAATATGAACCTGAGAAAGTGGTAACACCATCAGTTTAAAGTAAATTAAGAGTCCATTTGACAGATTCGTAGTGTCCAACAGATTCCCTTGGCTGATGACTTCGGATGAAAAACATACGCAACATTATAGATATGGGGAGAACTATACTAAAGATATTTTAAATGTATTCAGTAAGACTGCATATAAGTATACTGTGTAAATATATAGTAATACTATACAAGCCCCACCCAGATTCGCTTGTATAATATTTTGTATGGAGTACTTGTAAGAAGAATAAAACATAAAACATAATTTTAAAATAATGTTAGAACAGTGTATTACAAGTAAATTAGACAGTGGAGTAGAATGCACTGATTATACCGTTATCTAGCCGCAATGCATATGAAAGCCAGAAAAAACCACAACACAAAGGCTAAGAAATGTGAAAGACATTATCGTAACACATTTAGTAATTCATAAAAGTATCAAATGCACTGTCATGTACTGTTATATATAATATTACCTGTACATTATGTAATCAGATTTCTTTGGTACAAGGGACTAGAATACCACATAATTTATTTCAGATATTCCAGATCACAGGGATGCCACACCCCCACCCCTGCATGCATGGGAAGGAAACCACTTTATTATGTGTACTTAGTATTTAGGTACAGTGGTGCTTGAAAAGTTTGTGTACCCTTTAGAAGGTTCTATATTTGGGGAAGAAAGAAAAAAAGAGAGAGTTTGGGAGAGACTAAAAGATAGAAAGGGAGGACGAATTCTAGGAGAGAAAGGAAAAGGAGTGGAGGACAGATGGAGAGTTGGGTCTGCCTAAATATGAATGAAAACATCATCAGATTTTCATACAAGAATAGGTATACTAATAATATAATAACAGAAGTATAACAGAAGTATTACTGGGTAGATAGTGTTGTTTAGCTTTGGTAAATTTGTCAAGTCTGTTGGCAATTAAACTGTTTTACTTACCTTCAGAGGTTAGAGGAGATTGTTAATGACCAATTGTGCATTTCTATATACACAGTTGGTGCTTTGAAAGTTTGTGAACCCTTTAGAATGTTCTATATTTCTGCCTAAATATAATGAAAACATCAGCAGATTTCATACAAACAGAGTATACTATAATATAATAAAGAGGTAACAGAGCGTATACTGGGTAGCTAGTGTTGTTAGCTAGACGTGGTTAATTTGTCAAGTCTGTTGGCAATTAACTGTTTTTTCACTACCTTCAGAGGTTAGAGAAGATTGTTTAATGAAAAAAATTGCATTTATATATACACAGTGGTGCTTAAAGTTTGTGAACCCTTTAAAATTTTCTATATTTCTGGCTAAATATGACTTAAGACGTCATCAGGTTTTCACACAAGTCCTAAAAGTGGATAAAGAGAACCCAGTTAAACAAATAAGACAAAATATTATACTTGGTCATTTATTTATTGAGGAGAATGATCCAATATTACATATTAGTGAGTGGCAAAAGTATGTGAACCTTTGCTTTCAGTATCTGCTGTGACCCCCCCGTGCAGCAATAACTGCAACTAAATGTTTCCTGTAGCTGTTGATCAGTCCTGCTCACCGGCTTGGAGGAATTTTAGCCCATTCCTCCGTACAGAACAGCTTTCAACTCTGGGATTTTTGGTGGGTTTCCCTCACATTAACTGCTCCCTTCTCAGGTTCCTTCCACAAACATTTTCGATTGGATTAAGGTCGGGACTGTGACTTGGCCATTCCCCAAAACAATGAAACGTTATTGACGCGTCTTTAAAACCCTGTCTTTGGTAGAAGTACTTGTGTGGGCTTAGGGTCTTGGTCTGGCTGCTGCACGACCACCTGTCTCTTGAGATTCAGTTCATGGACAGATGTCCCTGACAGTGTTCTTTAGAAGTCTCCCCTCGGATATAATTCAGAATTCATTGTTTCCATCAATGATGGGCAAGCCATCCTGGCCCCAGATGCATCAAAACAGAACCAAGCCCATGAACATCTGTTTCACAGATGGGGATAAGGCCTCTTATGCGGGAATGCAGTGTTTTCCCTTTCTCCAAACATAACACTTTCTTTTAAACCAAAAAGTTCTATGTTGGTCTCATCCTGCCAATAGCGTTTCTGGCTTATTTAGACATGTGATCTTTAGAAAAACTACAGACCAGGAGCAAAGTTCTTTTGGCAGGCAGAGCAGTGGCTTTCTTCCTTGCAAAGGGAAGAGCAGAACTTTGCTAGATCCCTGTAAAACAGGGTTCCCACTCCCACCTGAGTGTCAACCCATTGACCTAAAAACACCTGACTTCCTAATTTCACCTTCAAAATGAACTGCTAATCCTAGAGGTTCACATACTTTTGCCACTCACTAATATGTAATATTGGATAATTTTCTTCAATTAATAAATGACCAAGTATAATATTTTTGTCTCATTTGTTTAATTGGATTCTCTTTATTTACTTTTAGGACTTGTGTGAAAATCTGATGCTGTTTAAGGTCATATTTATGCAGAACGATAGAAAATACTAAAGTGTTCACAAACTTTCAAGCACCACTGTATTATTGTATATTTTTTGTAGATGTTAATTACAAACAAATCTCAAAATATGAAAATAATTTGAATTCTCATTTAGGGTGGCTAGCTCTGTCATATAAGCCGAATTGAGAACTATAGAGATACTGCATACACTGTATACAATCACTGACCACTTCACTAGGTACACCTTGCTAGTACTGAGTTGTACCCCCGTTTGCCTTCAGAACTGCCTTAATTATTTGTGGCATAGGTTCAACAAGGTGCTGAAAACATTCCACAGAGATTTTGATATTTCCATGGTGGCATGATAGCATCATGCACTTGCTAATTTTGTCGGTTGCACATCCATAAATGCAAATCTCCCATTCCACCACATCTCAAAAGTGCTCTATTGAAACCTGGTGACTGTGGAGGCCTGGATGGAGATTTGGTGATTGTGGAGGCTTCCATTTGAAGTAACTCCAGTGGTTACTTCAGTTTCAGAGGCTTCCAGTGTTTAATTCAGTTTAGTTAGCCTTTTAAATAGCACACACACAACAGTTTCTTCATCACAGCACTACAATATTCTGTGGTCTAGCACTAATTAGCATTTCTATATACCAAAAAGTAACTAGTAAAGTTGGATGTTTCATAAATGTAGTGAAATCAAAGTACTAATGTTTTATTCTGAAATGTAGTGGAATGAAAGTACAAATTCTCAAATACAGAAAAACTCAAATAGAAATACTTGAAAATGGTACGTTAGTACAGTACTTCTTAAATGTACTTGGTTACTGAACACCTGTGGTATTTACTTATAACATTTAATCATTTAGCAGACATTTTTATCCAGAATGACAACAGATGCAGTCTTACAATCCAGGCAATTGTGGCTCAAGGTCTCCAACCCAAGAGTCCTAGATTTAATTTAATCAAAGATAAATATAAAATCATGTGAAGGATTTCCACACTTTTCCACCTTTACCCGCCAATGATTTAAAATCCACTTTAAATAAATAGGTTTCTCCTCCTGCTCACCCTGAAGCAATTATGTTTCATATTAACCCTGAACCCGGTAAAGGATTAGATACAGCTGTGTGGACTAAGAAGCAGCTGCATGATGAAGAATTAATTAATATGTACTGACTGTTGTTCCCACTTGTTCCAAATGCACTGAGCCTTTACATAAGTATATCAGTGCAAAAAAGGTTGGGGATGCCATTAAATTAGGCTATCAAGGACCATTTGCCCAATTTCTTCATTTTATGTGATGTTATAACTAATAAACACTAAATGCAAGGAAATACAAAAGTGTTTAGAATTATACACGTGTAGTTGCCATGTTGGACAGGGATAAATGACTAATTTAAATTAGGAAGTTGTTGTAAGGCAAACACAAAGCACAAACAAAATATCCCTCTTCCCTGAGGTCATCACATAAAATCAGCACGACATTTGGGGCTTGCTTCTGTGAGCAGGAAACATAAGCAATTCTGTCAATAATGGCTGCCACTTCCAATATCAGTTATCTCTGAAAGATTCTTGTGTATTAGTAGGTTAACTGAACATTATCATCATTGTCATCACCATCGTCATTGTGCTTCAGTACCATTACTTAGAGGAAACATTAATGCTGTGCACCTGTTCTCTTCATACTTAAGTCCTTTCCTCTACCATGTGTGAAGAGAATTACTGGGATCCTATCCCAGTACTCACACTTGTAACCGCGGTGTGGAAATTCAAGACTATAGATTCTCATTATTCACAATTTCCTCTATTAGCACTCTTGATAGCAGTGGTATAACCCTAGCACCTACAGTGGGGGGACTAAAATAATGACCCTCCATTAGAGTCACCTGATCTAAACCCCACTGAACATTTATGGGGGCACATGAAGCAATGCCTTTAGCAACATCACAAGATGCTCTTTGCAATGTTGAGATAACATGGATAATCAGATTTTGCAAACTTATAAAGTCCTTGCCCTTCCAAGTGTGCACTGTTCGTACAACAAAAAATAAATTCTAAAGTAAATCAATTATTAAAGATTCAACTTTTCACTTCACAAGCTGATTATATGATTTGTAACTACAACCCCAAGTCAGAAAAAGTTGGAACAGTATGGAAAAATGCAAATAAAAAAACCTGCAGTGTTCCATACATTTCTTTTGACTTTTATTTAATTGCAGACAGTATGAACCCAAGATATTTCATCTTTTTTTCTGCTCAACCTAATTTAATTTGCTAATAATCATCCATTCCTGCATTTCAGGCCTTCAACACATTCCAATAAAAGTTGGGAAGGGCAATTTAGGGCTAGTAATGAGGTAAAAAAAAAAACTAAATAATGATGTGATTTCAAACAGATAATGTCAACAGGTGATTATAATCATGATTTGATACAAAATCAGTATCCACGAAAGACTGAGTCTTTGAGGAGTAAAGGTGGCCAGAGGATTTCCAGTTTATCAAAAAATGTTTAAGAAAACTGTTTAAAAACAATGTTTCGGAAAGAAATATAGGAAGGGATTTACACATTTCTCCCTCTACAGTGCATAAATAAAACAACATCATTAACCAACTCAAGGAATCTGGAGGAATTTCAGTGCATAAAGGGCAAAGACACATGCCTAAACTGAAAAGATGTGGTCTCCGATTCCTCAGATGGCACTGCATCAAGAATTTCATCAATAGTTGATATAACCACATGGGCACAGGATTATTTTATCAAACCTTTATCAAGGACTACAATACGGAGTTAAATTCACAAAGGCCACTTAAAACTTTACTGTGCTAAAAAGGAACCTTATCTTAACCATGTCCAGAAATGCCGTCGACTTCTCTGGGCTCAGAGGCATCTGGGATGGACCATCACATAGTGGAAATGTGTATTGTGGTCAGACCAATCAGTATTCCAGATCTTTTTGGAAGAAATGGACGCAATGTGCTCCGAATCAAAGACGAAAAGGATCACCCAGACAGTTATGGGCAACAAGTCCAAAAGCCAAAAAAGCTGTCATGGTATGGGGTTGGGTCAGTGCCCTGGACAAAGGTCATTTACACCTCTGTGATGGAAGCGTTAATGTCGAAAAGTACACTGAGATTTTAGAGGAACATAAGTTGCCTTCAAGACAACATCTTTTCCATCATCATCTGTATTTTTCAACAAGACAACATTTTTATGCCTTAAATACTCAGCCTTTCATGGATACCTGTTGACATTACCTGTTTGAAAAGTCATTTTAATAGTTTTTTTTTTACCTCATTACTAGCCTTAAATTGTCACTGCCTCAATTTTTTTTGGAATGTGTTGCAGGCCTGAAATGCAGGAATAGATGTTCATTAACATATGACATCAAGTTGATCAGACAAAGCATGAAACATATTGGGTTCATACTGTCTGCAATTAAATAAAAGTCAAAGAAAATGTAAGGAACACTGCATATATTTTATATATTTATATATTTTATCTGCATTTTACATACTGTCCCAAATTTTTCTGATTTTGGGTTCTAAAAACAATGCAACAATTAAATTTGTGAAAAATGCAAAAAAGTGAACCCTTTTCACTAATGTGTTTCTCCACCTTGGAGCCTGAAGTACAACTCTTGAAGGTGCCTTCAGCCTAGTCAGACGCTCCACAAACACAAATAACCATGTCCAAGGAGGGGAGTGAAGGCCACATGAGAGTTGCAACAGCAGCTCTTACTGACCAATGAGGCTTTGACAAGAATAGTGAATGGATATGGGAAGTGTAGTGTGTTCATCCATGCATGCTCACTGTTCCTGTAGAAGTGTGTTGTCCGTCAGTACAAAAACAACAACAACAACAACAACTGGAAATCACAAATGGCATGGTGATTGTTGGAGTCATGCATGTGGCAAGGAAGACTGTGAGACAGGGCAAATGCAACTACCAATTGGGCAAACCCAAACAAAATTGGGAAAACAATGTCCAACACATTTAATATGTCCCTGCCAATTCACATCAGATTCACAGGCCATATTAAAGAAATCATACACCTGTTTATGTCATACAGATTAACAACTCAAGAAAAAATAACCCTTAAATGTTCACACAATCTTAATCGATTATTTTAAAGGTATATTTATGTTTATGCTAAGGTTGGAAAAATGCTCAATTTTAGCCTGCAGCATTAGCAACATTTTTATTCTGGAAATTATTAACACTTGGCAAACTGAAATTATGGTACCCAACATATAACCCCTTAAATGCTTACTACCCTGGTGTCAGCCATTCTACAACATCACAAACACGTACATTTCAAAGGAATTTGAGACAGGGCCTACCAGGTGTCTTGACTGGAGACAGATAAAAGCATGCAGGCTGCATGTAGCAGGTAATCATTGTTTACAGGATCAGAGAGCACATCTGCTGTAAATAAAGGATTGAGCTTTCCCAAGCCAATCCAAACACACTGATTTGCTTCAGTCTTTCTATTCTCATTTACTGACAAATGTGGCTCTTTATGGGATTACATTTTGAAGAGGAAAGGGGGAATTGTATGACATTTCTCCAACACGAAACATTTTTTAAACAGATTGCTAAACTTGATGGGCAGTAAAAGGCTTTTTAAAGAAAAGCATTAAAAATCCTCTGATAAAATAGAATTGGCCAATAATAGAAGTAAAGAGATGTAAGAGTTTTGAAAATCTAGGCTACTGTCCAGCAAATTACATATTTAAACAATGAAATGGGGCAGCAAAACGTCCATTTCTGAAAATAATTAAATTCAGATTTCATATGAAGATATAATAAAATCCGCAGCGAATTCAAATAGACAAGAGTAGAGTAAAACATAAATTCAGTTTATTAAAATGAAGTAAAATCAACTGTAAAACAAACAGGAGTCTGTATGACAAATTTAAAATGACTTCTAGAAGTGGTGCTTGTAAGTTTGTGAACCCTTTAGAATTTTCTGTCTTTCTGCATAAATATGACCTAAAACATCATCAGATTTTCATACAAGTCCTAAAAGTAGATAAAGAGAACCCAGGTAAACAAATGAGACAAAAATATTATACTTGGTCATTTATTTATTGAGGAAAATGATCCAATATTACATATTAGTGAGTGGCAAAAGTATGTGAACCTCTAAGATTAGCAGTTAATTTGAAGGTGAAATTAGAGTCAGGTGTTTTCAATCAATGGGTTGTATCATAGCACAGACAAAGAAAATTTCTGAGGACCTCAGAAATAGAGTTGTTGATGCTCATCAGGCTGGAAAAGGTTACAAAACCATCTCTAAAGAGTTTGGACGCCATCAATCCAAAGTCAGAAAGACTGTGTACAAATGGAGGAAATTCAAGACCATTGTTACCCTCCCCAGGCATGGTCGACCAACCAATTTCATTCCAAAAGCAAGGCATGTAATAGTTGGCAAGGTCACAAGGACCCCAGGGTAACTTCTAAGAAACTGAAGGCTTCTCTCACATTGACTAATGCTAATGTTCATGAGTCCACCATCAGAAGAACACTGAACAACAATGGTGTGCATGGCAGGGTTGCAAGGAAAAAGCCACTGCTCTCCAAAAAGAACATTGCTGCTTGTCTGCAGTTTGCTAAAGATTATTTGGACAAGCCAGAAGGCTATTGGAAGAATGTTTATTGGACGGATGAGACCAAAATAGAACTTTTTGGTTCGTTATGTTTGAAGAATGGAAAACACTGCATTCCAGCATAAGAACCTTATTCCATCTGTGAAACATGGTGGTGGTAGTATCATGGTTTGGGCCTGTTTTGCTGCATCTGGGCCAGGATGGCTTGCCATCATTGATGTAACAATGAATTTTGAATTATATCAGCTAATTTTAAAGGAAAATGTCAGGACATCTGTCCATGAACTGAATCTCAAGAGAAGGTGGGTCATGCAGCAAGACAACGACCCTTAGCACACAAATCGTTCTTATTCTTAACCAAAGAATGGTTAAAAAAGAATAAAGTTAATGTTTTGGAATGGCCAAGTCAAAGTCCTGACCTTAAACCAATTAAAATGTTGCGGAAGGACCTGAATGGAGTAGTTAATGTGAGGAAACCCACCGACATCCTAGAGTTGAAGCTGTTCTGTACGGAGGAATGGGCTAAAATTCCTCCAAGCTGGTGTGCAGGGCTGATCAACAGTTACAGGAAACACCAGATACTGAAAGCAAAGGTTCACATATTTTTGCCACTCAATAATATGGGATATTTTTTCTCAATAAATAAATGGCAAAATATAATATTTTTGTGTCATTTGTTTAACTGGGTTCTCTTTATCTACTTTTAGGACTTCGGAAAATCGGATGATGTTTCAGGTCATATTTATGCAGAAATATAGAAAATTCTAAAGGGTTCACAAACTTTCAAGCACCACTGTATGTTATCACACATACAGTGCCTTGCAAAAGTATTCGGCCCTGTTAAACTTTTCAACTTTTTGCCACATTTCAGGCTTTAAACATAAACATATGAAATTGTAATTTTTTGTGAAGAATCAACAACAAATGGGACACAATCGTGAAGTGGAACGAAATTTATTGAATATTTTTAACTTTTTTTAGAAAAAAAAAACTGAAACGTGGGGCATGCAAAATTATTTGGCCCCCTTGCGTTAATACTTTGTAGCGCCATCTTTTGCTGCGATTACAGCTGCAAGTCGCTTGGGGTATGTCTCAGTTTTGCACATCGAGAGAATGAAATTTTTGCCCATTCTTCCCTGCAAAACAGCTCGAGCTCAGTGAAGTTGGATGGAGAGCGTTTGTACTCAAGTTTTCAGCTCTTTCCACAGATTCTCGATTGAATTTCAGGTCTGGACTTTGACTTGGCTGGGGCCATTCTACTAACACCTGAATACTTTTATTTCTTGAACCATTCCATTGTAGATTTTGCTTTTTTTTTTGGATCATTGTATTGTTGGAAGATAATCTCCGGCCCAGTCTCAGGTCTTTTGCAGACTCCAACATTTTGTCTTCCAGAATGGTCCCTGTAATTGGCTTCATCCATCTTCCCTCAATTTTAACCATCTTCCCTGTCCCTGCTGAAGGAAAATAGGCCCAAATCATGATGCTGCCACCACCATGTTTGACAGTGGGGATGGTGCATTCAGGGTGATGAGCTGTGTTGCTTTTACACCAAACATAACGCTTTGCATTGTGGCCAAAAAGTTCGTCTGACCAGAGCACCTTCTTCCACATGTTTGATGTGTCTCCCAGGTGGCTTGTGCCAAACTTTTTATGGATATCTTTGAGAAATGGCTTTCTTCTTGCCACTCTTCCATAAAGGCCAGATTTGTGCAGTGTACGACTGATTGTTGTCCTATGGACAGAGTCTCTCAACTCAGCTATAGATCTCTGCAGTTCATCCAGAATGATCATGGGCCTCTTGGATGCATCTCTGATCAGTCTTCTCCTTGTTTGAGCTGAAAGTTTAGAGGGACGGCCGGGACTTGGTAGACTTTCAGTGGTCTGATACTCCTTCCATTTCAATATGATTGCTTGCACAGTGCTCCTTGAGATGTTTAAAGCTTGGGAAATCTTTTTGTATCCAAACCCGGCTTTAAACTTCTCCTCAACAGTCTCTCGGACCTGCCTGGTGTGTTCCTTGGTCTTCATGATGCTCTCTGCGCTTTAAACAGAACTCTGAGACTATCACAGAGCATGTGCGTTTATATGGAGACTTGATTACACACAGGTGGACACACTTTTCAGTTTTTTATTTCTAAAAAAAAGTTTAAAATATCCAATAAATTACGTTCCACTTCACGATTGTGTCCCACTTGTTGTTGATTCTTCACAAAAAATTACAATTTCATATCTTTATGTTTGAAGCCTGAAATGTGGCAAAAGGTTAAAAAGTTCAAGGGGGCCGAATGTTTTTTTCTGATATATATCAGGTATTATAGTGCCTGTGAATCCCTAAACATTACTGAGCCAACTGAGGAAGTGCCAGTCAGTCTGTGAAAAGCAAACAGAAAAGGTCTGGATAGCAGTAACAACCACACACTGGGCTTATATTAGATATTATATTCCATACACATTACACATTCTATAAGTGTAAGAGTGGGTGGCCTGTGTGGCTGGATAAACTCTGTTCTGTCTGCCACCTCAGCAACTCACACATTCTAAGGGTTGGCAGACTCAGAGGTGCAACCTGCTGTGCAGATCCTATTTCACACTCACTAACTCATTCTCACCAGTGCAAAGTCACAAAAACATTCATACAGTACTCATCCTATGTCATGACTTTTGGTGAGGTGCTTGTTTTTTATTCATACAAAAAAAGTAAAACCACATCCATAAGGGACTTTTCATACATATAGTCTGTATTTTTGTGGATATTGGAACGCAAGATGTAGCTGAAGGCATGTGCACACACTCTCTCCATAAGCTCACATTTATTACTAGACTGTTTGAGTATACTTACTTATAATGCTGAGTTTCTCTTTTTTAAATGATATCATTAAATAATCAGTGACAAATGTCTACCTGTACAGAGTTCCATATGAGGCTTACAGTTCTGATTTCTTAATTCTGTCTATTTTTATGAACGCCAGAGATTGTTTTGTACGCCAGGTATGTAAGTACCTACTCGAAGATCTGTAACACCTGTGGACAAACCTTGTGTACACATTGAACTCTGGAAACTTTTCAAACAGTACAATTTACAAAAATACTTACATACTGAGCAAATCATTGCCCAGTACCTCACTCTCCCTCCAACGACTTTTAAACCCAGGGTTGCCAGATCCCACGAATGAAACAAGCACCAGGTCTATGGAAACAAGCCCAAAAGACGCAAAGCCTCTTAGAATAAGTGGACCTGGCAACCGAGTTTGATTGTATTTGCCACTTCCAGGCCACGTTTTCATGAATGTGCAAACTGCGACTGCAATCAGAGTACACTGAGAAACCTGATTACTGAGCTATAAGCCTGCTCTCTTTATCAGATTTCTTAATCTTCTGGATCTTAATCTAATCTGGTAAATCAGAGTATGCTGTTCACATGACTACCTGAATAATCAGATAACTACAGAAATCCAATTATGATCGGATTATTAAGTGCCTGTAAACGCAATGAGCCAATGATCCACTCAATGAGCAATGGGAACCCAATACCCTGTTGCATGGTTTGTTCCAACTCAGACGACTGCCAGTAGGTTCTCACCACTCCTGGCCAGGAGCCCTGCATTATGCCCATTTCTCCCACATTCAACACGACTACGAGAAAACTGTTCACTTACAATATATGTCCCAGACCATGACATAATCAACATTATTCATTGTTCAGTCTATGAGTTATCATAATGTTCTGACAAAATGTTGTTCATAAATTATTTATTTGGAGTTAGATTTGTCCATATCTAATCCAAATTCATTTTATTCATATTAAAATTTGTGAATAAATTGTCTCCCCTGTACAGCCTATCTCACATGCTTTCGCTGATTTTAGATCCCAATATCAGCATACTGTAGCTTATGATTTTTATAGATTCATGTCATCATCATGAATTACATGCTTAGCACAGTCCTCTTTCACTCCATAGTTTTCTGAGTAACACTGAGACTCGCATTCTCCTCATCAACGTAATCCTGCTGACATTTCAATAAACTACGTCACTGCTATGCACCCTGACCATTTATCAGAAATGGAATTATTATTATTATTATTATTATTATTATTATTATTATTATTATACAAACTGGGGCTGTGGATGGGGATTCCTTATCATTTAACACTTGCTCTTTCAGTGGCCGTATGCACCCCTGTACTGATGTGAAATCTGTCGTTTTTGCTACCAGAAAGGCAGAACAGTGTCTGCTAAAAGATGCAAATTGGCTGGACGGAAAAGCAAGTATACCCATCGCATAACTTTTGCTTGATACCATATGAAAACAGTGTAAGGTGGGTAGTATCTTGGTACCCAAGGTTAGGAGATTGTTATTCTGGTCTCAACTCCTACAAATAAATTTCATATACTGTTTCAATGTGTATCTGTGGTTGCTTGATTTGTGCAAAAACATTGGTCATATTCAGCATGGGCTCCCTGAGATTTAGGTCCATTAAAGGACCACCAGCAGACCTAGTAAGCCCTGTCCCCTGCTGTTAAGTAAAGCCTTCCAGATCAATCGCATGGCCGGTGAGTTTCTCTAATTAAACAGATATCTGCCACTCTCTGGGGAGGTCTGGTTCAGCCAGCTCAAACAGGCACATATGGCACAGACACAGGAGAGCTATTAAGGTTTAGCTCAGATTATATCCCTGCACATCCAAGCACAGTCTAATCTGCCAGGACATAACTCCTACGGCAAAGCAATTTGAACTTCAGGGTCAAAAGAGTATGAATGAGGATTAAGATAGTCCATAGCAGGAAATTTATATAAAGCAACATCATTCAAAGTCTGTTTTAGGTACAGATCGTATATGACATT
>JAJAGP010000662.1:0-10000 GCA_025084515.1 Ancistrus triradiatus | reverse complement strand
TAGCAGTCTAGTACCGTTTCCTTCTGCTAAGCACCTAGAAATGGTCTGGGCAGAGACAGGGGTCTGTAGTGAAGCTGCCAAAGTCTCTCAACTAGGCAAAATGTATTTGAGTGCATCATAGAGGCATGTCTAGCAGTCAACAAGCTCTCACTTTGGGTACACTGTCAAAGACAAAAAACAAAACTGCCTGCCAAGATTTGCAGCAGTCCGACATTCGTCTGGGTGCGTTATTTTTTGTCAATGAATATTTTTAATGATATGTCACAAGTACTAACAAAACTCAACATTCTATCATAACAAGGCTGAATGTAATGTCTGTTTCTCAGTGCTGTAAGAACCTGAAGTAAGAGATGTTCTGGGCAACAATGGCAACTCATTCAAAAACCTACAGTTCACATTTCTCCTAGGTACTTTAAAAAGGAGTAGCATAGATTGGCAGGTACATGGAGTCATATCTTTCAGCAGAGATCGATGGACAGCTTTTAAAAGCCACTGATCATGAGCGATTTTAACCTCTGACACTGAGAACGCCAATGCGACAGCTTGCTCACATCCTACATACACAATGCATATGAAGTGACCAAACATCATTAAATTCGAAATTAGACTTAGTTTAAATGAAAAACTGTTAACCATGTAATCAAAAATTGCCAAAATTTCACATAATTGCTGAGCATGTTCATTTAGCCATATAGTGTTAATATACATAAATGAACCTGCAAAATGAAAAAAATCAGACAGCACACTAACACTGGAAGAGTTCATTTCTGGACAAATTACACTATAATGTGGAATTGATGGGACTGTTTGTCTCATGACCTAGGTGGGCTGAACATTCATTGAACACTCCAGCTCAACAAGAACACTGCGCCAATGTGGCATGAAATTAAGGCTAATTGCAGTTTGAATGCGTGCATGTGAAAACAACCATTATCCCTCTCTGTTCCCAGTACACTACTGTGCTGATGGTTAATTATGAAAACAGAAGACTGAAATACAAATACATCTTGTTCTTCATCCTCTTAGATGCACACAATTACGAAGCATCTCAATTTGTCCCAGTGACAGCGCATACAGTGGTGCTTGAAAGTTTGTGAACCCTTTAGAATTGTCTATATTTCTGCATAAATATGACCTGAAATATCATCCGATTTTCACACAAGTCTTAGGCCCTGTCCACACGAACATGGGTATTTTTTCTATGCGTTTTGACCGTTCGTCCACACGAAAACGGCGTTTTAGGTCACTGAAAACAGACTTTTTGGAAAACTCCTTCCAGGGTGAAGATTTTCACAAACTCCGTTTTCAGCGTTGTCGTGTGGACTGGCAAAACGGAGTTTTTTGCTTGTAACGTAACTTTGTGCGCCGTTATCTCCTTTGTTTACATGAGGCGATTTTGTGCAATAGCGGACGTAGCCAAAGTAGTGCCAGCTGTAACACTGCTGACCAAACTTGTTACAAATCTACAAATACATTTACAATTATTACTTTTTCATTACACTGAAGAACAGAGGCGTCAGAATGCGCTAGGGACGTCACTACTATATCCATTAGTGATCCGGCTCTTTGAGATGAACGACGGGAGCCGGTTCCTGATTGTGAGCCGATTTATATATTTTTTAATTTATTGTACATGTGGACAATATTGTACATTCCGACATGTTGCTGCTTATTGCACTTCTTGTTAGATGTTATACTACAGTTCGTTGCGTTGTACTTGTACATGTGTAATGACAATACAGTTGAATCTAATCTAAAAATATATATATACATTATATATCGGACCTCTCGTTGGTAGGACAGCTTTGAAAACGAAGTGGTTGTTGAAGAAGAATGGCGAGAAAATGTTCGTATGCATAGGACGTCGCTGTTGTCGTTGAGTGAGCTGCTTCGCCGGCATATAGGACTGCTGGTTTGGCATTGCTCTTGACAGCGACTGTGTGCGTTTTTGCGTTTTCATGTGGACGAATTTTTTTGTTTAAACAGTGCTTGTTGGACGGGATGTTAGAAGTAGATAAAGCGAACCCAACTAAACAAATGAGACAAAAATATTATATTTGGTAATTTATTTATTGAGGAAAATTATCCAATATTACATATTAGTGAGTGACAAAAGTATGTGAACCTTTGCTTTCAGTATCTGGTGTGACCCCCCTGTGCAGCAATAACTGCAACTAAACATTTCCTGTAACTGTTGATCAGTCCTGCACACAGGCTTGGAGGAATTTTAGCCCATTCCTCCATACAGAACAGCTTCAGCTCTGGGATGTTGGTGGGTTTCCTCACATTAACTGCTCACTTCAGGTCCTTCCACAACATTTCGATTGGATTAAGGTCAGGACTTTGACTTAGCCATTCAAAAACATGAACTTTACTCTTCTTTAACCATTCTTTTGTTAGAACGGCTTGTGTGCTTAGGGTCGTTGTCTTGCTACATGACCCACGTTCTCTTCAGATTCAGTTCATGGACAGATGTCCTGACACTTTCCTTTAGAAATGTCAGATATACACTGGTGTGAAAAAGCATTTGCCCCCTTCCTGATTTCCTATTTTTTTGCATATTTGTCGGTGTTTCGGAACATCAAACCAATTTAAATATTAGTCAAAGACAACACAAGTAAATGAAGGTGTTTATTATTAAGGGACATAAAAAATCCAACCTACATGGCCCTGTTTGAAAAAGTGATTGCCCCTTAAACCTAATAACTGGTTGGGCCACCCTTAGCAGCAACAACTGCAACCAAGCATTTGCGATAACTTGCAATGAGTCTTGAGAAGGAATTTTGGCCACTCATCTTTGCAGAATTGTTGTAATTCAGCCTCAACCCTGCCATGCACCCTGAAAGCAAGTCCTGCTCATTCCCTCAAGGAAAAGGTTTTCACAGACTCTCTATGATGGATTGGTGCCCTGTCTATGATTGTTCCTGCCTTGCGCCATGTGCCATCAGCTAGGCACCGGCTCAATTTAATGAGCAAATAGCTCAATATTGTTGTGACAAAGTTTATCATTCTAATAAATAATACAGACACTTCGGTAAACATTTTAGTGCTCTATTTTAATAAAACTGAAGGGGAAGCTGGGTTTCCCCATGTAGTATTAAAGCAATCACCTGTCAATATCTACAGACAATAGGTCAAACTGAGGTGCTCCGTGATAGTAAATGTGGTAGTGTAACATGCTTTCCATAAATTTGTACACAATCTGTCTGACTGTGGATTGGTGGAGTCCAAACTCTTTAGAGATGGTTTTGTAATCTTTTCCAGCCTTATGAGCATCAACAACTCTTTTTCTGAGGTCCTCAGAAATCTCTTTTGTTCGTGCCATGATACACTTCCAAAAACATGTGTTGTGAAGAGCAGACTTTGATAGATCCCTGTTCTTTAAATAAAATAGGGTGCCCACTCATACCTGATTGTCATCGCATTGATTGAAAACACCTGACTCTAATTTCACCTTCAAATTAAATGCTGATCTTAGCGGTTCACATACTTTTGCCACTCAGTGATATGTAATATTGGATCATTTTCCTCAGTAAACAAATGACCAAGTATAATATTTTTGTCTCATTTGTTTAACTGGTTTCTCTTTATCTACTTTTAGGGCTTGTGTGAAAATCTGATGACGTTTTAGGTCATATTTATGCAGAAATATAGAAAATTCTAAAAGGTTCACAAACTTTCAAGCGCCACTGTAGGTACACTTCAACTATGAGAGACAAAATGAGAAAAAAATCCAGGAAATCACATTGTAGGATTTTTAAAGAATTTAATTGTAAATCATGGTGGAAAATAAGTATTTGGTCACCCACAAACAAGCAAGATTTCTGGCTCTCACAGACCTGTAATGTCACGCCCACGGACAGAACAGCCTCCCAGACTCACATACGTCATCGCTCACCTTCGCCGGAGTACTGATTCACCCACCTGTTTCCGATCACCTGGTGCTATAAATATGGCCGTTGAAGCACTAGTCAGCGCTTCTCTACGAGGTTTCCTAGCGTTTATGCTTTCAGCTCGTTCTAACTTTCTGATTATTAAAAGCAATTTCCAGTTAAACCCACAAGCTCGCGTTTGTCTCCTACCTTTCCGCCCGCTCGCCTGACAGTTAGAGAAGCCGTCATGGAGACAGCAGCTGGTGGACCTCAATCCAGCCCTGAACAGAGCATAGGCCAACAGCTTGCCGACCTTCGACTCCAGATGGAAGAAGTGGCTCGTGCGGTCATGGTTCTTGCTATCAACCAACGCACACTGGGTACGCTGGTTCCCACGGTTGGTGAACTGGCTCAACAGGTGTCACAGCTGAAGCCGCCCCCAGCTCCGGCGGCGTTACCGGAAACAGTTCCTCTTCCTCGCAGTCCTCCCTGTGCTCTGCCTTCACCCTACAAAGTCGCACTACCCGATAAATATGATGGCGACCCGGATCGGTGTGAAGGATTCCTGTTACAGTGCGAACTCTACTTCGCTCACTCACAGCCGGGCTCGGACAATTCCGCACCCTAGCGGCACAGAGTGGATGGAACCCCCCAGCACTCACTGCCGCGTTCCTTCAGGGGTTACGGCCTGGCCTGAGAAAAGAAATGGTGGGGCGGGATTTGGACCTTCTCCTGGAAGACCTCATCACGTTGGCCATCCGCCTGGACCAGTTGTTGGACACTAGGCCGTCCTCTACCCCATGGTCTCCCCCTTCTTTTCGTTTCCCTCGAGAGGTCTCGCCACCTGCGGAGGACATGGAGGTCGCAGACACTCATCTATCGCCCACTGAGCGTCGCCGCCGCTTCCAACGGGGGCTTTGTTGTTACTGCGGTTCTGATCGCCACCGCCGCTCCAGCTGCGATCTAGGTCCCACGCGCAGACCTTCAACGGAGCGTGCCTTTCTCCCCGGGTGAGTCCATCTGAAGTCATCCCTTCCTTTACGCTATCTGTGCAATTATGCCTTGCTGACATGGATCTCTCTTTAACAGCCACGATAGACTCCGGAGCGCAGGGGAACTTCATCGCGGAACAACTCGTCAAGAAGTGGAAGATCCCCTGTGTTCCCCTTCCGGGGGGTCGGCGACTCACCACCGCGGATGGCAAGCCATTGGGCAATGGGATCCTTTCCCTCGTCACCGCGCCTTTACGCCTTCGTACCAGCGCTACCCATGAGGAAAGCATTGAACTATTCCCTGAGTCCATACTACCGGAGTCGTGCGTCATCGGAGCGGTTCAGTGGGACTTCGAACGGGACTTGGATGCGAGCCTCTCTCAATCCCGCACCCCGGCGGGGTGTCCCACAGGTAGGAAGTTTGTTCCACCCGACATGCGCAGTCGACTCATAACATGGGCCCATGTCTCTCTGTGTTCAGGCCACCCAGGGGAGACGCGTACTCACCAGCTTCTCGCGACCAGGTATTGGTGGAAAAACATGCGCGACGACATTCACAGGTTCGTGTCTTCCTGTAGTGTGTGCGCGCAAAGCAAGACCCCGCGCACTCTACCAGCCGGCAAGCTTCACCCATTACCTGTGCCTCAGCGACCCTGGTCTCATGTGGCCGTGGATTTTGTCACAGATCTCCCTCTCTCGAACGGACACACGGCCATTCTCACGGTCGTGGATCGATTTTCAAAAGCCGTACGCTTCATCCCGCTGTCCAAGGTACCCTCGGCTCTCCAGACTGCTGAATGCCTCTTTGACATGGTCTTCCGCCTCTTTGGCATTCCGGAGGATATTGTTTCGGATCGGGGCCCACAGTTTACGTCCGCGGTGTGGAGAGTGTTTGTGGAGAAGTTGGGAGCATCGGTGAGTCTCTCCTCGGGTTACCATCCCGAGTCCAATGGACAGTGTGAGAGCGTTAACCAAGAACTGAAGGGATTCCTGCGCGCGTACTGCACACACAACCCTGCTGACTGGAGCCAGTTTCTTCCATGGGCCGAGATAGCCCAGAACTCACTCCGTCATTCCGCCACGGGTCTCACCCCTTTTCAGTGTGTTTTAGGTTTCCAGCCGCCCTTCGTTCCGTGGGACTCCGACCCTTCTGATGCTCCAGCGGTGGACGGTTGGTTTTGTCGCAGTGAGGAGGTTTGGAGCCAGGTACACCAGCGTATAGAGCGCGCAATTCGGCGGTACCAGAGGCATGCGGACCGGCGTCGGCTTCCTGCGCCGATCTTTCAACCAGGGGATCGAGTATGGCTTTCGACGCGGGATCTCCGGCGCACGCAGGGAAGTACAAAAGCAGGGTTTTCTGGTCCGTACAAAATCGTTAAACGCATTAATGAAGTGACTTACCGGTTGGATCTCCCATCTCATCTCAGAATCTGCCTGTCTCCCTTCTCAAACCGTGGGTCCCAGGACCGTTGGATGACACAGCGGTGACAGATCCGCCTCCGCTGTCTGGACCTGACGGGTCCGCCGCCTTCTCGGTTCACCGGCTCTTGGACTCTCGACGGAGGGCCTCGGGTCTGCAGTATCTGGTGGATTGGGAGGGCTACGGCCCGGAGGAACGCTGCTGGGTGCACGCGCGGGACATCCTGGATCCCCTCCTGGTCCAGGCGTTCGCTCCGCTCCGGGACCCCTGTCCTCTGGCTTATCTGGGGCCCCCGGCGGCGCGGGTCCTTCGAGGGGGGGTACTGTCATGCCCACGGACAGACCAGCCTCCCAGACTCGCATACGTCATCGCTCACCTTCACCGGAGTACTGATTCACCCACCTGTTTCCGATCACCTGGTGCTATAAATATGGCCGTTGAAGCACTAGTCAGCGCTTCTCTACGAGGTTTCCTAGCGTTCATGCTTTCAGCTCGTTCTACCTTTCTGATTATTAAAAGCAATTTCCAGTTAAACCCACAAGCTCGCGTTTGTCTCCTACCTTTCCTCCCGCTCGCCTGACATGTAACTTCTTATTTACAAAGCTATTCTGTCCTCCATTTGTTACCTGAATTAATGGCACCTGTTTGACCCCTTTTTAAATTTTATTTATTTATTTATTTATTTTTTACAAAATATGCAAAGATAAGATTTGCATATATGGTGAGAAGACAGCAAACATGCTCAACCACCTTAAAAGTTAGCACCCCAAAGAGTAGGCAGAAAGTGCTCTATGTAGCCTCATGTGCTCTCTGTTATTTCTGTTATATTCTGTTATTACTGTGTTAGATTTTTTTATCAGTATAGAAAATAGTTTGGTGTTTAGTTTGCAAATTATCCTTAAAACCAGCATGCAAAATAATCATGATTAAATATCATGGATCATGATCCAGCCTAATAAAATCGCGACACATATTCCGTCACTTCTGGTGAGAGTACTGTATGCTGTACACGTTTGGCTGCCAAATCCAGCGTGTAGAGTTTGCATTTTTGACATACATTTGGATTACATTCAGAATGGAATCTACAGAATATTGTGCTGTGTAGCGTGGATAACTTCCCTGCTGTTACAGAGCACCTCTGGATGTATAACCACTGAAAAATGCTTGGAATAAACTGGATATCCATGATACATACATCTATAAGGACTAATCTCACTGCACATCGCACATCTGCCCAAGATGCACACTCATGTACAATAAAACATCTTGTATTAATGCGTGTCAACTTTTGATTTAAAAGAGATAAATCAAACCACGTATCACAAACCACTTACGCAGCTCACCCTCACTCACTCTGGTTATATCCATCTGTCCATAAGAAAGTTTCTTTTTTTAGCTATGGATGATTACACTTACAGTGTATGTTAGACAACCACACATGCCATATGCTGATTTTTTTTCCAGGTGACCCTAAGCTTTTAAGACAAATTTTGAACACTTCATGTAAGGTATTTCGCCATTTTTTTATTTAAAAAAATGCACCTAGCATCTAGGAAATATTCAGTTCAGATATCTTGTCAGTTGTTATAATAGATTGTCTGTGAGGTGAATATAAAATAATTTTGATTGTGGGGCATTGTCTTCAACTGAATTAATAGATAGTGATTCCATGCTTACTGCTAAAATTCTCTGTCAACCGGAAAGTCAGGCCTCATACAGTTTTGTTCAGGTCCAATATTATATACTACAGTTTGAAATGTTTTTTTTTTTCATTTTGACATGGATATTTCTTCATCGAGTAGTTTATCTGATCTGTTTGCATTTACTCAAAGACATGAAGTTGGACTTCCAGGCTAAAACAAGCACCATATTTAAGTGCATTGAGATTAAAAACTGAGAGAAGATATCAATACGAGTAGTGCATTTTGATGCACTTTGGTGGTGCACTTTGGCTTCTCATAAATGCGTTACTGCACAGCAATGACATCATTGTTTTTTAAAAATGTTCTGCTGTTTATTTGCACCTTTATCATAGCAATGTGTTGAGTTATTCTCGAGTAATAAACCAAGCATATGTCTAAATATGCTGTTTAAAGTCAATGTTATTAATGTCAATGTTACCATCACCTCTTCTTTAGAGTACTTGTTGTGTAAATATGCTGGGCCTAAACAGCTGCTGTTGCATATGTCTATGACATATTTAATTTTCACTATGACAGGTAAGTTTATTTTTTTGGTTTTCAAAAAATTACATGATGACTGCATCTTATTGCAGTTGTAAAACTATTGATCCCCAGACATTTTCTGCCTCAACTGAAGCTTCTGCACCCACTGACTCTTCTGATCTGTATTTGATAGCATTTCATATATAATTGCTATATTTCCAGAATCATATAAGAACTTGAATCTGTAAGAACCAGATCCTTGTCTTCATCTTGTACCTCACCTTGGATTGCTTGTGAGCTTCAAGTTATGATGGCAACTTGCTGCCATCTTGAGCGGCTTCATATGAAAATTTACATTACCGTCTTCTCTTTGGTATGTTCTAATCATTTAGTGACATACAGAACTGCACTGAATACTGCACATGCTTATCGCAATTCATCAGATGTGATGCATGTAAGCCAAGAACTCTCCTACCATAAACCGACTACAATAACCTCCTTCAACTGCTCATCCTGGATTTCAGATTTTTTATTTTGCATTTAACGTCATTAACCTCATGCACTACTGCAACAGAACTTAAAACTGTTGCCATCATTCCAGTGACAGGTCTACACCCACATGATCTAAATAATTACAGGCTCATATCTAATCTTCCATGTCCAGTTCTCTGCACATAATTCATTGGCATAGTCTTAACTTTCATTGCTACTTTGAAGACCCAGGTTTATGTAGTTACCAAAGCTAGGCTTACCACCACAGTCATTAATAGACTGCATCCATAAACAAAGAAGTGACAAAAGTAAATACAGACACAACTAAAATCATGATAGCCGATACCCATACCAGCTTTTACCATTAATCGAAAGATCTGAAGTCTATAATTCAAATCTTACTCTGAGCACGAACATCAGCTCTGTGGGTACAGCTGCATTTTCCACCTTTGCAATAGTGTCCCCATTCATCACGCCACATGACATGCACTATATGGACCAAAGCATTGGTGTAAGTTTCATTTCAATTTTGGAGGGCCAAATTGCTCACACCACCCAACTAATTTGCATATCTGTGATGTCATCACATCATATTTACATGCTGTCTAGTTTCAGATGGTATCAGTCCTTCAGTACATCTTGTTGCTTCTTTCTTCAGAAAATGACAAAATGGGAGTTAAACTATGTGCTACACTCATTCATGTCTGTGTGAATATGCAATATTTATATGCTGCTCTGTCTCCCGCAGCAGAGTAGATGTGGAGAGAACTGTGCTTTTCACTCACAGGCAGTTTCGAAGATTTTTTTCTATGGGAAGTAACTGTGTTTTGTACAAAAATTCGCAAAATTTCCCTACTCGCTTTTTTGAAAATAACTCCCTATGGGGGTCTGAAAAGTCGCTGAATCTAGAGACAAAATGGCTAAGTTGGCAATGCGGCAGTAGCTGTGATTAGGTGAGAGCCACTCAGCACAAACTGGTATGTTTAAAATAACATTAATATATATATACTGTGGGGGAAAAAAGTATTTAGTCAGCCACTGATTGTGTAAGTTCTCCTA
>JAJAGP010000661.1:264230-329148 GCA_025084515.1 Ancistrus triradiatus | reverse complement strand
TTTAGGAACTAACAATTATATAGTTTTGAATTAATATATATATTGAGATGTTGTATATTTATTTCAAAGCATCACATACTTCTTGTTGTATTTAAAAACCCTACATCTAGTAGAACATTTTTGCTGTTAAGTTTTACCTGAAAGTATAAAGGGAGAACAATATAAGACTATCCAATTAGAGGTTTTCTTTCCAGGAAAGGTGGGTAATTAGGCCAAACTAGTGATCTGTTTGGGTAGAACTTCAGGGTGCTACAAGAAGGATTTGCAGGTCTATTTAAGCATCGACCTAATTATGAAGTTTCAGATGTACCAGTCAATCAGATTTTGATTTCCAATGGTTGAGAATCTTTTTTAGAGAGGAAAAGAAAATCACTTAATGATATGTCACAGAGGCATGATGGTGTGATATATCTAACGAAAAACCTCTTTTTCTAGACCTTCAAAGACACACTTTATGAACAAATGTGCACATATATTGTTAATGCACAGTAAATTTAACACAAATTTAGGCTTAGATTAAAATTATTGTTTTGATTTCAAAATACAGACCAACAACCCACATATGCAACTACAAATAACAAAAGCACAATGTATTACAGAGCACAACATTGTTTTCCTATTTTAATAGCTTAATTTTAAATAAATAATCCACTAATCCTACAAGTACAACCGTTCAACAAAGTAGAGTCACTCATTTTGTTATGTATACAGTATGCCAGGGCAGCCAAAACATTAATTAAACACTAAACTTACCAGTCCGTTATTTGGCTTATTTGAAGATACAGCATATCTTCCACTCCTTTGGCAGAAAAATGTCTATTAAGTTGTAGGTAGACTTGGCTGACATTGCTGAATTATTGCAAGTTTCCTTGCAATTCACCATTTGATGTTATCTAAACCAAATTTGCATATGTATAGACAGTGACATTTATTTACGAATAATGAATACATAGCACCTTCTTCAATATATCAAGGAGGTGTTAGACCACTATGGGTCAGTCCAATAGTGAAAATCATAAATCTGATTGGTCAGATATCTTGTCCATTTGTTAATAGAATCACATTGCTGAACCCTTCAAACTGTAATCAGAAGGGGCATGCTAACATGTAGACAGAAGTCATTCTAATGAGAAGTTTTTATGATTGGTTATTATCACTCTGTCAGATATAAACCAAGAAAATGCAGAACAGGTAATGATACACATAGTAATATTCTTTTTTTTTCCAATAAGGGGGTTTTCGATACAATACAAGCTGTGAATCAAGCTGGGGACTGTGGTAGGTGCCAAGCTGCCACTGTTGGGTCCTTGAGCAAGGCCCTTAACCCACAATTGCTTGGATTGTAAGAATGTATCAATTGTAAGTCGCTCTGGATAAGGGCTTCTGCTGTAAATCTAAATGTAAATGTGAATCAAATGGTAAAATACATTTTATTCAAAAAAAACTTTACTGAGACATTTGTCAACCAGTGCTACTGAAATGCAGTCATCTGCATAAAGCCAGCCGCGGTTCTAGACCAACAGTTCAGGCATGTTGTAGTTGTTCACATGCAACATCTAGCGGCAGATTGTGTAATAGTTTCTGTGCTCAGTTTAAATACTGTAAGTAAGGACATTCTCACCATAGAGATTTTAAGCATTGGGCAGCATCAGAAACAGGCAAGCTTGATGCTGTTTTTGTTAATGTGAGGAAATAGAAACTCAAATATAGTAAGTTTTCATAATTTATATCTATAGTGCAAAGCTAGAGAGAATATGGAGACAAAGAGTGTGTGAACCCTGAGGTGCCTGGACCATGCTCTTCAAAAAAGAAATCATCAATGGCAAAGGTCTTTGGTGATTTTTTTGAACCATGCAAGCCATGTTTCAAGCTTGCAAAGCAGGAAGTTGTATTGGCCTCCTTGATCTGTACATTAAAAACAATAAGCATCAATTACATTAATTACAATACGCATCGTATCGTGAAATTTCTGTATCGTTGCACCCCTACAAAGGAATGTTTTGAATTAAATGCTGTTTTTTATTTTTATTTTTATTTTGCTGTATTCATGCACTAAATAGTTATATAATATTTGACATACACACATTTGGTACCCCTTCTCTGAAGGATTAGAAGAGCCTGACTGGTTGATACTAATTAAGGCACAACATGAATTATTACAGTCTTGCTATGATTGATTTGAGTGCTTGCTGAAATTGTTAATTGACAATTAACTTGTTTGGATGGTTTTAATGTTTCAAGTGCAGAAGCGGTGTTGTATCTCAGAACAAGTCTGAGGTGAAGAACCAGTATATCCAGCCTTTTGTCATCAGCAGAATTTTATTGAGTACTTATTGATTGGTTAGAATCTGCATTTCTCACACCAAGTTACATTTCTTGCATCTCATAGAAGTATCTCATAACTGCACCTCAGGCAGTTTAGGTAGAAACTGCTTAGATGTTACTTCTAAAAAGCTAGAAGTATGTTAATGAGTTACAGAAAGTTGTGGAAATTCCCCATGGCACACACACATACAAAAGGAATCAGTTTTACAACCTAAAAAAAAGAAAGCCTTTGGAATTATATTTTATGTGAGACTTTTTATTTTATTTGACATGTTAGTTTGAAGCATAACTCTATCAAATGGGTTCTGTCATGGAGTTACTTAGTAAAAAGTCAGTAAGAATCCCATTTCAGGTTCCCCATTGAGGATCAGTGTAAAATTTGTAACTTTGTTTCCTGGCTATGGTTTGAATTAAGACTTGTTTTTCATGCCTAGCATTCCATTCTGTAAGTAAAAAAAAGATCATCATCAAGTGTCATCTCTCATGTACACCAGTCCCCATGAGTCAAAAATATATCCTGTCAAAAGGTTGTGTTCTGGTGGAAAGTTTATAATAATTGAAAATGAGTGACTGCAGAGCTCTGTTAAAAAATACTTTTTTTAAAGATAAAACTGCAGAATTCAGGGGATTTGAATAAACTTTTGAAAACAATCTCTCTCAAACCATAAACCCGTCACTAGTCATAGGTATCTTTCATCTTTTCAGCAACCCCCTAGTGAAAAAGCAGCTTATTTATGTATAAGGTTATTTTGTTTATGCACACAAGGTTGTACCAGAAAGACTCGGGTGCAAAGACAAACAGTACAAGATAAACAGAAACCTCTGATAAATGTTTCAGCCTCTATGTAAATTTATTGTTCTTGGAGCTGGAATAGTGAGGAGAATTGTTTTGTGTGATGATATAGAAGTTCAAGATGTTATTATTTGGATTGATACAAGTAAATTTACAATTTTAAACAGCATAATTACTGTCTACATTTAACATGCATTAATTGTTTTAAATGTATGTGTCCCTACAGCTATTCAGTGTATTTATTTATTTATTTATTTTAGCCAAGTGTTGAGCAAACTGAGGTCCTAGCTGTAATAGTCACAGACTCTTCATAGCTGCTTTGCGTTTTCTATCCCTATTTCTATTCCTGTGGCCTGTCTGATGATAATCTAGTGATATAATCTATGCTAATCTGATAAATCATTTTATACACAATTTTCTTTACTTTACTAGATCTGCATATCAAAAGGGTGAAGACAACACTTGTATATGGGTGAATAGTTCAATGATACTCGCTAGCGATCAGCTAATCATAAAGAACATTTTTAGAGAAGTGCAATATTTTCTTCATCATATTATTTACCATTTGTTGTTAATGTCACACCATCATCTGCAGGCTACAGCTACAAGATGTCAGAGACCAGTGACATGTACATTCATACAATCCTAGTCCAACAAAGGCAGCATGATCAACAGAAGATCAACACATCACAAAAACCTCAACATGGACCCCAAAAATGTTTATGTATGACTAAAAGACCAGTTGTCATACATACAAAGCTGAGGCTATTTTTTATTTACAATAACTAACTTGTTCCAAACATGCAGAAGAGAGACCTAAATAGCATTTTTAAAAGCAAGAATGGATCACAACCAGTTGATACCCAAATAAAGCTAATAAAAAATATATAACCCTTGTTTTAATACTGCTTTATTAGCATGTGTCATGGATCCCCCCAGACCTCCACATGTTGTGCCATCCTCGCCGCTTGGGGGGCAGACCGTGTGCGCCGCTGGACAGCGAAGCACCGGAAGAAGAAGCTAGGGCCCTAGGACTACGTGGGCACAGCTGGTATGTGCTGTATTTAAGAAGGGCCTTAGCTAAAGAACGATGCGGGGATTTGTGGAATTCTAAGTACGCTAGCCACATATCTGTGCACGCCGCGCCTGTTAGCTCGGTCAAAGAGCCGTAGCACAGTATCCAAGTCGCTACCGCCCGATAACCCTGTAGTTAAGCATGTTAACTCGGTTTCTGAGTACACTAGCCGCATATCTGTGCACGGCGCACCTGTTTGCTCCGTCAAAGAGGCGTTAGCACCCCGTAGCACAGTATCTGAGTCGCCAGTGTCCGGTAACCCTGTATTTAGACAGGTTAGCTCTGTTTTTGAGTATGCTAGCTCAGTACCTGAGCAGTTAGTGCCCCGTAGCTCAGTGGATGAGCAGTTAGCGCCCCGTAGCTCAGTGGATGAGCAGTTAGCACCCTGTAGCTCAGTACCTGAGTCACTAGCGCCTGATAACCTGGTATTGAAGCCGGTTAGCCTACTTGTTGAGCACCCTAGCTCTGTATTTGAGCATGTTAGCTTCATATAGTTCCGTATCCAAGCACGCCATGCCCTCGATTGGTTCCGTAATCAAGCATGTTAGCTCCGTATCTAAATTCATTAGGTCTGCATCTGAATACGGTAGCCCAGTACAGAGGCCCGTTATGCCACTTGACTCCATACCAGTACCCGTTGCACAACTTAGCCCCGTACCTGAATCAGAAGTGAATATTAGTAAGTTAGTAAGTAAGCAATTTGTGAGGGCGTCTGTTCCCATGTGTGCACCAAGGGCATCTGTTCCTGTGCCAGCGCCGAGGTGTCTGTTCCTGTGCCAGCGCCAAGAGCGTCTGTTCCTGTGCTGAGGGTGTCTTTTCCAGTTCCTATGCCTGTGCCGAGGGCATCCGTTCCAGTGCCTCTGCTGAGGCACTGGAACGGATAGGGATCACTGTAACTGTTAGGGATCACTCCTTGGCCGCGGATGGCCAGGAGTTGTCCTGGCTTGACGGCGTGAATTGCGTCACCGCAATCGGGCTTTGCACGGGTAAGTGGCGACACCTGCGGGTGAGCCCTTATAAGCATTGTGGGCTCAATCGCTGTTGCTGCATCCGTGACGTCAATCCCATGCACCCGGCACAGACGCACACTGACGCAATCGTTGCTGCCTGCATATTCAGACAGCTTTTTTCTGTTCTCTTTGTTTTATTTCTTTTGGTAGGGATGACGGTACGTTCTGGGGGTATTAAGACCCTCAGGCGGGAGTTGCCAAGAGGCAGCTTGGTAAAGATAGGGCCCTAGATACGGTAGGGTCAGATTATTGTTTATTTTCTTTATTTTATTACCTTTACCGAGCTGCTCCGGCAGTTCTGAGCCGTGTTCCCACTGTTCCTTCCTCACGCCATCGTCCCCTTCGCTGTGATCGGGCGTATTTATTCCCTGATTGCATTTGAAGAGGGCATTGCGTTTAATAACCACGTCCTCTTCATTTCCCGTGACCGTGCCGCACTCCCGCGGCTGCGTTTGAACCGCGGTTGAGCAGCACGAGCTCACAGAAGCTCCGCCTGGTCCACTGCACACTGCGAATGCGCAGACCTGCCACACGTGTTGCGCAACGGAGGCACGCCGTAAGCGTGCTTTTGAATAGCACAACAGTACGCTTACTGCGTGCAGTTTCTTTTATTTAGTTTCTTTAGTTATTCATATCTTCGGTTTTATTTCTGTTTATTTATTTAGTTATATTTCAGTTATCATTACCAACTGGAGCTAACTGCACTTGGGTCCCAACCAATTCATATTTTGTTTGATATGGTTCATCATTGTTTTTATATGGCGAACCGTAACAGTAACTCAAATAATCCCTCATTACTATCAAGGTATGCAGCATTTCTGAACAGACAACACCTCAAACCTCAAAGTAGATGCAGCAGAAGACCACAGTGGGTGCCACTCCTGTCAGCTAAGAACAGGCAACAGAGACTACAATTCCTACAGGCTCAACAAAACTGCACAATAAAAGATTGGAAAGATTTTGGCTGGTTTGTTGTGTCTAGATCTCTTCTGGAAATTCAGGTCAGAAATTTGCATTAAGAACATGAAACCATGGATCCGCCCTGCTTTGTACAACTTCAACTAGTTCAACTAATGGTGGGAATATGTCGAAATTACACGGTGACCAGGCTGAAAGAACAAGTCTACTTAAATATTAAAGATCTGGAGGTAAATGCAATATGTTCATAAGTTAAGAAAGAAATAGGCCAAGAGATGTTTTCAGCAATACAATAACATAGTTCCCTGTATTATATAAGCAGGAGGAAAACAGAAGCCACCTCACTGCATCAGGATTATAGCAGGATTATAACACAACAAATATAGATTTATTACATAAAAGCATTTTCCTTAGACAATAGATTTGATGTTTCTGTGGGAGGGTGAATGACACATTTGCATTGCAATTATTTGCATTTTTGACAAGGTCTAAAAAAACACTAAAAAACAACCACAGGTGGGTGGCTACAACCAGCATTGAATGAAATTACAGAACACAAATAACTCAGCATTTGATTTCAGGGCACTCGTTCTTCAAATCACACCACGCTATGGTTTCTTACATTTTGGACACCTTGTTCTATCTATTGCATGTAGCTTTATTTTGACTTTACCAAACTTTCAATGAAATAACAGAGATTGTCATTACTCAATCTTATCAAATGCTACAAGTGCATTTTTCATGTTCTCTGAAACTGGTGAGTAAATGAGTCATCCCTGGCACAGACCAATGAAGCAGCAGAATCCAATTACATATTGTCATGTTCCCACCAGAAAATCTGTTTCCAAGTCCCAAAAAGAGATAGGTACAGAATGTTAAATGAGGTGAATGCTGGTTTTGGTCCTGAAGGTTTCCCTTCATGCTGGGTAAACACCGTACCTATTTGCATACAACAGACAAACAGAAAGCTGTGCTAGGTTCGTCCTTTAGATATCCTGCATGTTTAGGGCAGTTTCAGCTTTCCCTTTGCTAAGATAGACACCTGTTTGACCTCATTATCTGTATAAAAGACACCTGTCCACAGCTTCAGTCAGACTCCAAATTCAACCATGGCCAAGATCAAAGAGCTGTCAACTACATCGGAAGAAAAATGTGTAGACCGCAAACCAAAGCCCAGGAAGTGAATCTACAATGGGCAATGCATGTTGGTGTGAATAATCACTGTGGGGGCAAGTGTTAAAAAATGGAAGCCATGAAGACCATTGATTAATCTCCCTATCTGGGGCCCACTCAGATTCTTCATCCCATGGTCAAATGAATCACGAGAACGGTTAGTCAAAAATCCCAGAACTACACAGAGGGACCTTATGAAGGACCTGCACAGAGAGCTGGATCAAATTATTAAGGCTACTTCAGTATCACACTTACGCCGAGAGGGACTAAGATCCTGCAGGGCCATGCGTTTCCCCTGCTTTAAGCCAGTACATGTCCGGCCCCGTCGGAGTTTGCCAGAGAGCATAATGATTGATCCAGAAGAGGATGGTATAATATCATGGTCATAGACTGAAACCAAATAGAACTTTTTTGGTAAACTCAACTGAGAAAGAAAAATGCAAAGTCAGTCTCAAGAACACCATACCTCTGTGAAGCATGGGGGGAAAATCATGCTTTGGGGCTTTTTTCTGCAAATGGGACAGGACGACTTATCCGTGTTAAGGAAGAATGATTGGGGCATGTATAGTGGGAGATTTTTAAGCCAAACCCTCCTTTCATCAGTGAGAGCATTGAAGAGGAACGTGCTGGGGCTTTCCAGCAGGAACAACGATCCCAATCCGCTGCTTGGGCAATGAGAGGAGGGTGGCTGGACTTGACCTAAACCAGTCTCCAACCCCAGCCCCATAGAAAATTTGGTCGAGGGAGAGTTGAAGTCCGTGTTTGCTACGACAGCCCCAAAACATCACTGCTTGTAGAGGAAAATCGGCAGGAGGAATGGCCAAAATACAAGCTACCAGTGTGTGAAAAAACCTGGTTAAGACTTACAGTAAACGTATTGAGTTGAACTTTTGTTACTGACTAAATGATAATTTTCCACCATAATTTACAATTAATTTCTTTAAATTAAATTCTATAAAAATTCTACAATGTGCTTTTCTGTATTCTTTTCTCATATATATACTGTAACGCCGGGAGGCGGGAGGAACGAGGAGATGAACGCAGGTTCAAAATAAAGGGATTTTATTTAATAAACAACCAACAAAAGGAAAACACGGCAAAACAGGCGAGGACCGAAAACGGGTGCACAACATAAAGGGCCGGAGCCGGAAAACGGGCATAGAACGAAAACGGGTATGTAACATAAACAACGCTGAGAGCGCAAAATGGGTGCAAACTAAACAAAACAAGGAAGTAAGCTAAACGGCACGATACCTGGATAGGACGCGGCGCGTAGGGACACGAAAGGCGGCAAGGCGCGTAGAAACACGGTAGGCGGCGAGGCGCGTAGGGACGCGAGATGAGGTGCGACGCGTAGGGACGCGATCGACGTGAACCATCAATAATCCGCGCTGAGCGTGAGGTGAGCGTGGTTTAAGTACTGTGCGGTTGTGACATGGGAAACGAGGAACAGGTGCGTGTGATAAGCGGGTGAGACAGAGCCCCCCCCCCACGGAGTCCGAGACGGGCGGACCCCAGGAGGGGACTGCCAGCAGTCAGTCGGCTGGAGAACGGAGGCGCTGACGGGAAGCAGGAGAGTGGCGTCGATGACGACGTGAGGCAGACGAGCGGCGTCTACGACGGCTGGAGGCCGGCGAGCAAGGTCACCGACAGCTGGAGCCCGGAGAGCGAGGAAGCCGACTGCTGGAGCCCGGAGAGCAAGGAGGCCGACGGCTGGAGCAGGAAGAGCGAGGTTGCCGACGGCTGGAGCAGGAAGAGCGAGGTCGCCGACGGCTGGAGCCCGGAGAGCGAGGTCGCCGACGGCTGGAGCCCGGAGAGCGAAGTCGCCGACGGCTGGAGGCAGACTAGCGGAGCCGTCGAGAGGAGGCAGACGAGCAGAGCCGTCGAGAGGAGGCAGACTAGCGGAGCCGTCGAGAGGAGGCAGACGAGCGGAGCCGTCGAGAGGAGGCAGGCGAGCGGAGCCGTCGAGAGGAGGCAGGCGAGCGGAGTCGACGACGGGAGGCAGGCGAGCGGGGTCGACGACCGGAGGAGCGAGCCGGGGGTCGACGACCGGAAGGCAGGCTAGGGGGTCTACTACTCGAAGCAGGTGCGAGCCGGAGCCTCGGAGGAGAGGCAGGCGAGCGGAGCCGCTAGAGGAGGCAAGGCCCTAGCGTATTCTACGACGGGAGCAGCGAGGGGGTCGACGACCGGAGGCAGTCATGCGTGGTTTCGCGACCGAATGCATGCGATCGGGGTCGACTAACCGGGAATTCATTCTTCTTTTTCTACTACCTTATGCAGTCGAGCTTGTGTCTACTACCGTAGGCATGCTATCTGTTTCGACGACCTTATTCTTTATATCTGGTTGTGCTACTACCTTATGCTTGATATCGGGGCCGTAGACCGGTAGGTCTTGAGATCGTGGTCCGTGACTGTAAGTCTTGATATCTGTGCCGTTTAACTGGAATGCCCTTTAGATCTTGTCCTTTGACGTTCATTCTGGAGAGCGGGGGCCGTGGACGGGATTTGTGAGAGCGGGTGCTTTGACGGGATGCTTGCGAGCGGGGCCGTTGATGTGATTCTTGGATCTCGTGGAGAGACAGTCATGAAAGGGAGGTGTCCTTTGGGAGAGATCCGTCCTCTGGTAAGTCCCGTTTGAAGTGCAACTGCCTCTTTAATGCCTCTGCATGGTGCAATCGGCCCTTGGGAAGACCTCTGACAAGTGGCACGGCCTCTGGTGAAAGGCCTCTTACAAGTACAACGGCCTCTGGGAAGGCCTCTGACAAGTGCACGGCCTCTGGGAAGGCCTCTGACATGTGCACATCCTCTGGGAAGGCCTCTGACAAGTGCACGGCCTTCCCAGAGGATGTGCACATGTCAGAGGCCTTCCCAGAGGCCGTGCACTTGTCAGAGGCCTTCCCAGAGGCCGTGCACTTGTCAGAGGCCTTCCCAGAGGCCGTGCACTTGTCAGAGGTCTTCCCAGAGGCCGTGCACATGTCAGAGGCCTTCCCAGAGGCCGTGCACTTCCCAGAGGCCTTCCCAGAGGCCGTCTCTCCCAAAGAGACCCTTTCAGAGACTGTCTCCTCCACGGAGATCCAGCATCCCATCCCATATATATATATACACACACACACACACACACACACACACACATATATATATACATATATATATTTACAGTTTATATTTTGTTATTATTTTTTATATTTGTTTACATTTAGTTTACTATTACAAATATCCCATCTCTTCTATCTCCCATGCAGTGTCAAATTAAACACAAGTTATTTATTAAGGTCATTTATCTGCCCAATTAAATGATAACAGGGATTAAGTTATATTTTATTAATTTAGGTTAATAATATATATTTTTTTGAAATATTTTATTAAGAATTTGAACCTAAAAAACATTTAAAGGGCAGGGTGATCTCTCTCACATACAAACCAATGTATAGGCTGAACAAGGAGAACCCGAGTCAGCTGCAAAGTATAGAGCACAGGCAGCAATCTACCTTCTATCTAACACAAGCTGAGAATATCAATTGCCAAGATTACCGTGCACGTTGCTCAGTGGGACTGTTTTAATCTGATCTAAAGCTTTCTTTCATTGAAATATCAGATACATTATTCATGAGGTAACATACAGTACATAATACGATGAAGCTGAGTTTCTACTGAAGCCTCCCTTGATTGGGCATTAATACTCTTCAGGAGGGTTAGGGACCTGAGTGCTGTCTAGCAATCTCAAAATATATATAGTCAAAGGAAGAAAGTCAACATGGAGCAGTGGAATTTCATCGTTTAAAACAAAACTATTACTCAGGTAATTTTAGTTCTTTCCAAAATTACCATCACAATTATTGTAACAATAACTGATCCAACTTTAGTAATACGTATACTTTATAAAATATGTATATCATTAGTAACAGACATTATGTACAATATGTACAATATTGTATGACATAAATTGCTCAAAAACACCTGAGCCCCAATATTAAAGAAAATACATCAATCTCCAAATACTGTACATTACACAGTTCCTTCTTTATGTATATCCTTCTGGCTTTTTCTAAAGTTGTTTCTAAAGTCTGCAAGGGGGTCAGACTGGGCGTGTGCTCTACCACTGCCACTACCGGCAATATGTGGGAGCCGGGAAACTACCTGGAAACTAGATGTAGAACTGAACCCAAATGGTCTTTTCCAACAATGAGTTACATGAAATAATGTCCCCACTTCAAAGATAGAAAATATAGGAAACACCACTAACTAAGGCAGAGACCATACGATCTACCAAACTGAACCATAAGGTCTGAACTGAAATATATGTTAACTATTTCTTCTCTCTTTAATCATTATTCTTTTCCAGTTTCCTATTTTCAGCTTCGATTTCATTCTCATTAGTTTTCTTTTGTGTTCAGCTGTCTACTTCCAGCTTCCTTTCTTCCACTCTTTACACTTCTTACCTGTTAATTCTCGTTCACAATCATCTTTCTTCTTCAGCTCTCTCTGGTTTCAGTGTTTTTCTTTTCACTCTTAAGTTACTATTTTTTTTACTAGTTAACTCTTGCTCACTGATTTTTTTTTTCCCCAATCTCTAAGATTTCACTCTTTCAAACTGTTTAGTTTTCTCCAGTTTAAACTTGTTTTTCTTTAATGTGTACAACTCCCTAGCCACAAAGAATGACAAAACAATACCATGTACTGTTTGCAGCCTTAATAGTGCAAATTATAAATCCCCTTAATGCAGATGCGCCTCCCGTAGGCCCGTATACGGGCCCGCTAGGGGCATTGTTTTTTGTATTCTTTTGTATTACAGTTAGGATGTAAAATAACTTTTGATTTCATCATAGAAAATTCACGTACCGTCTAAACAACTCCATGATACTTTTAAACTGCAGATAAAATGTCAGTAAAGTCCTTTTTTCGCTTGCTCACGTTGTCCCATAAAAATCCATTCATTTCCAATGTAACCGAAGATTTGCGTTTTTTGGCTGTGTTCTCACTACACAACACGAGGTTCCCTCTAAAGTCTACGTAAGACATCCCCTACGGGAGGGCTCTCGTAAATCCACAGATTAGGAAAAAGAAAGTACTGTGTAGGCGCTGAGTGACTGACTCCCCTTCCAATGGAAAGCTGACACCCAGACCTATACATTGATATGTCACATGACATGCTCATGCTCACAGAGTGTGTGGGGGACGGGGTTAAAGGGCCAGTACAGCATGGCTCAGTATAGAGAAGCCTGCTCTCGGTGTGATTTATTCAGATAAATAGCAAAATAACACTGAAATGTGACAAATATTTGTTTGTTCTATCACAGAAAACATAAGAAACTTGCAATCACTTGATTTATGATGACAGGATTCTTTTTACGTGTATTTTTAGAGGTTATGGCCTATTCTGAGTCACATGGTGATCAATACTCAAAAAGCTGTGTAATTCTTAAATACTTTGTTGTATCTGTTCCAAATTTTGGATTTGGCTTTACAAGTCCCTGGTGAAGCATAAAATGTACAGCATGGATAATTTTCAGTCACCAGCATCCACACACACATTATACACCCAAAAAATAAAAGGCGTTTTGTCTTTTTTCGACATTTTTTTCTGTATTTAATCATCCCAAATGGAACATAAATGATGAAAATGGAAGCCTGGAGGTGAATAAATATTTTGGCCCAAGTGTTTACTTCAATTTAAGTCCTGAATGATCATTGGGCTATATGTAAAACCTAAAATAACCAGTGTTTTAATGTAATAGTGCAAATCACTTGAAAATGAGCTATCCATGTCTTGGTTCAGCATTATATGCCTTACTAATTAGCAGCAAACAATATGACACTGATTAGAGCCAGGGCACTTTTCCAAGTAGAAAGGTAGTTGCAGCACACTTGCAGGACAGTGGTGGTGGAGTGCTGACTTGAATTGTGTTCTTAGGTTTCTTTTACACTACTAAGTTACATATTCTACCTATAGTATATTCCTATATTAATATATAAAGTCATTTAGCAGATACTGTTAAATAGAATGATATGAGTTAAGGGCCTTGCTCAAAAACCCAACCGCTGCAGCTTGGCTGAGGTGGGATTTGAAACCCTGACTTTCTGGTTCACAATACTTTAACCCCTCTGCCACTACAGTGTAAGTAAATTGCACTGTTTATTAATAACATTACCAAAGCCAATCTCATGATGAACTAACCAGTCTTATTGCTGTATTTAAACCCTAATAATCCATGACACAATGAGACAAAACCCTGCGATTGTCAGTTTTTATTCTGTTGGCCAGATGGAGAAATAAAAAGTTTGTCATTGAGGATGCCTTTTCAATGTAGCCCATGTAAAATATGTTGAGATATACAGTGGTGCTTGAAAGTTTATGAACCCTTTAGCATTTTCTATATTTCTGCATAAATATGATCTAAAACATCATCAGATTTTCACACAAGTACTAAAAGTAGATATTAGTATATATTAGTGAGTATGTGAACCTTTGCTTTCAGTATCTGGTGTGACCCTCCTGTGCAGCAATAACTGCAACTAAATATTCCCTGTAGCTGTTGATCAGTCCTGCACGTCAGCTTGGAGGAATTTTAGCCCATTCCTCCGTACAGAACAGCTTCAACTCTGGAATGTTCGTGGGTTCCCTCACATTACCTGCTCACTTCAGGTCCTTCCACAACATTTCGGTTGGATTAAGGTCAGGACTTTGACTTGGCCATTTCAAAACATTAATTTTATTCTTCTTTAGCCATTCTTTGGTAGAACGACTTGTGTGCTTAGGGTCGTTGTCTTGCTGCATGACCTACCTTCTCTTGAGATTCAGTTCATGGACAGATGTCCTGACATTTTCCATCAGAATTCTCTGATATAATTCAGAATTCATTGTTCCATCAATGATGGCAAGCTGTCCTGACCCAGATGCAGCAAAACAAGCACAAAACCATGATACGAACACCACCATGTTTCACAGATGGGATAAGGTTCTTATGCTGGAATGCAGTGTTTTCTTTTCTCCAAACATAACGCTTTTCTTTTAAACCAAAAGTTCTGATTTGGTTTCATCCGGCCACAAATCATTCTTCCAATAGCCTTCTGGCTTGTCCACGTGATCTTTAGCAATCTGCAGATGAGCAGCAATGGTCTGTTTGGAGAGCAGTGGCTTTCTCCTTGCAACCCTGACATCCATTGACAACCATTGTTGTTCAGTGTTCTTCTGATGGTGGACTCGTGAACATTAACATTAGCCAATGTGAGAGAGGCCTTCAGTTGCTTAGAAGTTCCCCTGGGGTCCTTTGTGAATTTGCCAACTACTACACGCCTTGCTCTTGGATTGATCTTTGTTGGTCGACCACTCCTGGGGAGGGTAACAATGGTCTTGAATTTCCTCCATTTGTACGCAGTCTGTCTGACTGTGGATTGATGGAGTCCAAACTCTTTAGAGATGGTTTTGTAACCATCTGAGGTCGTCAGAAATCTCCTTTGTTTGTGCCATGATACACTTCCACAAACGTGTTGTGAAGAGCAGACTTTGATAGATTCCTGTTCTTCAAATAAAACATGGTGCCCACTCACAGCTGATTGTCATTCCATTGATTGAAAACACCTGACTCTAATTTCACCTTCAAATTAACTGCTAATGCTAAAGGTTCATATAATTTTGCCTTCACTAATATGTAATATTGGATCATTTTCCTCAATAAATAAATGACAAAGTATAATATTTTTGTCTCATTTGTTTAACTGCGTTCTCTTTATCTACTTTTAAGACGTGTGTGAAAATCCGATGATGTTTTAGGTCATATTTATACATAAATATAGAAATTCGAAAGGGTTCACAAACTTTCAAGCACCACTGTAGGTACATCTGTAAAAAGCAAATTCCATGTAGCACTGTAGGAAATTACGGAAAAAAGATTTCTAAAACACTTTTCTCTTCCACAGTTTTTGTGGAACCCTCTTGTGGTTGAAACCAAAACGTATTTCAGTACTGTGTCACTAGACAAATGCAATGTCTCAGAAGGATCACAATCTCAGACACAAAAAGTGCCAATTAGTCTTGAAAGAAATGTCACTTTCCCCTGAATCCAGTAATCTACCAACTTCTTCCTGATAAATAACTTCCTTCTGATGTTCATGTGGAACTTGTGATTGAAAATACACCATAGTCACTTTTACTTTACTGGACAATATTTTTTCTGCTTGCTTGAAAGCACTTCTTGCTACATGTGCTAAATATTTCTCTAGATTGTTGAAGATGGTTTGCACTGAAAGAGCAGATGTACTGTATAATTTCTCTACTATGCATCACAATATGGCCAGCCTTGATATTGTTCTTTTTCTGACAGCTCCTACAGATCATGTCATCTTCTCTGTCTAAGTAACTATGCCCTTCATGTTCAGAGTTTCATTTGTTTGTGTTGTATTGTATTATTTAGCACACAGTTCATTTATTTCCACCATCATCTAGGAATGGCCTGTCTGAAGGATTTGCAAGCATACATGTACATACAGAAAAAAGGATAATGTTAGGTTAAAACATGGACAATGAAAAGGAACAACCAGGGAGATCCTCATAGGCTATATTTAATTACAGTTAGCATGAATAACACACAAATAACTTCATGCAGTATGACCAATAGTTCTGGAGAATGGAGAATCTGTAGAGCTGGTCATTTGGTAGTATTGTGTATAATGATGAGTTCTGATAAGTATTTGTCTTTTTTAATAGCAATGGCTCTAAATAGTTTAATGGAGTTAAACTTAGTTTAGCTTTGCTTAAAAAACAAATTTTAACAAATATACATGCACTGACAGACAGTTGACAGGTTGAAATAATTTACAAATTGAAGTTCATAAAATTATTATTAAGCCATAAACGTTTTATCCAATTCATGACAGAATTCATAGTCTTCATTTGCTTGTTTAACAACTTCAATTTTTATACAATAAACACACTGATAATTTCAGTGGTGAATCAGGCACACCATGACAAAAGTTAGAAGTCAAAAACTATTGTTCCTACCTTTTACTGACATTTATCATCAGTTTGAAGGTACAGTAGTCATTCCCTTCACTCAGGCAAAGAAGAATGTTAGAGTATTGAGTAGCATCCTGAAGAAACAAAAAGTGAATGGCTTGGTGAAGGACAATAAAAAAGAGGAATTATTTTGGTCAGAAACAGTAAGTAAGGTAGGCTAAGGATATTAAATATGTCAAGATGGTGTAAAGAGAAAATAAAGTCTACATGAGAACCCATGAAATAAAAGTCACTGAGATCCAATGCAGTTTGTACAGTTTATACAGTGATGTGAAAAAGTGTTTTCCCTTCCTGATTTCCTATTTTTTTGCATGTTTGTCACACTTAAGTGTGAACATCAAACCAATTTACATATTAGTCAAAGACAACACAAGTAAACACAAAAAGCAGTTTTTAAATGAATGTGTTTATTATTACTAGAGAAAAAATACAAACCTACATGGCCCTGTGTGAAAAAGTGATACCCACCCCCTTGTTAAAAGATTACTTAACTATGGTTTATCACACCTGAGTTCACTGTCTCTAGCCACACCCAGGCCTGACTATGGCCACACCTGTTCTCAATCAGGACATGACTTAAATAAAACCTGTCTGACAAAGTGAAGTACACCAAAAGATTATTAAAAGCTACACATCATACCGAGATCCAAACAAATTCAGGAACAATTCAGAAAGAAAGTATTTGAGATCTGTCAGTCTGGAAAGGGTTATAAAGCCATTTCTAAAGCTTTGGGGCTCCGGCGAACCACAATGAGAGCCATTATCCACAAATGGTAAAGACATAGAACAGTGGTGAACCTTCCCAGGAGTGGTTGGCCAACTAAAATTACCCCAAAAGTGCAGCGACGACTCATCCAAGAGGTCACAAATGACCCCACAACAACATCCAAAGAACTGCAGGCCTCACTTGGCTCAGTTATGGTCAGTGTTCATGCCTCCACCATAAAAAAGAGACTGGGTAAAAATGGCCTGCATGGCAGAGTTCCAAGACGAAAACTACCGCTGAGCAAAAAGAACACTAAAGCTTGTCTCAATTTCTCCAGAACACATCTTGATGATCCCCAAGACTTTTGGGAAAACATTCTGTGGACTGATGAGACAAACGTTGAACTCTTTGGAAGCTGTGTGTCCCATTACATCTGGTGTAAAAGTAACACAGCATTTCAGAAAAAGAACATTATACCAACAGTAAAATATGGTGGTGGTAGTGTGATGGTCTGGGGCTGTTTTGCTGCTTCAGGACCTGGAAGACTTGCCGTGATAAATGGAACTATAAATTCTGCTGTCTACCAAAAAATCCTGAAGGAGAATGTCCGGCCATCTGTTTGTGACCTCAAGCTGAAACAAATTCGGGTTCTGCAGCAGGACAATGATCCAAAACACACCAGCAAGTCCACCTCAGAATGGCTGAAGAAACTCAAAATGAAGACTTGAATGGCCTAGTCAAAGTCCTGACCTGAATCCTATTGAGATGCTGTGGCATGACCTTTAAAAGGCCATTCATGCTCGAATTACAACAATTCTGAAAAGATGAGTGGCCAAAATTCCTCAACAACGCTGTAAAAGACTCATTGCAAGTTATCACAAATGTTTGGTTGTAGTTGTTGCTGCTAAGGGTGGATCAACCAGTTATTAGGTTTACAAGGCAATCACTTTTTCACACAGGGCCATGTAGGTCCGGATTTTTTCTCCCTTAATAATAAACACTTTCATTTAAAAACTGCATTTTGTGTTTAGTTGTGTTGTCTTTGACTAATATTTAAATTGGTTTGATGTTCCGAAACACTTAAGTGTGAAATCAGGGAAATCAGGAAGGGCCAAACACTTTTTCACACCACTGTATTAAAAACACATGATTTACATTTACAGCATTTAGCAGACGCCATTATCCAGAGCGGCTTACAATTGATACAATCTAACAATCCAAGCAATTGTGGGTTTAGGGTCTTGCTCAAGGACCCAACAGTAGCAGCTTGGCAGAGGTGGGTTTTGAATCCTGGACCTTCTGGTCCAGACTCCAGTACCTTACCCACTAGACTACCACAGTCCCAGTGGTGAGGCACTTGAGTGACTCATTTTGATTTTCAAAATGGACATGAGTTGAGACAGTTATAACATATTTGGATAAGTAATGAGCCCCGTTTAATACTTTGTAGAGCCACCTTTTGCTTTAATTACAGCTGCCAGTGACTTTGTGGCAAGCGGCAATGTACCGATCTCTTTTTATATCAACCCAGCCTAATTCTTGCCACCTTGCCATATTGGCCAGCTTTGTGTAAAGCTTGTGAGGTTGTTGTCCCATGCACAGACTGATATCCAGGTTGGAGGCTTAGGTGGAGGTCCAGTTTTAGTTCCATTAATTCCCTGATTGAAACTCCAAAGCATAGTTTTTCTATCCTTGTGCCTTACAACTTTGTCCTGAGGTCCTTTTGGAAGCATCTTTCCAGTGATGGTGAATTATTTGCAACAGTATCTCAAAGAACAGTAGGTTTTATTCTGAATCTGAAGTAATTAAAGCCACTACAGTTGGGGGAGAATTAGTTTGATGTGTGATCTGGAAGGTGATTGGTTGTACATCAATGGGGGGACAGTAATTAACTCTCTTTTTTTAACTACTCTTGTTTTTATAAGGTACATAACCAAACATCCTAATATTTTTCATAATAGGTCCCTACCCATACAGGTAGAAACTAGGAGCTGGTGACTAAATTACTTTGCTCATTATATCACTTTAAAAAATTGAGCACATTAGACAGCATTGTGTCCAGATATGTATTTTTTCACTGATATGCCTCACTTATTATGTAGCAGCAACATCAGGGTCTGCAAGGTCAGCATCCACCCTTCTCTAATGGTTCTTGAGAGATTTCTAATTAGATGACCTTTGTTTCTTTAGCTTGCTTCACCATTTCTGCCTATACTAATTTCACACAGAAAATGCTTTTAATGTCTTCAGATCTAACTACCATCATTTAATTTATTATTAACCACTACATTCATTATTTTCACAGTTTAATTCAGATCTTTGCAAGGCCAATTATGTAAGGTCAGTGTTGAAAAAAAAACCAAAGCTACTGTGAGAAACATATCCTTCTTAAATGTAGATCACTGTTTTTAAAATGTTACACCCAAATACCATGTTACACTGGATGTGATGCATACAATGTGCTTATCTATACCCATATAGCATTAATACTATAAATCATTTCTGATATCCTTTTCAATGTATATTTTCACACCAGTAAGTCACAACCCTACTTGGATTACAGCCAGTTACATCATTTCCAATTGCGATTAATGTTATCCTACTTTCAGGCACATAGACAGCTTCTTTATTTGGAATAGCATACATGAACAGTCTCTTTCTAGCTTGATTAATACGTGTGTATCATGTCATTTTCCTCCGATTGCACCAGATCTGTGGCCTTAGAGAAACCAAGGATGCATTGCTATGTTTCTGATATCTACTCTTTGCTTCTCTGAGACCGTGTGAGACTTCAAAGAATCACTGAACTAAATGTTATCACAATCTTTGTGATTTCTCCTTTGACCTCCATTGATTGTATATGCAGAAATGAAGCATCCTCTGCATATAGATGTTAAACCTAATTTTCATGATTTACTTTAATTAAATAGTGCTAGTTCATTATCATAAATGCAATTTCTTTCTTTTTCCCCAAACAGTCCCTTCAATTATCTTGTGAAATGACATATGAATTATCCACTGTTGTGTAAATTACCATATTAATACAAAAGATAGGTACATCATCCAGATCTAGCAGTCAACACAGTCATTTATTAATACATTTTTAATGAGCTCACACACTCCCATATCTACCATGCCTTACCTTACCATAGAGTGCTGTCATGTCTCAAATAAGTTGTCTCATAATATCAAATTCATGCAATACTCAATTTCCATGAAAAAAATAATATAAAAAACTCATTGGCCAAATGAGTTATAAACAAGTAACCTCCTATATTCTACTGACCAAAAATGGAAAAGTGGAAAATAAGTTTATTTATATAGCACCTAGTCTACACTGGGTTGCTCATAGTACTTTGCAAATAAGAAATGCAAATATGATTAACATTATGTGAAATGAATAAAATAAAATAAAAATAATACATCACAAATATACTTGATTTAAGAGGTGGAGCAGAGCTAAAGGATCTAAATGTGATTTACAGTGGTGCTTTAAAGTTTGTGAACGCTTTAGAATTTCCTATATTTCTGCATAAATAAGTAAAAGTAAAAGTTGATTGTCACAAATCACACTCGATACAGCAGTAAGAATCAGATGCAAGTTTATTCCACAATTGTCGTAGTCAATAAAGCCAAAACACAGAACCATAGACGATGTCGATAATCGGAAAACCATGGTCAAAACCAACAGAACCAGATACCATTGTAAACGCTTGGCAACGCTTCACTCATGGCAAACAAGATTTTGCATGGAGCTGATCACGGAAGCAGCTTAAATAGATAAAGGTATCGAGGTGAACACTCGCCGGTTAGAACTCTGGCGAGAGCGACCTCTGAAGCTGAGGAAGGGACACCGCAGTCTGCGGTGTGACATTAGCCCCTCCATGACGGGCAGCTCCCGACGCCCCACAAACTCTCCGTCTGGGTCTGGGGGCAGGTCTATCGGGATGGTCCCTGTGGAAGTCCGAAATAAAAAATGGGTCCAGGATGTCCTCAGCAGGGACCCAGGATCTCTCCTCAGGGCCGTATCCCTCCAAGTCTACCAGATAAAACATTTGCCTGCCCCTGCGTCTGGAGTTCAGGAGAGTCCGTACACTGTAGGCTGGGGAGCCATCCACGTCCAGAGGAGGGGGAGCTGCTTTCAGATCAGGGGCTGCTTGGTGAGGAGAAGAGATGGGTTTTAGAAGAGATACGTGAAATGTGGGTGCAATTCTATATTGTGCGGGAAGAGCCTAATGGAAAGAGAATGCAAAGACCTGTTTGAGGACCTTGAAATTATCAATAAACCTAGGGCTGAAGGCTGAACTTCATACACGGTAATTGGAGTTTCAGATCTCGAGTTGACAACCATACCATGTCTCCAAATGTCAGTGACGGATGAGGTCGTCTCCGACGGTTAGCCTGGGCAGTGTATCTGCGGATGACCCTCTGAAGGCGAACATGAGCCTCCCAAGTTTGTCCACTCCTTAACATCCAGTGATTAACCGAGGGAACAGAGGAAGGCTCACCTGACCATGTGAATAATGGAGGCAGAAAAACTTAAGACACACTGAAAAGGTGTGAGCCCAGTGGCAGAGCTTGTCAGAGAATTCTAGGCATATTCAGCCCAAGGTAAAAACCACACCCACTCTCCCTGTGACCGGCTACAATAAGATCTTAGAGCTCCTGATTAAGTTGCTCAACTTGTCCATTGGATTGTGGGTGATACCCAGAAGTAAGACTAACATTGATATTTAACATTGAGAAGAAGGTGACGTAAATTGTGACATGTGACTCCAGACATGTGATGTAAATTGTGACATGTGACTCCAGACATGTGACATAAATTGTGGACCACAGTCCAAGACAATATCCTCGGGTAGACTGTAATACAGAAAAACATGCTGGAATATGGCCTCCACGGTTTCAAATGACGAGGGAAGTTTGCCCAAGCCTACACCCCTTAGAAAACCAATCAACAATGACAAGAATGGCCATGTTCCCTTGAGACTGAGGCAGGTCGGTGATAAAATCAACGCATAAATCCAACCACGAACTTTCTGGGATGGGTAATGGTTCCAACAACTCAGGGGGTCTCTGTCTGAGTGTCTTACTTTGAGCACAAACGGCGCAAGAATTGACAAAGTTCGAAACGTCCCTTCTCATCTGAGCCCACCAAAACTTGTTGCGGAGAAGGAGCAGCAGGAAAGTATCTAAACACTGCTAATCTGTGCTTAGTGTTTACCTTAGGCAGGAATAATTGGGTAGTTCCTAATGATTTGATAGTTCTGCTAGGCTCAGATTGCTGCAATATATTAAATACGTATACTGGCTCAGAGTCATGTAGTGATTCATAAACTAGCTGTTGGGATCAGTGCCTTGCCCCCCGTTTTTTGTTTTGGTTAGCGGCGATTGTGGGTACGGACTACATCTCCCACAATCCACCACGGGACCTAAGAAAGACTATTTAAGTTGGACTATTGAACCTCTACTTTGTGGGAACATTGACCTTCTTTTCTGGGTCACTCACAGTGGATTACCGTTGGCTTGTTTCGCGTTTTGGAGAACCGGTGCTTTCATCGTGATCAGTATTACCTTATTTTTGTTTTCCTGGACCTGTCTAGTCCTTGCTGCGCATACTTCTGTTCACGAGTTTTGCTAGCCAAGCCTAGCCCTAGCTCTCTTCTACCCCATAGCTTGTGTTCCCTGCACTAGCTTTCTGTTAGCTGTGTCTTCCTTGGTTAGTCATGTGTTCATCTCATTTTGGTGTATTTTGGTGTTCCGTTGCTTTATAGCTATTTGTTGTGCCTTATTTTGTGCCTGGGGACTCTTTTGTTAATAAACCTTGCCTTTTGAGAACTGAGACCTGCGTTCGCCTGCCCATGCCTGGACTCCCTCATGACACTAGCAATATTACCTTAAATGTACCTTTTGGTCCTACTGAAAACTGTGGCAATTGGAGTTGCTAACAAATGTCAATTAGTCCCTTAATTATAGCAGTCTCAGTGCCGTGATTAGGCTGGAAACCTAATGAAAATTCATCAAACAGTTATTTAAGGTTAAGAAACTTGATTAAAGATGATTTTTTTCAATGATTTTCCCAAAAAAACCTATAAAAACTTTAAAAAAACACTTTCACAGTATGTTTAGTTTAAATTTAAGCTTATCAAATGTTATATACTAATTAATCTTGGTGGAATTTGAAATTTTAGCAAATCAAATGTCTCATTCCAATATTGGGTACCTGGGTAGGAGAGGGTAACACCGAAAAAAGCAGGTGCATAACAGTTAGAATATGATCATCTAGAAAATTATACAAATTTCAGTGTGTAAAGGGCGTGTAAGCCTAAACTGAAGACCTGTGATCTCTGATCCCTCAGACAGCACAGCATCAAAAACCATCATCAATGACTGATATAACCACATGGACCCTTTGTCAAATCTTTATCAAGCATTACAATATGGAGTCGCATTCACAAATGTCACTTAAACCTCTACTGTGCAAACAAAGCCTTATGCTAACCATGTCCAGAAGCAACATTGACTTCTCTGGGTTCAGAGGCATCTGGGATGGAACATCACACAGTGGAAACATGTATTGTGGACAGACAAATCAGTACAACATACTTTTTTGGAAGCAATGTATGGCATGTGCTACGATACAAAGATGGAAAAAACCTTCCAGACTGTTATCAGCAACAAGTCCAAAGGCTAGAGTCTGTCATGCTATGGGGTTGTGTCAGTGCCCTTGGTAAAGGCCATTTAAACTTCTGTGGTGGCAGCAGTATTGTAGAAAACTACTTTGAGACTTCAGAGCAACAGAAGCTGCCTTCAAGACATTTTCTCATGGGACAACCGTGCATTTTTGAACAAGACAATGCAAAATCACATGTTGCACATATTACAAAGGCATGGCTGTGGAAGAACAAGGAATGGGTGCTGGGCTGGCCTGTTTACAGTCCTGACCTGCCTCCAATTGAAAATTTGTAGAGAATTTTGAAACAAAAAAAGCAACAATGACAACTCTTTGCACACTTTAAGATGTGTTTGCAGGAAGAATGGTTCAAAAGAACACCTGAAACACTTCACTGTTTGGTTAAGGCTTTTAGTTCCTAGAATTTAAAAAGCCACTGCAGAGGGAATGGCATTGATTTGGGGATTCAGGTACACCCACAATCACAGGTGTTAAGATACTGGACCATGGGCCAAAATATCCTGGGTTCAATCTCTAGCACTGCCAGTCTGCCACTGTTGGACCCTGGAGTCACAATTGCTGGGATGAACCTGTTGCATTATTGTGATTGAAAGGAAGAACCAGAGCCTTAAAATGTGTGAAACCACTGTATATTCTTGTGGGAATCTGTCCATTTTCACAATAAATGCCCTTACAGTGATGCTTGAAAGTTTGTGAATGCTTTAGAATTTTCTATATTTCTTCATAAATATGAACTAAAACTTCATCAGATTTTCACACAAGTCCTAAAGGTAGATGAAGAGAACCCAGTTAAACAAATGAGAAAAAAATATTATATTTGGCCATTTATTTATTGAGGAAAATTATCCAATATTCCATATTAGTGAGTGGCAAAAGTATATGAACCTCTGGGATTAGCAGTTAATTTGAAGGTGAAATTAAAGTCAGGTGTTTTCAATCAATGGGATGACCATCAGGTGTGAGTGGACACCCTGTTTTATATAAAGAATAGGGATCTATCAAAGTCTGCTCTTCACAACACATGTTTGTGAAAGTGTAACATGGCACGAACAAAGGAGATTACTGCCGATCTGAGAAAAGAGTTGTTGATGCTCATCAGGCTGTAAAAGGTTACAAAACCATCTCCAAAGAGTTTGGACTCCACCAATCCACAGTCAGACAGACTGTGTATAAATGGAGGAAATTCAAGACCATTGTTACCCTCCTCCATAGTGGTTGACCAACAAAGATCACTCCAAGAGCAAGGCGTGTAATAGTTGGCAATGTCACAAAGGACCCCAGGGTAATTTCTAATCAACTAAAGGCCTCTCTGACATTGGCTAATGTTAATGTTCATGAGGTCCACCATCAGAAGAACACTGAACAACAATGGTGTGCATCACAGGGTTGCAAGGAGAAAAGTCACTGCTCTCCAAAAACATGCTTACTCATCTACAGTTTTGCTAAGATCCACGTGGACAAGCCAGAAGGCTATTAGAAAGAATGTTTTTGTGGACAGATGAGACCAAATAAATCTTTTTGGTTTAAAAGACAAGTGCTATGTTTGGAGAAAAGGAAAAACACTGCCTTCCAGCATAAGAACCTTATCTCATCTGTGAACATGGTGGTGGTAGTGTCATGGTTTTGGGCCTGGTTTTCTGCAATCTGGGCCATCATTGATGGAAACAATGCATTCTGAATTATATCAGAGAATTTGAAAAGGAAAATGTCAGGACATCTGTCCATGAACTGAATCTCAAGAGAAGCTGTCATGTATCAAGACAATGACCCTAAGCAACACAAGTCATTCTACCAAAGAATGGTTAAAGAAGAATAAAGGTAATGTTTTGGAATGGCCAAGTCAAAGTCCTGACATTAAGCCAATCGAAATGTTGTGGAAGGACCTGAAGCGAGCAGTTAATGTGATTAAACCACTCAACATTCCAGAGCTGAAGCTGTTCTGTACGGACGAATGGGCTAAAATTCCTCCAAGTCGGTGTGCAGGACTGATCAACAGTTACAGGAAACGTTTAGTTGCAGTTATCGATGGTTTTAAGTCATATTTATGCAGAAATTCTAAAGGGTTCACAAACTTTCAAGCATCGCTGTATGTGACATATGGCATAATTGCTCTTAAAAAGCAATCTAAATTTTCCATAGAAGCTGTGGGCAATCAGGGCACTCAAGCGAACACCTGCTGCTACCCACAAAAGTGACTGCAATTAAATATGTCCCTCTCCACAACACATCTGGGTACTTTAAAAAGAAATGCCTATCATTTTTCAAGACAATTGTTGGTAGAGTCATCACAGAGCTCTTTATGTAATACTATTAAGAGCAGCAGGGACTATAATTGCATATCTCATCTTTTTATAATAGTCACCATAATGAAGTCCCTTAACTCATTTTGGACTATTTTAAGTTATTGCTTAATTAATGTCCCTAATTAAAGCTAGCAAGGAAAATTATTAGTATATTATTAAATTAATTCTGACAATAATTATTAATACTTGATAAATAATTATTAATAATTGAATTCATTTACATGTATACTGATGTGCAGAAATGTTTTACAAAACCAAATCAGAAAAAGTTAGAACTGAAATATGTAAATCGTTGAGGAACAGTGTTTTTAAACATTTCAGTAATATTCTTACACATTTGTTGATAAACTGGAGATTCTCTGCCCATCTTTACTCCTCAAAGACTTTCACGGATACTGCTTTTGTACCAAATCATGATTATAATCACCTGCTGACATTACCTGTTTGAAATCACTTCATTTTTTTTACCTCATTACTAGCCCTATTTATTTTTGCCCTAAAACTTTCTTTGGAATGTGTTGCAGACCTGAAATGCAGGAATGGGTGTTTTTATTAACAAATGAATGAATGACTAGAAAAACATTAAATTCATACTGTCCGCAATGAAATAAGAGTAAAAATAAATAGAAGTAATATTGCATATTTTTTCCATACTTTTTCTGATTTGGGGTTGTACACGTTTTTGTTTTCCTTTAAATTAATTCCAACATTTTGTTTATCAGGCTCAGCAAGTAGTAGTGTCCTGGGTTCGATCCCAAATGGAGAGTTCTGGGTCTTTCTGTGTGGGGTTTCAAGTCTTCCAGCAACTTCCCAATAGTTAAAAATAAGGAACTAATATAAAAATAAGGGACCCAAATAAAGGACTAATCCTCCTGTCTTTCTGCTGTAATTTCACTGTTTTGTTTTGGATGTGTTTTTTCCAATGTCATTTCCATGCACTTCGCATGTTCTATTACAGATAGCATGAATAGAAGATAGAAGTCATGCCTTTTAATTCGGGTGACAACATGTGGAAAGCTTGAAGGGAAGAAGACCGAAAAAACACTACACTGTAACAGCAAGTGACAGAATCAGGGATCTCCCCATTTTATGATGGCCTGACTCTGAATATTGAATTTTCCGAGGCAAGCAGATATGCAGTGCAATGCTCTCATGCACTCTGATGAGAAGGTGGCTGCAGTGATGAGCTCTGGGGAAATATAGTGAGAAAAAGACATGGTTTTTCACTTGCAATATATTATTTGATAAGTTACATGAGATTTTCAATACTTTATTATAAAATAAGCTTTGTGTTAATGATTTTGCCCAACCGTAGTGTAATTAATGTCTTTTAAGCATGTTTCAGTTAAGCTATGCACAACGAGACTCTACTGTGCTCGATGTGGAACTCAGCAGTGCATTACATAATGAGTCACGTGGTGGGAATGATAAGTGCTGAGAAATGTAGTGAGGAAAAACCACGGTTGCGGGTGTGTACAGTATTAAGCATGTGTAGGGAACACTATGCTATAATTTATGCATTATATATTAAACTGTTCGGTTTACAATCAATTCAAGTTCGATAAATTCAATGAAGGATTTATTGGAATGCATTCCCATTGATAATGGAGGAGAAAATATATACAAAGTCTTAGGCCAGCATTACATTAGATTCTGTTAACCTATTAATTCTCATTAGAGAATTAACTAGACTGAACCTGGAATGAGTCAAGTGAGAAAACTCCACCCCACCCCACCCCATAGCTCAACTAAGGAAAGATCATAGTACATGTGGGACGCGATTTAACCCAAATGGTCAATGAATCCATGGCTGAGGAAGGCAGGACATTCAGTACTACTGCTGAGAGACTGAGTTGAAGGGAGTACTGCCTCATTCTGAGTGAGCTTTACTGCTGTTCTGTTACTTTAAGTGTACAAAGTGGTAGAAGTGAAATGACATCCAAACAACCAGCAGGAGCAGCAGTCAACCCAATCATTAAGAAGATGGAGCATGTGTCTGATTGTGTTTGCCTTGGAAAATAAAAATCAGTTTGCACTGAACAAAGAGAATAAAGGCAGCAGAAAGAAACAGTCCCAAATGCTTCAACACCATTCAACTATAAGATGTGTAGTATATCTAAATACCCTGTGATACACAAATGAATGCATACAAATGCATTGAAACAAATATATGTAGAACGATGAATTGAACCAAGGGAGGTGGAAAGCCAATTACCAGAGAATGGGGTTAAACAAGAACAGAAAGGTATGACCATATAAGACAAATGGAGACAAAAAGTAACATGTTGATGGTTGTATGGCACATTAAGAAGATCTGAATAATAGTGCCATTATCAGAACAATTCATTCAGATTTTCAATGCACCACAAACTGCCTTTGTTCGTGTTCTTGTTCGTTTGAATTGTGATGCCACTGCATTTTCAACGTTGCTTAAAAAATAAGTAAACACACTGTATGTTGCATTACTACTATTAATGCTTTGTCTGTTAATACACCAAAAATCAAACTAATAATTATTATTACTTATGACACAAACTATATAAAGTCGGTTGAATTAGTTTCTCTTAAGAGAAAGCTGCCTTCTGAAAGCACAGTCACACATTCACACATTCATACCCCCCTTTTACATCTCTGCTCATTTCTAACTGGTAACAAAGACCATAAGACAGGAACCACCCCTAGACAAACAGTCTGTAGCAGGGAACATACACACACCTGCTCAAACTGGAACACTTAGGAGACACAAGCTGCTCCAATGTAGCAGGAAACTGGATTATCCTGAGGAAATTCATGCAGCTTTTGAGAGAACATGCAAACTCCACATAGGTAGCAGTCAGGACTCAAATCCACTAAGTGACTCAATTAGTGGCTCACTTAGCAGACTTATTCAAATCTACTAACAATTGTAATTGTGGCAGCTTGGCAGAGGTGGGATTTGAACCCTGGACCTTCTGGTCCATAGTCCATACCATAACCATTAGGCTACCACAGTTGGAGTTAGGAGGTGACAGTGTTAACCAGTGCTCCACTATGCCAGAATATAATGCTGGAACCACCCTTATACAGGGCGCCAATCTAGATCTCAAATGTTTTACTTTCAAGCCTCTTAATTACATTTTTGCTTTCTTTTAATTAATATTCATAATTTTTTTTATAAGAAGAAAATTCACTGATCAGTTGCATGTCTGTGTTATTTAAATTGACTAATGGTGATTGACCACATTTTTGGCATCTTAACCTGCCCTGGAACTCATTATTACAAATTTTCAGACTTAACAAAACAGTTGCATTATCAGAACATATTTTCATATTGAGTACATCTGTCAGGTGAAGCATTTCCACCAAGAACTTCATCCTTTCTTCTAATATTCTTCTTAATTTTGTGTACTGTTGAATAATAAGCAAAGGTTCTAGGCACACATTGCAAACCTTACTCTATACATTATAAGTGTACAACATCAGGAAGATTCACCATGTCTCTTCAGCCCAGACCACTCTGATGCTTGTTTAGTCTCTCATGATATCAAGACTTAACAATGGTTATTGCTTCTTCTATACACATCGTTCTCAGCAGCTAAAACTGTTTTCAATCTTTCTAAGCTCGCCTATATCACACCCCTGCTGCTTTCCCCATTTTGATTTCCTGTTGTGAGCCACATTAGATTAAAATAACCAATGCTGATTTACAAAGCAAATAATTAACCAGAATTTCACATGTAAGACTGTAAGACTGTCTCCTTCTGTATTTAAATCTGAGAGAAAGCTTAATGAATCATTTCAAAGAACATGAATCAAGCCTTAAAATAATTATGTTAACATAACATATATAATATAACATATGTTACATTATAATATAAGTATTGCTTACAGTATGTTATATAAATGGGGAGGACAACACAACAGAAGCATCTCTTAGATATTATGAGAGAGAGAGAGAGAGAGAGAGAGAGAGAGAGAGAGAGAGAGAGAGAGAGAGAGCTTCTATTGATTCAAACCCATTCATACCTATGGTCTAATCAATGTAACTCTTCTTTTATTTGGGTGGAGTAAGATGTTCAACAAAAAGAAGGAGTCTATTTTTTATCACCTCTGGACAAACCTCTTACACACAGAGGGAGTACAGCCAAAACAATCCCTCACTACAATTCATTGTAAGCAGTTTGTGAGTAGAGCACTCCCTGAAAGCTCAGTAACTGGATTTAGGTGCCATCATATAATACTCAGGTTCCTACTGGCCTAGTATATGGCATAAGTCTCAGAAATCAGGATTTAATTACAACCTGGGTTAGAACCATTTATTTCAGCTGTAACTAAGTTTAAAGATGGAATGTTTCTGTAATCACTTAAAAGGTTTGTATTGTTTCTGCTAAGTTTTTAACAAAATTGTGCCGCATCACTGACCCCTGCCAAGCCCTGGAACGGACTAGCATCCCATCCAGGGTGCATTTCCACCTATGCCCAGTAAATTCTGTGATAGATTACATACTTGAAACTGTTATATGGGAATATGTTCAACATGGGAATTTGTTTCAACATATGATGGTTTCATTTTTTTTTTTTTTATTATCTCTATTTTTGCATATGCTCATAATTTGTTGAACAGCTCTACCTCATATTTCATGCAATAGCTTGTAAAACATTGCTTTCTCTTAACACATGCTAATGGAATGATCAGCGCAAACATTATGCAGACCCAGTGCAGCATAATATTCTGGTGCGTTTTATCACCAGGTCAGGAGGGGCAATAATGTAACTAACATTTTCAGTCAATACCATAACACACATTTACATTGCAGAGTGGTATTTAGAAGCATGCAGTTGAGAGGATAATCAATGACACTATTCAGCAGCAAATGTAGAAAATAAAACAATCAAACTGAATAAATCAAATTTGACATAAGGTACATCTGCACTGCTACCTACACAGACACTCACACACTGCGAAATGTAAATTGTATATAATTTGCACACTGTATGTGTGTGTATATATATGTACGTATATATATATACACACACACACACACACACACTGTCGCGCATAATGTCACTGATGTCTGCAATCAAAAGTATGCATACCTACCTATTAGTTATTTGTCTGTCTATCTATTTATCTATCTATCTGTTTGTCTATCAATCAAGTAGGGTTTCATTAAATGTACAGAATGTCAGTTACCCAAAACTCCATACTTGAGCAGATAGCGCCGTCCAGATCTGTACCTGAGCTCACCGCACCCATTAGTGCCATACCTGATCACGTAAGCTCAGTACTTAAGCAGCTAGCACCGCCAAGCTCCATACCTAAGCTTGCGGCGCCTATTAGTGCCATAACTAAGCATGTAAGCTCCATACTTAAGTAGCTAGCACCACCCAGCTTTGTACCTGAGCATGTTAGCTCTATACCTGAGCTCGCCGCACCCATTAGCGCCATACCTGAGCACGTAATCTCCGTACCTGAGCAGCTAGCGCCGCCCAGCTCCGTACCTGAGCTTGGTAGGTTTCGCTGCATGACGACCTACTTGCTGCCTTAACGCTACGGCGGGTTTGTTAGGCGGTATTTCTCTAGCTATTTTGGCCCCGTTAGGACGAAGCGGTAGACCGGTCTTGCTTAAGGAGATCGGCCGCGTAGGGTTCTGGAGGCCCGAGGTAAGATTGGGATTAGACATAGGGTAAGAACTGAGATTTCCCCACGGCCCTTTTTCCCTCTTACTTTTGCTTCAAGCAATCGGCATAACGCGATCGCTTCTGCGTTACTCGCTCTTTGGCGCAGCGCGCTGTACTCTGCCTGCACGTCCTTGTGAGTAAAGCTCAAATTTTTTTTTTCTAGTTAGGAAACGCGTTACACCATTCCACGTCTTCCCTTCACTTTCATTCTGTGCCACTCAGCGCTGTGAACGCTAAGCACTGGGTTTCGTCAAGTGTCGTTAAGTGTCTCAGCCAGCGTGCCAGCGTCCCATGTTTGTATCCCGGTTGCCACTCTACCGTGATTCTGATTAGTGATCGCGTGAAGGGCATTTACCATTACTTTTTACACACTATTCCATCAGAGCTAACTGCATATTGGGTCCTAAAAAATCCAAATAATTATTTAGTTTACTGGGTTTGCCAGCATTGAAATATGGCGACCCGTAACACAGCTGATAATTGTTCAGCATCTTGAAGTTGCTGTGTCATCCATTCTGCAAATTCTACCCACTGGTCTGGGTCTTCCTCGATAAGGTGTTGTCGCATATGAATTTTTAAGGGTGCAATTTATGAATAGATAAAATTTGCTGAATTGCATCATAGCTAACCCCACATTCCAGACAAAGACAATGAGGGCTATAATGCTTTTGCTGAATAAGGCCAGAACAGTTGCTGCTGTTGCTATATGCATAGAACTTTTTTGTCATCCAGCTTTTAGCTTATTTTTGACAGACCCTGTTTCTTGGAATTTGACAAGAAGTTTGGCAGCTGCACTGTGATTAATGGAAGGCCTGTTTGGGTGGCATTGGTTGAAATCTCGTCAATGATACACGTGCGACATTAACCATAAATGAGGACAATCTCAACACATTCTGCTCGGGATAACACCATCCTTCATGTCACCTGTGCAGAAGAAAAACACTGTTTGTACAAGTGAACGAATAGAGATATGTTAACGTGGAGCACAGCTTTGTTTTTCCGGTGAAATTCTCTCCCAGTTTGATGTGTTATACACTTACTTTCTCCTTTGAAAAACTGAAGTTGAATCAAATATGGCCACCATGTTGGTGACATGGCCTAACCAGTTTTCCCCTTCCCCCACAGCTTCCCACCTAAAACTGGATCACCATCTGCCAAACTATTTTCATTTTATATGGGTGTTTCCTACTAAAAAACCCTCTGGACAAAGGTCTTTTCTACAGACATTCAGACAGCACAGTTCTATATATGGCATCATTCTATAATGAATACCAGCTTTAATTATCCCAAGTACAAAATCACAAAAAGAGTAGTCTTTGTAAAGCTTTACAAAAGCAGCTGTCTGCCAACAGAATACCACATGCAATGATTATTCTAGTTTTCACACTTTTCCTATCTGACTACAGATTTCCATTGAATTATTTCATTAAAACCATGAATTGGGTAGTTTATAGTAAATGAATGTGGGAAACAAGGAATGAATGTTAACTTTGCTTGTTAGCAGAATACATAAACATTGCAATTTTGCTTTCCATAGTTATTTCATTAAACACAATTTGTCATCCATTAAAGCAGGAAACAAAAAGTTGATCAGTGTTTTTCACATCACATTGTCAAGGCAGACTTAATCCACCCAGTGCAAACAGTGCTAATAATGAACTGAAGCTAATCTTGCCTTTTGTACATCCCAAGTGGCAATTGCCTTTTTTATTTACTGGTAACACATTATTATTGCTTGGTGAAACACTTCCTTTAAGCCTAATTTATGCTAAAATCCCATTTAAGGGAGAATTAGCAATTAGGACAAACATTTAAATGAGAACAAAACCTAATTAGTGGATTGAAAACAGCTTTTATCAAGGAACTGAGAAATACCAATCTTTTCCGTCTGCTTATTAAGGTCATTTACCACAAATCAGTCTAATTAAAACAACAGTTTATACTACATATTTGTGTGTGGGCAAGAAAATATCCAAACCAGTTACTGGTAGTAAACTCAGACACACTATGTTTCATACCAGTTATACACTCACAGACCATTTTTTAGGTACACCTGTTCAACTGTTTGTTAACTCAAAAATCTAACCTGAGAGAGACCCCAGGTGCAAAATCAGGCACGATAAATAACTATAAGGCAACAGAACACTAACATTCACAAAATAAAGATGAACACATAAATAACCCAGGAAGACACAGCTAACAGAAAGCTAGGGCTAAGCTAGGCTAGCAACAATCGTGAACGAGAGTACATGAAGTAAAGACTTGGCAGGTTCTGAGGACCGCGGACTCAGAGTCCAACAAAACAGAACCGCGAGAAAACAGGAAATCCAGAGCAAAAAGGTAATACCAATCACGACGAAAACGTCGGTACTCCAAAATGCGAAACAAGGCGAAGGTAATCCACCGTGAGTGACCCAGGAAGGTTGGACAATGCTCCCGCAATCGCCGCTAGCCAAAGCAAAAACGGGGGGCAAGGGACAGATCCCAACATAATCAGCCAAACGACATTTAAACAGCATATCCTATCTGAGCATAATTGCTGACCATATCCATCCCATTATGACCACAGTGTATCTATCTTCTGATGACTACTTCCAGCATGATAAAGCACCATGTCACAAAGTTCAAATCATCTCAGACTAATTTCTTGAACAAGACAATGAGCAATGAGTTCAATGTTCTCAAATTGCCTCCATAGTTACCAGATCTTAATCCAACTGAGCACCTTTGGGATGTGGTGGGACAGGATAATCACATCATGGATGTGCTGCCGACAAATGGAACAAAATCTCTGAGGACTGTTTCCAGCACCTTGTTGAGTCTATTCCATGAAGAATGAAGACTGTTCTGAATACAAAAAGTGGTCCAATCTGGTACTAGCAGCCTGTATCTAATACAGTGGCAAGTGAGTGGAATTGGCCCATCTGTGTTGAGTATATAAGGTCAGAAGGTCAAAGTCTGTGTGCTTTTTTTGGACTAAAGATGCAAAAACATCATGATGGGTGGATATTTCTAAATGATGGTTGACTTAATCCCTCTTTACCTCCCATGTGAGTTATACAATGTTCAGTTAAGCTATAATGAGGAGTACTGATAGACTGTTAAACAGCTAGTATTAAATGAAAAATATAATCAGCAAAATGAGTTTGCTGTGAAGTGAGAAACCGTTTTGTTTGGTTGTGAGGTTTTATTCAGTGCACCCCCGAGCTAAACTCAGATCTTAGTTAACAATTCCTGGCAGGAGTCTCTGGAGAGGAATACTTCTGCTTTATCTTCGCTTCTGAGAAATCCACCTCTGGGCAATACTTTTCATAGCCCATGTGAGACTGAAAGTTTTTCCTGCAAGTGTGCATGGTTGCCTCTGTGTGCCCCATGCATAATAATAACAATAATAATAATAATAATAATAATAATAATAATAATAATAATAATAATAATAAAAGTATAATAGTATTCTCTTTTCTACCAAAAATAAAATAGTGAATACATTTCTAAATATAATACCACAATGGCTTAGTTAATACATTTCCATCTTGCTGTGGAGGCTTCCCATAACAAAACAAGTTTGGTTGTGAAAGCAAAAAAATGCTGCGTGTTGCTATACCTAAGATTAGTATAATCATATACTTACAGGGTCCTATTCAGTGCTGTGCATGAGCACCAATAAATCATGTATTTCTACAAAACACACTGTCTACTGGCTCATGGATGCTTTCGTCAATTATGTACAGTTTATTGCTGCATGAATCACTTTTTGTTCTCCTTCTTTTCCACCTTTACTTTTTATAACAGTGCCTCTGGATTTCTTCAGGCAAATCAATCAAAATAACACTTTTACATCCATTCCATTATTTACTCTGATTACGTCCTTAGGTTAAATCGTCCTCTGCATCTTTGTATGTGATGAGGCATTAATATAATGCACATTCTAGGAAGCAGTAAGGTAAGTACAGTACTTGTACACATAATACACAATAAAATTCACTTCTGTAAGCAACATGCACTGCTTTCACAATATTCATCTAGTCTACAGTTGGCCCTTTCCACCTTCCTCAGACACATCAAAGATCTGAGCCTGTCAGAAACATAAAGTGAAGTAAAAAGGGCGAAGAGTGCCAGTGTGTGGACGAAGGCTGTGTTTAATGTTGAATGTCAGTTGAGAGTAAAAGGCAGAGGGTCTTTTGATGTAGGCAAGTTTATAAATAACAGCAGGAAAAGCACAGAGGGTAAATTTATGTCCCACAGCTTCACAGAGTGACCACATTTCTGACAATGTTCACATCCACGCCCATAAATCCATTTGAAGTGGCCATAAGTAGACTGATGTGTTTGTGAATGTAGTGCATACTTTCTCTCACCCCACAGCGTGTTGCAAGGCTGTGATTTACAAACAAACATCGTTATAGTCAGAACAGTTTAGAATGTAAATATTTCACAGATGTCACACTTGAATCATATTTCCACTGGAACTGTGAACTGGAAGGGCATCATGGGGTTCATTAGCTGACAGCACACCTGAACTGCATGTTTTTGTATGATGTTCTGTGTCTGAATGCATGTTCCACAGTGTTTAAGCAGTATACATGAACCAGAGTCAAAACACTGTGTGCTCTGACTTGAGCAAGTCTCAAGTAACTGTGGATATATGGAAGTAGCTCAAGTCAAGTCCCTGCTATAAGTCAAGCAAGTCATACGAAAATATGATGCCCTAGTTTCAGTTTCCAGTTTCCACATTTCACTCGGTCAAAAGACAGTGATGCTAAAGAGTTGAATTTTATTTTTAACATTAACAAATACCAGTTGAGTTTCTTCTTGGACTTTTAACTCCTCTGTCAAACTCATCATGACAAATAGTCATGTGAAAAAATAGGATACCCAATGAAAGCCATTGCCTTTTTTAACATATTTAAACATAAGGGCATTTTATCTTCATTTTAACAATATTGAGAGATGTAGGTATTATACCTAAACACATAACACTGAAGAAATGTCTCAATGTAAACACATAACACTGAAGAAATGTCTCAATGTAAACAAATCATTCCATATCATCTGTCTCAACTCTAAGTCAAGTCTCAAATCATGAACACCAAGTCAAAGTCAAGTCGAGTCCTTAAATTTGCGATTCAAGCCTGACTTGAGTCAAGCCATGTGACTCGAGTCCCTCAACTCCACATTGCTGGTCCACTCACCTTTAGTCTGCTGAGTTCTCCTTAGACATGTATGTCCATCTTGTTCAACACAGTCTTAATACTATTCTTCAAAATCATTCAGGACTCAGAGTATATTTAATATGTTAACAGTGGTTAGTTTAATCCAAGATATTAATCCTTGATAAAGGACAGTACTGACATTGCAATTTAGCTCAATGGTGAGATTAAGTCCATGTCTGGAGTATACACCTCTATGTCCTGGAGGATTTCCCTAATAGAACTCCGGTTCAATCATAATCTAATAGTGGGTTTACATCCCAAAAAATAATGGCGGTTTGACTAGTTATGTTACATTTGTGTCACTAGGCTGTAGATCTTCATGAACAGAGCTGACTACCCCTCTAACAAAGCATGCAGTACATAGACCAGAGAAAAGGGTATCAGCTGGTGTTGCAAGGATAGTTTCTGTTATAAGTTTACTTGACTGAATCCCAGTTTACACACACTGTACTTCAGTAACCCTACTATCCAATCAATCTACTACCTACAACTTCACACATTTGATTAGTTGTGTTTTCCTGATTATTAATAGGGTCATGTTTTGGAAAAGTTCAATTTTCAATTTGATATCTCATTACTGATGCAATACTGACTCCTACACATTTGGATGTGAGTAATTTGAAAGCAATCTCAAGACGTCTTTTTGGCAAATGGCCACCCAAATAGGCAAGATAAAACCTCTGCTGCTGTGTTTTGATGACCATTAGCAGCTATATTCTGATGGCCATTAGCAGCTATATTCTGCACTGCCACAGAGCCCTACGACCTCTCAGTTAGATCAATGTGTAATTATGTACTCAAAGTTTCCCTATTGGATTTATGTCCAATAGGGAATATTTGTAATATTTACAGTTCCAACAGGAGTTTAAGATCGACTAGATCATTTCCTGCTCCCACATTTGTAACATTTTGTATTGTATTCAGGAGAAATTCAAAATAATCAATATGTTTGCTTGGGTGGCATAAAAACATAACTCAAAAACAGATAGTGATCTAAATGGTGGTAGTTTTAACAGCTTTCAATGTCTAAGAGCATCCTGAATAAAGCACAGCCAATTTGTCATCAGTATTTCACTTGAACAATTTGCAATTTGATTACATGCACAGCTCCCACAGAGTGGGAAGCAAGTCTTGGCCCCTTTACCATGGCGGTATGAGCATGCTCAGTAGCCAGAATAACTTTAAAAAATCTTATTTTTCTGTGTTATTTGAACCCAACAGCACAAGTAAGTTTTATTGTTTGTTTTGCTATTATTCATTGCAGACTGCGCTTCATATGCTTCATGTCACAGAAACAATCATCTAAAACAATTTCTCAAATTTGCGTAATTGAATAGAAACTGTACATATACATACATGTTTATCTACATTGGAAATATGATTGTACAGTCACACAGGCTGCTCAGTAAAACACATTATGTCAGCATCAGGTATGAATGTCACTTTGTCTGTTTTTTTGTTACCTCGTTAAGTTGCTAAATTCACCTCTCGCCAAAAATAGCATTAAATTGATGTGGGCGATATAACAAGTTTAGACTGTATATCTTTAAACCATATTGTCTTCTAGGAGAATAAACAAATGTGGAGAAAAATTGGGCAATCAGTTCCACGCCATAAACAATAGGAAGTACATAATTGGGGTGATTGGGGTCACTGTTGCCTCATCTTGTCCAGCCTCCCCTCCTTCAGGAAGGCACAGCCTGATCTCTAACCCAGATCACTGCAGAGGAGGATTGCAGCTCCCTGCACCAAGCACTAACTTTCAATAATGAATCAAAAATGAAAAATTGTATCAGACTCTTTGCTGCCTGGGAAAGATACAGTCTTAGCCTGCACACAACCAAAATAGTACATATTAACTGATGCTCAGCTGTACCAGGACTTGAACATCATAAACTCTCATGATGGGCACTCAAGCAAGCACTAATTTTGTGTCTTACTTTTGGGTCTCGTCAAAAATGTAGACTTAATTGTATATACACACTACAATATTTGATATTAATTTGACCTAACCCTTTGATGGGCATTTATACTTATATTCACGACAATTTAGACCTAACCTAATGCAGTACCCAGAGTAAACCCACATGGACACGGGGAGGACATGCAAACTCCACACAGGTAGAGTCTGAGATCAGAATCAAACTGGGGTTTTTGGAGCAGAGAGGTGACTGAGCTAACCACATGCACCACCGTGCTACCACACATAGTAAAAGCAATTAATGCTTAACTTTAATTTTATGATTTTATAATTTTATAATTAAAATAACTTTAATTAATTTCTGAATAAATATGACCTAAAACATCAGATTTTCACATAAGTCCTTAAAGTAGATAAAGAGAACCCAACTAAACAAATGAAACAAAAATATTATACTTATATATTTATTTATTGAGGAAAATGATCCAATATTACATATTAGTGAGTGGCAAAAGTATGTGAACCTTTGTTTTCAGTATATGGTGTGACCCCCTGTGCAGCAATAACTGCAACGAAACGTTTCCTGTAACTGTTGATCAGTCCTGCACACCGGCTTGGAGGGATTTTAGCCCATTCCTCCATACAGAACAGCTTCAACTCTGGAATGTTGGTGGGTTTCCTCACATTAGTTGTCTGCTTCAGGTCCTTCCACAACATTTCGATTGGATTAAGGTCAGGACTTTGACTTGGCCATTCCAAAACTCTATTCTTCTTTAACCATTGTTTGGTAGAACGACTTGTGTGCTTAGGGTCATTGTCTTGCTGCATGACCCACCTTCTCTTGAGATTCAGTTCATGGACAGATGTCCTGACATTTTCCTTTATATTTCTCTGATATAATTCAGAATTCATTGTCCCATCAATAATGGAAAGTCGGTCTGGCCCAGATGCAGCAAAACAGGCCTCAACCTGATACTACAATCACCATGTTTTACAGATGGGATAAGGTTTTATTGGCTGGAATGCAATGTTTTATTGTTACAAAACATTTAAGGTTTTTCTTTTCAACCAAAAAGTTCTATTTTGGTCTCACCCATCCACAAAACATTCTTCCAATAGCCGTCTGGCTGGTCCATGTGATCAATGCAGTCGAGCAGCACTGTTTCTTTTTGGAGAGCAGGTGCTTTCTCCTTGCAACCCTGCCATGCACACCATTGTTGTTCAGGTTTCTTTGTGGTTGGACTCATGAACATTGACATTAGCCAATGTGAGAAGAGGCCTTCAGTTGCTTATTAGTTACCTGGGGGTCTTGTGACCTCACCCAATTTTTACAAACCTTAACTTTGGTTGGTCGACCTCTCCTGGGGAGGGTTTAAAATGGTCTGTGAATTCTCCATTTGTACACAATCTATTGACTGTGGATTGGTGGGTCAAACTGTTTGGAGATGGTTTAGATGGTTTTGTAACCATTTCAGCCTGATGAGCATCAACTCTTTTTCTGGGATCCTCAGAAAGGAAAATCTCATTGTTAGTTGCCATGGATTTTACACTTTCCACCAAAAACATGTGTTGAGAAGAGGAGATTTGATAGATCCCGGTTCTTTAAAAAAACAGGGACCCACTCACACTGATTGTTAGCCCATTGATATGAAAACACTGACTCTAATTACACCTTCAATCAAACTGCTAAGCCTAGGGTTCACATACTTATGCCACTCACTAATATGTAATATTGGATTATTTTCCTCAATTAAAATAAAATGACCAAGGATAATATTTTGGTTTCATTGTTTAACTGGGTTCTCTGTATCTACATTAGGACTGGTGTGAAACTGCTGATGATGTTAGATCAAATTTTGCAGAAGTATAGAAAAAGCGAAAGGGTTAACAAACTTTAAAGCACCACTGTATAACAGAATACCACAGATCAAACCATAACATTAAAACCAAGGATAGGTGAAAGTGGAATAAACATGACCCGTGTGATACTCTGGGCAGTGTTTGCTGGAAACTTGAGTCTTGGCATTCATGGGATGTTTACTTTTGACAAGTAGTAACCGTCACCAAACATTGCTCTAGACCCGACATTTCTTTATGAAAAGGGTATTCCTTATTAGCAGTAACCTTTTTCAGCCAGGAGCAAGCATCTGCAACTGCAAAATAAATGTCTGAATGGCTGAGCGAACATTACAGAGAACTCAAGGTGTTGACAAGGTGTCACGATGTTGTGCAGTAAAATGGACACCGATATTTAAAAGCCACCTTATACCCGAATCTGCCTGTTCTCACATCCGGGAATATTGTTACTAAGTCTTTTACTAAATCTTGCACTTGGTTATGGTAAAAGTTTTTTTTTAGTCTCAGCTCAATTCTGCTTAGTGAATTATATTACCATAAATTGAATGAAATGTAGCTTTAATTACATCAATTTACATTTATATCATGTTAGTTGCATTATTATGCTAATAAATCCCAGTCAGGCCAAGGGTGACAATCCTAGTAAACCACACTTGCCAATTTGTAATGAGTTCCTCTAGTGGGTGTTGTAAGGGAGTTAAATTAGAAATGACACAAATCATTAAAAATCTTAGAGATGGTTAGACAGAATTGCCCCAAACAGTGAAAGGTGGGAACTGGTGTGTTATGCATGGACCGGCCTCCAGCAATACTGCAATATGTAACAAATGTAATAATCTTAAAACAAGCACCTGAAATGACAGAACTTTTCTTGTAGATGATGTGAGCTCTCAGGGGTAGTGGAAAATACTGGGATTAGTTTGAATCTTTGGCACTTTTGTGAACTGGCATTCATGCGATCTGTGATGAAAACATATTGGATACAAAAACGGAGTTGCTGATGCTTCTATCTGTGAATATGGCAGGCTTCGCTTTAACCTATCAGTCAACATATCATTAAACTATACTGATAACAATTTTGCAGTACTCAAGGCAAAGATATGAAATAATCTTAAACTGATCTTTCTGTAATGTCTCAAATTGTTAAGCTTGCAGAGGGAGTCTTCCACTTAGGTGTCTTTAAGGACTAAGTCTAATCAAAACACACTGAGTTGAGGGATTGCTAAAGTAAAGGAAAAGAAGAGGACTCTGGAATGTCAATGCCCCTGTGGTGTTAATTAGGGAAACAAGAAAGAAATTGGAGGCTTCTGAAGGTAGACGTCCGGCAGTTAAATCTCAAAGACAATGTACAATATGGCCATGATGTTATTTTATGGGGCTTTCTGTCATGATGCTGTGTGTGTGTGTGTGTGTGTGTGTGTGTGGTGTGTGTGTGTGTGTGTGCCAAGTGACAAAGTGTTAATGTATGACTTGAATTAAGGCCCTTTGGGGAGAAATGTCAGAGTACACCCACCAGCACATTAGGGCAGCTAGGCAATCAGGGACAAAAAAGTGACCTCCAAATGCGACAAACACTGTTTGTGTTTGTTTTTTTCTTTGTTTTTTTTTTTACAGAAACTGCAACTTCTTTTGAAAACCATGTGTGGAGACAGACGTGTGTGGGGACCCATGTGCGTGTCATGTGATTATATGATTAGTATAAAAAAGCAAAATAGAAAGGAAAGGATTTTCACTAGGGTCTAAGACTTTTGGCAAGCCACTCACATTTTCTTTAAATGAAAAACACCAAATTTTTTTTTTAAATCAGGAGGGTTGTGACATTTTTATACCTCATATTGACAGTGATTCCATACATTTCACAATCATGAACTGATCACAAAATGACACTTTTGATTATTATAAATGAATATCAATTTGTCAGAAATTTTAAGTCTAAATCAGAAGGTCAAGTAAGCAAACCACTTACACCCATTAGTCATTTTTTAGTGGTCACTGCAACCTCACCAGGAAAAACATAAAGAAAGTGGAGTAGTTAGAAGTGAAGTAGTTATGTAAAATACTATCACAAGATGATGGTTTATTATATACTTGATGTTTTGGTTAGTATTAATTAGTAATGAGAATACAATATGCAAACTTAACAACAGTTTGTATAGCAAAAACATGTGAATATATATGAGGTTGATAGTCTTATGTGCAGTTAGTATTTTATTTTCCCCACTGAAGCTCCTTTTTGCAGAAGCAAATAAGGAAGATTCAATGTATGAGAAAGCTCAGGAAGCAAAGCAAGTTTCTAATTTAGACAAACCAAATGCGAGCTACCACTCCATTGAGTGTATGTGAAAAAGAAAAAGTCACGGGTTCTGCTCGGAGAAAGGGTGAGGCAAACAACGACCTCCAACCGAGAGGCAAACCAGAGAAAGGATATTGAGGAGCCAGAGAGGGGATGCAAGATTTCAGAGACAATAAACAAAACAATGCAGACTGCAAGGCTGAAGAATTTATTTATTTGTACCTTAACCTCCGAAAACCTAGTGCTTTGATTTTTGTATGCATTTTTTTATTTCTCTTGCATTTGGGGATAGTGAGACCTCGTAACAACTTATAACAATACTCATGAAGATTTGTCTTTGAACAGAATAGAAGAAAGGAGTGGGGGTGGCGGGAGGAAAGCGATGTCAAACCTGTAGGACATGTGTGCAAGGCAGGAAAAAGGTTTAAGCAGAATGAATGAAGCATAAGTTGTTGCAAAGCCCCCCTCATTTGGCAAATACAGGGTCTCAGGACTTTAAAAACAGATTAAGTGTCCCTCATCTCAGCTCTTGAAGTAGTATTATATTGCGTATATGTTTGCCCACTGAACAAATTTCCACTGAAACAGTTAATAAAAACAGTTCAAATACATTATCTAACCCCATTATTTTTTCCATCAAGAAACACAGTAACATTTTTAGGTCATGTATATTCAGCTGTCTTAGTGGCTCATAAATGACCTGTCATTTTCAAATATAAAACTAATTTTTAAATACTCTAAATATGATAAATCTATTAGTATGTACACTCTTGGCACATTGAGGTGTCATCCAAGGTGCACAACAAGCTTTAGACAAGAACAAAAATGGAGGAAAAAAACAATAAACTTCAAACAAAACAAAAGCAAGATGGATGCAAAGGAATCAGTATCAGAGTATGGCTTCACCTGAGCACTCCTTCATCATGTGATGTTTTCTATGACTTTGATGATGATATGAATTACTGAACAAGTTAATGTGCTGTACAAAAGTGCAGGAGGATTTCTGAACCCGTAAGTTGGTGAATGTCAAAGCACATTATGCTATTTTTGGCTTATGTGGATGTGAAACATTTGTTTTCAATTTTAGTAAAGTCCTGTGAGAAGGTCAATAAGGACCTCATCTAAGTTGACCAATCCGAGTGTCCAGTGCTAGGACATGATACCAAAAACACTGATTATGACGGGACAGATACTGGGACCATGCTCTTCATAGCTTTCTTAGGGGACACTTGGAGAACTCAGGCTATAATAAGAGAATTACAAAAAATAAGAGATAAATGAGTTATTCACAAAACAACACAAAATGACTAGGTATTGCTGATAAAAGTAGATCAAGATCAATCATTAAACAGAAATATACATGCCATACAACTGGGGCTGCTTGTGTGTCTGCAATCTTACCGTGGAGGCCAACATAGGGACCCTCCGAACCAGACAGCTATCTCTGCATATGATGAGGTAATCACCTGAACTTCTATTGGTGGGCTGTGAGAAAGAAAAAAAGACACCGTTTGAGGTAACAACACCAAAAAAACAGAATCCTGGGCAGAGTCAATTAACAAAAACATCTAATATATGACACGCGAAACAAAATATACACACAAATTATGTTATTATATAGTTTATAGGTTATGCATATTGTGTACTGAGATGCCAGTTGGAAGAATTAATGTTATTTGACTGTAGCCCAATGCCCAAAAACAATTTGGACAGCCCCCTATGACACATTAATCAAAGGGAAAAACCAGTTGACATCACGGACCAAAAATATTATTGGGTAGTGAAACCATTCTTATACGATGTTCCATACGAGTATACAGTGCTGGGGCAGCCAACATTTCTGTGATTAGATATCTCAATGTACTTTTGGTATAAAGATTCCACCAACTTAAAACATAATTTATAGGACATCCTGTTGTCAGAAAATGACACTTATGAAAGACTAGGGAGGATTAACAATAAAATAATTGTTTGTACTAATACAGATGACTCAGGTGCATGGTCTCAATGAAAGTCTTTTCATAGTGCTTGCTTTCTTGATGAAGTTTTGAATGTCAAATCATCACATTTGCACTTGAATCCAGCATCTATTAAAGTGTTTCCCAATGCACTTCGTTCTCATTTTTCATAATCTACAGACGAGAAATGGATTACACAAACTGAATATAGCATTCTAATTCATTTCCATGCCTTTTATATTATATGATCCATACAATTGCTTAAGACTGGTAGCTGCTGATCATCCTTAAAAGCAAAAAAAATAGCAGTCTCCCCTGCTATACTGGAGAACAGGTTGGAAGACACCATTAAAATTAATTTATCTTAAAAATACATTATAGTTAATAATTTATTGTTTTCTTAAAATATCATGCTTCAAATTCTTGATACTCAGAAAAATCTTAGTAGCTAGGGGCCAGAGTCCTTTTCAGAGGAGCTCCCAACTGCAGTTTATATGCTTGGGGCAAGAATTAAGACTGCTTTAGCAAAATTGGATCTTATGTCCCAAGCAAGCACAACTAATCAAGTGGCCATTTAAGCCAATTTATATAGTGAGTGACTAGGCTTTCTTAAGGAGCTTTCATTTGAATTGTAATGTAACCAAATATATTGCTGAACCCACTGCCTACAATAACAAATAAGGAGATTCAGTATGACCCCATGGCCAGAAGACAAGAAAATCAACATGATGGTGCACAAGGCATATCATGTCATGGCAAATGTGAGTTGTATTTGCCAACACAATTGCAAAGTTCCTCTTGCCCATGACAACCACACTACCTGCAATAAAGGGAAGTTAAAGATTTTTGAAAGCATCAAGATAATGAGTGCAGTAGATATCTGGGTTGGGGACAAATATTTGAAGCAACAGGCTGTTTTATATGATCCTATTTAACATTAGATTATTCCTCTGTTTGATTTTCAGCAAGATTTCAGAGTAGGCTGCATTAGCTGTGATGCACTGGAGCGAACTGCAGCCTCTCAATTCTTTGGTGTTGTAACGGGGGAGGCGGATGGGAAGCAGGAGATGTATGCAGGTTCACAAAAGGGAGGATTTATTCAAAAAGGGAAAACCAAGGGAGACACAGCGAACGAAAAAAGCGGGGACCGAAAACGGGTGTGGAACATAAACACGGCCGCAGCCGGAAAACGGGCACGGAACGAAAACAGGTGGTAAAACAAAAACAACACCGGGACGGAAAACGGGTGGTAACTAAAGAAAACACGGAAGTGAGCTAAACAGAGAGATACCTGGATAGAACGCGGCACAACGGGCATGGACGGACATGGAGGAGCACGGACGGAACGCGTAGGGACACGATAGCCAGGACGACCAGAAGGTGAGGCGCGTAGGGACGCGACTGACGTGGACCGTCAACAACATCAATAACCCGCGAGGTTGAGTCTCTCGCGGTCTTTCTTTATAGGACGGTCCACAGCGATCCCAATTACAGCGACGTGGTGAGACGTTCCTCCTGATAGGAGGCGCGCTGCCGTGGCGAGTTGGGACAGAGCCCCACACCAAGGAGTCTGAGCCGGAGCTAGGACTCCAAAAAGGGACCCCAGGCGAACATGTTAACCTCAGGGGGCCGCTTGCCGGGCGGACTCCAGGAGGAGACCGCCAGCAGTCAGGCGGATGGCGAGCGGAAGTCGACGAGCTTGACCGCAGAGGGACGAGGCGGCGACGACGCTTGACAGCAGAGGCGAGGCGACGACGCTTGACAGCAGAGGCGGACGAAGGCGGACGCTTGAGAGCAGAGACGACGACGCGAGAGGCAGGACGGGACGGTCGACGACGAGAGGCAGGACGGGCAAGGAGTTCGACGCCGTGGGCAGAGGGCAGAGAAGACGGAGGCGACGCTTGGACGGCGGAGACGGCGGCCGTGATGGACAGCGGAGACGAGGCGGCGTGCAGGCGTGACAGCGGGGGGTCGAGGCGGGCAGTGAGGCGTGACCGCGGGGTCGTGGACGAGTGAGTCGTTTGACCGCGGGTCGTGGACGACGTTGGTGAGGCGTGACCGCGGGGTCGTGGAAGACGTGAGGCGGGACGCGGGGTGTGGGAAGACGTTGACGGCGTTGACCGAGGGGGTCGTGGACGAGTGAGGCGTGACCAGCGGGGTCGTGGACGAAGTGAAGGCGTGACCGCGGGGTCGTGGACGACGTGAGCGTCCGTGACGCGGGGTCGGGACGAACGTGAGGCGGGACCGCGGGGTAGTGGACACGTGAGGAGTGGACCGCGGGTAGTGGCGACAGTGAGGCGGACAGCCGGGGTCGTGGACGACGGAGGCGGACCAGCGGGGTCGTGGACGAAGTTGGAGGCGTGACAGCGAGGTCGTGGACGACGTGAGGCGTGACCAAGCGGGGTCGTGGAACGACGTGAGCGTGACAGCGGGGTCGTGGACCGACGGGGGGGGGGGGGGGGGCTTTTTTGACAGCGGGGGTCGTGGACGACGTTGAGGCTTGACAGCGGGGTCTGGACGAAGTGAGGCTTCTTGACCGGAGGTCGTGGACGAGTGAGGCTTGACAGAGGGGCGTGGGCGAGGGGCATCTCCCTGGAGGAAGGACATTCACTGAGTCGGCCTTCCGGGAGGAGGAGACGGTCTCGGGACGACCCTCTGTCGAGGCCTCTTTGACCATGGATTGCAGCAACCGGGAGTGGCAGACGCCCCTGGCGGCAGCCACTGGAAACTGCAGACGCCCTGGATGCAGCCACCGGAACTGCAGACGGCCCTGGATGAGCCAACGAACTGCGACGCCTGAGGAGCAGTCCACAGGTAAATACGTCCGAGACGCGGGGGGGAGTGGGCACGGAACGGGGGTGACGTGACTGTCAGTGTGCCAATGTGGTGGCGCAGGAGTCGGTGGCACTAAGTGAGCATCCGGGGGAGTGACGCGCCACTAACATGGGACTTATGACCGACCTAGGTAATAGTGACGTTACGCGCGCACGTTGACGCTTGGACAATAGCAGACCGGCTGGTGGCAAGTGGGAATCCAGCACCATGACCCCCACCAAGGGCTGACCAGGACAGGGCGGAAGGGTTCTAAACCTGTGGCCTTCGGGACCCGTTTGCAACCCGTGGGGAGCCAACCCAACGGTTCAGCTCCTCTAGAGCTGCCCCACGGTTCCGGCCGAAGCACCGGCCACAAATTGGGGGCCCAAATAAGGGTTACACCAGTTTAGGCGAAGAAAGAAAAAGGAAAACAAAGACCCCCCAGCATAACGGTCAACGGGTGATATAAATGAAAAAACGCAAAAAACATTTCATTTACAAAGCAGGGGCAAACGGACGGATCGCCATGAAAACGACAGGGCGGGTGGTGGTATGGTAAAAAGAAAAAATCGCGGGATACCTGCCGTCTCCATGTGCGGGTGATTCTGTAACGGGGAGGCGGATGGGAAGCAGGGGAGACGTATGCAGGTTCACAAAAGAGGATTTATCAAAAAAGCGGAAAACCAAGGGAGACGCAGCGAACGAAAAACGCGGGGGACCGAAAAACGGGGTGTGGAACATAAACACGGCCGCAGCCGGAAAACGGGCACGGAACGAAAACAGGTGGTAAAACAAAAACAACACCGGGACGGAAAACGGGTGGTAACTAAAGAAAACACGGAAGTGAGCTAAACAGAGAGATACCTGGATAGAACGCGGCACAACGGGCATGGACGGACATGGAGGAGCACGGAGGAGCACGGAGGAGCACGGAGGAGCACGGAGGAGCACGGAGGAGCACGGACGGAACGCGTAGGGACACGATAGCCAGGACGACCAGAAGGTGGGGCGCGTAGGGACGCGACTGACGTGGACCGTCAACAACATCAATAACCCGCGAGGTGAGTCTCTCGCGGTCTTGTCTTTATAGGACGTCTCACAGCTGATCCCAATTACAGCGATCGTGGTGAGCGTCCTGATAGGCGCGCGCTGCTGTGGCGCGTGACAGGTGTACAGTACTAAGAGATGTAACCATGACAAAATTAAGATTTCTTATAGCCAGTAAAGCCCCTCACCAAACATAATAGCATGAGGCCAAAAACTGGCCAATCTGATGCAGCACTTGGAACAATTAAGTAAGTATCATTATAGTTGCTCAGTATCCCATCAATTAACTTCTTTTAAAGATAATTTCTGATTATTTCCAAAATAGGGGATGGTAAAATCCACTGGAACTATGTTAATAGTAAGTCTTTCTCAAACATCAGCTCTGTATGTGATGCACACTGTGCAGCACAGGCACTTTCTTTGCTTTCCTATCACAGCCGAGTGACTTTCGGTTCAGGACTCTTACTTTTGGTGTTATTTTAGCACATGGGGTAAACCCATATTTGTGCAAGCTCTTTGATTGTCATGCAGCACAACTGCTTATGTTTGCTTATTTATCTCAACTGGATCTGGTGTCATGCAAGGTGTTGCAAATCACAGAAAAGCATTTAAATATATAACCTTCAGATATATTACAATAAAACTTTAATAGAAATAATACCTGATCTGATTGATCTGAAGTATGATTGAGATATTAGACCAAAATCACTAACAAGTTGTCAGTGTTCGAGGGGTATGGCCAGCACCAATTTCTTGTACTTCCTCAGAGATTTTCGTTTTGACTGGCATCCTATGATTGCTCAGTATGTGTCTAGAAATTTCTCGGAAGAATTACAAAACATGCAAAACATGTTTGCAAATCATTCAACCATGTTTGGCAACAAGTGAAAGCTTGCAAGGGTTTATAGTTGTCAAACTTATATATAAAAAAAGTTGTCAAACTTATATATAAAAATAATGCACCAATAAGTAGTTGGTGTAACTGAATGAAACTTTATATGTGTGAATTTATTGATGATTGGGACTGTGGTAGCCTAGCGGTTAAGGTACTGGACTATGGACCAAATGGTCCAGGGTTCAAATCCCACCTCTGCCAAGCTGCCACTGTTGGGTCTTGAGGCAAGGTTCCTAAACCACAATTGGCTTGGGACTGTAAGACTATATCAATTGTTAGGTCGCTCTGGATAAAGGCGTCTGCTTACATGCTGTAAATGTAAATGTAAATATAGCTAAGTGATTTTACAATTAGCGCAAAAGGATAAGTTTATTGAGGAAATGTTACAATTGAAAGGAGGCTCAGATACCCTGTTAGGCTTGCCTATAACCTGGGATACAAGATGAGAACTGTTGAGTATTGAGGCAAACAGGGTTCCAATGGATCCTGGGGACATTTGCACACAGATGTTGCAGCTGGCCTGTAGATCCTGCAAACTCGTCAGTTGATAGATAGCTTGTGTGTGTCTCCAACTGGTCCTATAAACAAACTCGATTTTTAAATTTGGGTGACCAGGCAGGGCAAAGGAAGTGTTGCAATCTGGCTGAGACATTCCTGGAAACCACTGCTGGTGTGGAAGGCATTATTCTGCTGAAAATGGCAGTTGGAAAGCCCATGCATGAAAAGGCAACACATGTGGGCACATAATGCTAATCTATTAGCATCCCTGTCATAGACAAGCTTCCACTCATCACACCACCAGTGAGGAGTTTGCCACTCCACAGGCAAAGGCAAGGACTGAAGTGCTCACCCACAAGGGCCTCCATACTTGAACCCGACCATTGTTGGGATCAAAAAACAGAACCCTGGATCATCACAAAAGATGAAATGGTTACAGTCAGTTCTCATTTACAACACCACTCAAAACAAATGGTGACCTGGCTTGTCGGAAGGCCAGGAACGTAAGGGCGCCAAGACAACAAATTTCCTTCTGCTAAGTACCAGGGGTGTGTAGTGAAGGTGCACTGTGTCTGGGGATGGTGGACAACAAAACTGTGGGAGTTGCTTGTGCTTGTCAGCTGATTCCAAATGGTTCTCTCTACTGCCCCCGTGGGTCTGTCTGGGGCCGCTGAACCTTTTTGCCCAACCTTTTTTATGCATGCCCGCACAGAACTATTGAACCCAGGCAACATCCTAACAATAGGTCCGAACCGCTAGATGGTGGGCAATTTGTGAAAAAAGCATCCTGCTTCTCTCCAGTCCCAATGATGTATCCCTTCCAAAGTCTGTCAAACTGGGCGAATGTCTTCAGGGTGTCATAGAGGCCTGTCTAGCAGTCAACCAAGTGGTACATACCAAAAATTAGCATCTGATTCCTTTTTATAGCCTCAGTAGGGTGAAGCAATTTGACGCGGTCTTGTGCAAGACCAGTGTCTAATCAGACACTTAATCGTTTACATATTGTCTGAGACATAACTGCATGCGTGAGTTTTGCAGCAGTTCGGACATTTTCTTTTGGGTGTAATTTTTTTGTCAATGACAATGTATTGATACATGTAGTCTCCCATGCAGTTAGCAGTTGTCATTATAACTTGTTTTATACCATGCTAACCTTTCAATTTATGTGTTCTTATGTGAAAAGATGACCTTTTATCCGTCTCCACTGAGCTCCTCACTGACTCTGAAAGTATGCATCAAACACACGTTCAGATCCCTCTGCAGTCGCCGACCAAAATCCCTGAACATGGTGGATCCTCCAGACAACACTATATTCTATCACACAAACATAGTTCTATGTAGAATAGTAAACAGTACTCACATGTTATCAATGTTCTTTAAAAGTTGCTGTGCTCTGATTCAGACACTACAGACCAAACAGAGTAATAAAACTGTTATAAAACTGCTATAGGACTGATGGTGTATCATATTTTAAAGTTAAAAAAAAACATATTTTACAGATCTGTCCTGTTCCAATCTCATTTTGATATTGTTTGAGAGTAAAAATATAAATTATTTTAGGACAGCACATTTTAAATAGAAATACACAGTGGCTTTTTTTTAAAACTTTTAGATAAACACCAGAATAACCTGGGATCCATGTCACAATAAAAGATTTTGTGCTGTAGCAAATTGCATGTAATCCTTGAAAAGCTATTTGGTTTGTATCAGCGTGATGTTACCATTTCATATGGAGAAAATTGAGAAGATATCAATTACTCTCATCACAGTCATATCGTCACACTGCTTGACACCAGAGAAATTTCCACACCAAGCTTTTTGCCATTGTTCTTCTACAATCATGGCTTCCAATGCACACTGTCTATAGATGTGTATGTGTAGAATATATCTGTATCAACTGATGTTTTTACTAACCTGCACTGAATATCAATTAGCAATTTATCTCTAAAAAATAAGAGCTCTATCCCAGCGATCATGCCACCCACTGCTACTTCAGCTGAATCTAAAATCTGTGTTTTACAACCATAGGAAAAGCTACATCAACAAAATTAAATAAAATTCGAATTATTAAAAAATTTTTGGGCTGGGTTTTTAACCATTATTTACCAATGTCACTGTCATGGCTAACCCACAGAGCAGTGATGAATGAAGAATCAGGATAAGCAACAGCAGTGTTAAGCAAAATAGTAGACAAAGCGGAAACGAGAGACAGTAACTGTTAATCAGGCTGTAAAGCAGGGACACAGCAAAAACAAGATCTATGTGACTTGGCAAGGACTGCATGGTGATATGGGGTTTAAATGACTGGCTGCCGATGATGGGGATCAAGGTGCAGGTGGTGAGCATCAGAAAGCTTCCAAACCCGAACACAGCAACTGAGAGGGGGATTTGGGGAATTGAAGTCCACACCGTTGGATGGAACTGCTGCAGGCATGACAGTCATATGGTGAAAAGCGTGCAGCACATGATTTTACTGTACAGCACACAACTGTAGAGCTTAAATTATACATTTGCTGGTGACAATTTTTTTTAACTGTTACAGAAATACACCTAAAAATGCCTTCATGCACACCCTTTAAAGTCAATTTAAAATCTAAGTCAGTTTAATTTAAACACTTACCCTCCTTCATTATTGTAGCGGCCTTACTAGTGTGTACGTGTATTAGTCTTTTGGCTGTCGTCCATCTCCCCCCCCGCCTTCCCTTTTCCCCACACGCCCCCCCCCAACCCAGTGCCCCCACGACCCCGCTCGACCTCGACTCTACCCGACCCCCGTCCTCGCTCTCGCCTCCTCCTTCCGTCCGCCCCCCGCTCCTGCTCCTCTCGCCTCCCACGCCCCCCCCTTCTCCCCCCCCGTTTGCACCCGCCTCCGGTCCACCTCCTCCGTCACCTCAGTGAGGCCGTTCCCCCCCCCCCCCGGGCGCCGCACACCCAACAAGACCCAGCCTCGCGCCATTATCCTACGTATTGTCGAAAGATGTGAGTTCCGCACACTTCTGTCCAAAGAAAGCGAACCCTAGGCCATTCTGATTGCTGTGTGCAACGCTCATTCTGCCAGCCAGATATGGAAACATTGAGTTGGCCTTGGCGACATGGCTCCAAATCTCAGACAAGGGTGTTCCAGTGCCCTAAAGCTTGGAAGACATGAGTTGGCATGTAGGTAGCAGTTCTGAACCAAAAGACTGGCAATACATTAAGAAGCAGAACCCTCTTTTGAGGCCTGAAAGCTAGGACAGGTGTTTTAAAATTTGATGCTGGCTACAACAAGAAGCCTTGGAGTGATCTCAGTAAAGGAGTGACATGTGTGAGAACTTTGATAGTGTAAGTTTTGAATGTTGTGTAGATCAATGGAACATGAAGGCAGACAAAACTGTCAAAACATTACAATAATAAAAGCCTGGGAAATGACTAGGAGCCTGTATGAGGATTTAAGCAGGTCAGAAAAGGGCAAATTCGTCTGGTGTTGTAATAATGCAGAGAAGAAACAGAAAGATAGACTGCAGATGTTACATGTATGGGATATAAAAGTTAGGCTGTGCCCAAAAAAATAAAACTAACATCTATGAATTGTGGGCAAAACCAAATGGACAGTGACACCCTTGTAGAGACCTGAGAGAGCCTGTGTCAGCAAGTTATTGTGCCAAGGAAGGTTCATCAGTTCAGTTCTTTTACAGGGACTGAGCTTCAGATGGTGGATTGCAATCCAGAAAAGAGTACCAGGAAGGTCAGATACTGTTTTGAACACGGGGGGGAGGTGGACCGGAAGGATGTGAAAGTATTTGATGATACAGGACATAATTACTGAGTGACTTAGGGTACCGGGAGGAACAGGAGTGGACCAATACCTAATTCATGGAGGAACTACTTTTAGTTACTTCGTGAGGTGACAAAAGTGAAAACATTGCCATGCGTACTGTAGGATCGACAGGTAAATATGAAAAAAATTCAGGCAAAACCCCAATTCCCACATTGACACGAGTGAACATGCATGTGATTATTCACATTGCTTGAATAATAATTGTTTATTATTTGTAAACATACTCCCATTTTAACAATAAATATAAATAATATAATTTAGAAACAGGGACACAATACACACCAACGACAGGGCATTCACCACACTTAATTCAACCACTCATCTATGAGGCAATCTAAAGTAACTAATATGCCTGCATGTTTTTGAGAAGTGAGGCAAAAAATCAGAGAGTACCCATGGTTGGTTACCTTTGAGGATCAAAGTTTGGTTCCCTGGCATGTGTGGCCAACAAACACTACTATGGAGGCACTGTCTCTTCCATTCAATCTATTTACAGGCTTCAGATTTTCGTGTCATTTTATTTGCGTAGAAAAGCGTTCGGTGGGTTAACACTGACCCCTAGCTGCCGAGCCTCAGCACAAGTGGACACTGCAAACTCAGTTTTAAAAAAATGCATTAACAACGTAGTGTAACAATTATATCGTTACGAGTAATGTACATTATATTAACGTCTTCTTAAAAAGTACTAATTAATTAAACAAGACAACACCAGCTGTCTGGAATGAGAAACCATGCTGTTTAGTCACATAATTCATTTCAATTGTTTGCTTTAGTGACGGGCATTATGGTCAATCTTATACTGAACTGTTGTACCTTGTATAGAGGGTTCCTACATCTATTGGACAGTTTGAAGACATCATCAACAAACATCTGAAATGGGCTGCGAAGTCTGGGTGGCAAACTAAAAAAATAGATACACCCCACCACTTGCCACTTTACACCAAAAGCAACAACTGACAAAATCAAAACTGATTCGTATTTTATTGGTGTTAACACATTTTTGTTTGCATGGGATTGTTACTGCATATGAAAGGTAATAACCCCTCTGTTGTGCCATGAAAAAAGTTTCATGTTTCACCAGATACACTAATTGCTGATTATGGCATTTAAAAGGGGTGGTTTCCTTTAAGGTATTACAATCTCTTACCTTATGGATGAAGAATACTTGGCCAAGGAAGCGCTCATATCATACATCAAATGAACTCATTTTGCTAAATGCATTGACACCTTTGTACTCTTTATTCATTTTCCAGGGTCGTGTCAGAATTGGTGACTTCTTTTACAATGTATGGGCATATGTAGCAGTACCTCTCCTGAAATCATATACACCCCAAAAGTAGCAGCATATGAAAACACTTGTAAAAGTCAGCTGGGCAAAGTCCCATTTAAAGAGCAGCTGCAGGAAGATTTTCTCCATTTATCACAAATTTGACAACAACTGCCACCTTCAGTAAGCTATCTGTTTTTAAGAAAGAAAAAAAAAAGTGTTGCTAGACAAAGGAGCGGGATGTGGATTTAAGAAGGCTGTCCGGCCAGTGAAATGGCATGGTGGTGCAGTGTGGGTAGCATGTCGCCTCACAGCTCAGAGATGGTAGGGTTCCACTATTGTGAACCAGGGGGGTTTAAGACCCCAAGAGCAGGTTAAGTGGTTGTAAATAAGCCACTTGCTATTGTGGCTGAGGAGAGGCTTAATATGCTTATTGGACTGTGCACTTCACAAAAGGAAATATATATATCTACACACACGGGAGAGAAGTGTGGGTGAAAAATAAAGGCAAAAAACAGGAAAGAATGCATTCTGCCTGAGAGCAGGGTGGAAGGGATCGAATCCAGATTGCTTTGGTGAAGTTGAAGTGATGCGAGTAACCACTACGTCACCAGAGATTGGGGTGATATCACGGAAATAAGTGGCTTAAGACCAAACACAAGAGCCGTTTCTGGGACAGACTCAAATAAAGAATATTGCTAATAATAGGGATAAAAATTAGATGCCTCAAGCATGTTGCCTTAAAGTAGACGGAGGACATCACTAACAACGGGGCAAGCAGGAAAGTGGCGACCGCGAGATGGGAAACAGAAGACGACATGTTCAGAGTCGACTCGAAAATGATTCGGAGCCAAAAAGCCTGGGCATGCCGCAGTAAGTTCCAGAGTAGCGACAAGCTGGCTATGGAACACTACAGGATGCGCTGATACAAAAATACAAGATTGTTCAGTAGCACCGAAATTGACGGAACCTGTTAATCTATAGTCCTCCGTACCGGGAGCCTTGCGAAACCTACATCACATTTTCCTATGAAAGGAAAAAGCGAAATACCAAACTATCCCTTGCCGAAGCACCAAGGCGCAGTCGTAGAACAGTAGAAAGAGAGGATGAGGACAAGGAGACACTGCTCACAAACAGCCTTAAATACATTAAAAAATTAATAGAGCAGGCCAGGGTCCTTGTCAGGTAACAGCACCAATAATGGTCAGGTCATGCATGCTAGGGATTCCCTTTCCAAACCATCGCTGCTCTCTAATGTCGGGCCGCAAAAAACTGTGTTATTGCTAATATGAGATCCCCGGTTCGATTCCCGACCCGGGCCTATGCTGTGTGGAGTTTGCATGTTCTCCCTGTTCACTGGGTTTTTCCAGGTTACTCCGGTTTCCTCCCACATTCCAAAGAGATGTGTGTTAGGTTAGATGGTGTTTCCAAAGTGCCCTTAGTGTGTGAGTGTGTGTATAAGTACGTGAGTGTATGTCAACTACGATGGATTGGCGCCCTGTCTAGGATTATTCCCGTCTTGCACCTGGTGTTGCAACTGGCTCTCCCCCGACCATGACTAGGATAAGCGGATAAGACAATGAATTAATAAATGAATGTCAGGCCAGTCACAAAATTTTGTATTTAGGAGTATTTATTATGTATTTTGTGTACTTAGTATTTACTTTTCTTTTTTTCACATATTAAGTACAGTGACAGCATACACTGAGAAAAAACAATACTTTCTGTTGGGATGGGTTTGTGTTAAATACTTGCAAAGAAAGAGGAAGAGGAATGGGTAGGAGTGAGAAAAAGAGTAAAAGAGATTATTCACCTTGACTGCCTTTGCTGTCTCCAGAGACTGTTCAGGAGGAATCCCGACCTCTCTCTCCCTGAGGAGTTGCTGGATGAAATAGGTGATGTCTCTGCCTGCTATGGGAATGTGCTTTATACAACTCCCAATCACATAGCCCTCTGCCTAGTAGACAAGCAAAACACATGTGAATTACATTTAGTGACTTCTGTTGAAGTTAGATGAAACCCTACACAAAGCTTATTCACTGCTAGGGAGAGTATAGCTGAAGATACAATATATGGACCAAAGATTGTGGACACCATATACAGTGGGGCAAAAAAGTATTTAGTCAGCCACAGATTGTGCAAGTTCTCCTACTTAGAAAGATGAGAGACGTCTGTAATTTTCATCATAGGTACACTTGAGAGACAAAATCAGAAAAAAAAATCCAGGAAATCACATTGTAGGATTTTTAAAGAATTGAATTGTAAATTATGGTGGAAAATAAGTATTTGGTCAATAACAAAAGTTCAGTTCAATACTTTGTAACTTAACCTTTGTTGGCAATGACAGAGGTCAAACGTTTCCTGTAAGTCTTCACCAGGTTTGGACACACTGTAGCTGGTATTTTGACCCATTCCTCCATGCAGATCTCCTTTAGAGCAGTGATGTTATGGGGCAACACGGACTTTCAACTAAATACACAAATTTTCTAAAGCTGCCATCATATAAGTGTAAATGGCCTTTGCCACGGGTACTGATACAACCCCATAACATGACAGACCCTGGCTAGTGGACTTATTGCTGATAACAGTATGGATGGTCCTTATCATTTTTGGACCAGAGCACACAGCATATATTACAAAAAGATCTGAAATACTGAATCATCTAACCACAACATGAGTTTTCACTGTGTGACGAGCCCAGAAACATTGAAGCCACTTCTGGACATGGTGAACATGAGGCGCTTTTTTTTGTACAGTAAAGGTTTAAGTGTGAATGTAACTCTGTATTATAGGGTGTGATAAAAGTTTGTCAAAGTAATCCCTTGTCCATGTGGTTATATCGGCTTTTGATAAATGACAGTTCTTGATGCTCAGAGGGCACAAACTTGTGCCCTTGCCCTTTATGTACTAGAATTCCTCCAGATTACCTAAACTGTTTAATGATTTTATGTACTGTAGGGGGAGATAAATGCAGAAATATGCAAATTCCTTCCAAACTTACTTTGAAGAACATTTTTAAACATGTCAATAACGCACATGACAATTCTCACACATTTCTTGACAAACACTTGATATTCTCTGCCCATCTTTGCTCCTTAAAAACTCAGCTTTTCATAGACACTGCTTTTATACCAAATTACAGTGGTGCTTGAAAGTTTGTGAACCCTTTAGAATTTTCTGTACTTTTGCATAAATATTTCACACAAGTCCGAAAAGTAGATAAAGAGAACCCAGTTAAACAAATGAGACACACACATTATACTTGGTCATTTATTTATTGAGGAAAATGATCCAATATTACAAATTCATGAGTTTCTGAACCTCTAGGATTAGAAGTTAATTTAACGGTGAAATTAGAGTCAGGTCTTTTCAATCAATGGGATGACAGTAAGGTGTGAGTGGGCACCTTGTTTTATTTAAAGAACAGGGATCTAGCAAAGTCTGCTCTTCACAACACGTTTGTATCATGGCACAAACAAAAGAGATTTCTGACGACCTCAGAAAGAGTTGTTGATGCTCATCAGGCTGAAAAAGGTTACAAAATCATCTCTAAAGAATTTGGACTTCACCAATCCACAGTCAGACAGACTGTGTACAAATGAAGGAAATTCAAAACCATTTTCACCCTCCCCAGGAGTGGTCAACCAACAAAGATCAAAGGTTTTGAAAGCAAAGGTTCACATACTTTTGCCACTCACTAATATGTAATATTGGATCATTTTCCTCAATAAATAAATGACCAAGTATAATATTTTTGTGTCATTTATTTAACTGGGTTCTGTTTGTCTACTTTTAAGACTTCTGAAGATATCTGATGTTTTAGGTCATATTTATGCAGAAATATAGAAAATTCTAAAGGGTTCACAAATGTTCAAGCACCACTGTATTTATCATGTAAAAAAATGTTTACCACTGGTATAGCATGGGTGACTCCATCTCCACTGTCAATGACAATTCCTGTTAGTGTTCTCTGTCCAACCTGCCTAGATGTCCATGAAGCTGCTAGAGCCAGAACAGCCTGCAGATTAACACATACAATGTTTACAATGTAATGTTTGTTTGGCAGTTCCCGTACATCAGTTGAGCGTATGTTTTAAGATCTTAAAAACCAATAGCTGAATCGAATTTGCTTCTCTAGTCCTCTGAGTTTTGTGTTTAATAGTTTTGGTGTTAGTTATTACATTTAGATTGCATTTGTTGATTCAGTCTTTTATGTTTATTGTTTCTTTGAAAAATGCTGACTGACATCCTTTAACTCAGTTCACATGAATGGCACTATACTGCCAAATATATGGAGATCTGTTATAAGTCTATGTTACTTCAGGCACACTCCCTGCTAACAGGTTAATATGAACTATATAGGTATGAAATTTCCATAGACAAACGCAATGGGTTATATTGAACACCGTTGACTTTCAATATGACGTGCTTTGATTTCACTCCCCAACAAATCGGTTAATTATCTTTTCAGGTCTGTTCTCATAACACAAAGTCTCTTTGAATGAGAACTTGACTAGCTCGCAAATAGCCCCTGACCTTCATTCCATAGTCACATTTTTGAGATCAATGGATTGCAACAGTCCAGGCAGGGTTTTCTGCCAAGAACCGGTGGTCTGGCCCTCACAGACTTCTTCTTCTGTTCCGTTAAATGTTGCCACAGCATTTTGATCTGCCTATTTAACCTGGCCGACACAGGAAGGTTCTAGCTGCTGCAACCCACTCATTTATCTGGGCTTAGTAACTAGCATTGAATACACGTTGGCTTGAAAACATGATTTGTTTTTCTTGACCAGTAATTTGTTGTTAGGAACCATTAAAGCTAATATTTTGCAAATTTAATTTGGGGCCCATTTTAACAGGGTGGTACACAATCACTTGCACATTGTTAAAAGCTATTACACTATGATTTGCTTCTGCTATGTTGTTGTTTGCAGTTGGCTTGTTCCCCATCATTGGGGGTTCTTGTCTTGCATTTGTCCATACTGTACAGGGTGTCTATAATGTAAGTCCCACTTTAACATTGTTAATTACAGCATCAATGTTTGTTACTCACGTGGCTCATGTTGAATCGTTAAACGTGTTAAACGTGGACAAAAACCTGGGCTCCTTGTGCTTCATATAAATCTGAAAACACCTTCTCATATGCTTTGGTTGGTGAGTAATACATTTATTATAGTGGCACTTACATTATAGGCAACAGAAAAATCAGGCAACAGAAAAAGGCACAGAAGCATATTTATACATAAAGAATCAGAGATTCTGCTGCTGTAACCATTGCCAGTGCAATTAAATTAATTCACCCTGAAAGGATTTCATCATAAAAAACATGTTTCTAATTTACAGTGAGTAATAGAAACAATTATCTAGACATGGATGCATTCTGACGTTATGAAATTGGGCAATTTGTCTAATTTTGAGCATTACATTCTTAGTTTCTGGATATTTGCAACAAATGTATTTGAGCCTACAGCAATATGTACGCGGAATATATAAAAAAATATGGAGTGATAACCCACAGTTTGTGATGTATTTGTCCCTTCTGATAAACATACAAATGCAAGTCAGCTAAATGAAAGTCTACAAAAACAGTCACTATACTTATTTCAAATTTGCATTCTTACAATTATTATTATTATTATTACTATTATTATTATTATTATTATTATTATTATTATTTCTATCATTATTATTTGTATTATCATTAGTAGTAGTAGTAGTAGTAGTAGTAGTAGTAGCAGTAGTAGTATATCACTTTTATTTAAAACATGAGCTGGCATTGTTCCTCTTAGCCCAGGGAGAAGACAGAAACAACAAAAAAAAAAGATTTACTGGATGAAGAGAGACACCTAGCTGCAAACAAGAGTACAAAAAACGCACAAGTACAAATAAAAATATGAAATAATGTAAAATTCATCCTGATAAATGTCCCCATGCACGACATCCAGAGAATCATAATCTGCTTATTTTTTTAGATATTTAAGAGAAAGATTATATAAAATTTAAGATTTTTACTTAGAGAAACAGAGTATTTTGTGAGTATTTGTTACATCAAATACACCTATGCCTATTTGTTTGTTTGGCTGGCTGGTTGGTTGGTTGGTTGGTTTGGTTTATTTAACATCATTTTCAGCATCAATGGCTATTGAAGAACAGACACTGGATTTGTTTGTATGCTGGAGCTGATGTTATTTACACTGATGTTGTATAACCAACAAACAAATGTCTATTAACTTATGCAGCAATACATAAAATAATTAGTGACATTCCGTACCTGAACAGCAATGTAGAGTCCTGGAATATTGAAGGTTTCAAACATGATCTCAGCTAAATATTCTCTGTTTTCTGGTGTGTTCAGTGGAGGCTCTGTCTGAAAAGAAAAAAAACAACAGTATACAGAAACTTAACACATCAAATTTAGGACATCTTAATAAACAAGAATTACAGCATGAATAGGTTTAGTTATCAGCATTAAGACTTACAAATGATGATTAAACTCATTTAATGCTTTAAAAACAATGCGGCTATAATAATGAATAAGAAACTGCTCATTTATCATTACTGTGCTACTTTGCATAAAGTGCCATTTTTTTACAGAAGTAACAATGCACCTACTGATCATCCATCTGGCTGTATATTATTAGTTGTTATTTTTCTGTTCCTCTGTGTTTTGCATGTTATTTTTTGCAACAATTTTCACCAAGTTTCCCCATGTGCCCATTTCCTTTATTGGGTTGAATAAACCCGTTTTGGTGTTTTTGTTTAAAAGCCATTTCATAAAAGTGATATATTTTGGATAATAGACTGCAGAGAGTGACAACACAATCATGAGGCATATTTGTCCAATTCTTTCAGGAATGTGTGATATTGCCCACTTGTGGACTCTGTAGAACCACCTGGTCATAGTTCAGGATCATAAATGTTCCTACTGTCAGCCAGTTACCTTATTCCTTGGAATTTGTCTATGATTCTTATTACTCCAACATTATACACTTACATTCTGCTTTCACTCTCAGTATGCTGTTCTCAGATTACTTATACAAGTATAGTACTGATTTCACTGTATATGTGCTGTTCTCTTGCCACTCGATACACCGCATACAAACACCATTTTTATTGTGCAGTCTTAAAGTAGAACAGAAAAAAGTGTCAATACTCTCACCATGAGAAAGCTGTGATCCTCAGGTTCAGCGCGTAGGTATTTAAATATAACCTGTTCCATGAACTTCTCCATCAAATCCCAGTCCTCGATGATACCATGTCTGATGGGCCACTAAAACAAACAACCTTAATTACATAGTGAGTAGGATGCCACACAGTTACATAAATATGGTGATGACAAACAATAGTTACATTACATTTAGGGCACTTGGCAGATACTCTCATTCACAGCAGCTTACTACTGAGCTTAGCAGTAGTGGTTTAAGGGCCTTGCTTAAGCATCCAACAGATCATGGTTTTGTCGACACAATCTTCCGACATTGGTCAATATTGGAAATTGGTGTCAATAGGAGTCTACTGACAAGTAGATTGTCTTTGTGTTTGCAAATCCTAAATTTTTGTAATTGTATTTCTTTATTGTTGATCGTGTCTGTCATACAGCTTATTTCCTTATACCAGTTGTTATAAGGTTTTCTATGCCAGCTGATTATATTTATAAAAGGTTCCCTGTCATCTCTGGCCTGGTGAGACAGTCCTCCATTTAGTCATAGACCCCCATTTGCTTTCAGAACTGCCTTAATTCCTTGTGGCATATCTTCAACAAGGTGTTGGAAACATTCCTCAGAGATGTTGGTCCATATTGACAGGACATGGTCACCAACAATACTCAGGTAAGTTGTGGTGTTTAATCGATGCTCAATTGGTATTAAGGGGCCCACTTCAAGATCACGACCACTAGCCTGAACTGTTGATACAAGGCAGGATAGATCCATGATTTCATATTGTTTACATCTAATTTTGACCTTCCCATCCAGATGTCTCAGCAGAAATCGAGATTCATCAGACCAGGCAACATTTTTCCAATCTTCTATTGTTCAACTTTGGTGAGCCTATGCAAATTGTAATTTCAGTATCAGCTGTGTCAGGGATCACTCTCTGGCCGCCAATGGCCAGGAGTTATCCCGGTTTGGCGGCGTGAGCTGCAGCAGCGCAATCGCGCGTGCGACAGCCCTTCCCGGGCTTGTTACGGGTAAGTGGTGACACCTGCGGGTCAGCCATTATAAGCACACCTTTGGGGCTCACTCGCTGTTGCTGCATTTCCACGTGTACCTCACGCTTCCCAGAAAATTCTAAAGTGTTCACAAACTTTCAAGCACCACTGTAATTAGTAAAGTAGCCAGTCAGTGTTTTCTTTAGAACGTAGTTAAAATAACTGCCTAAAATAAAGTAAAACAAAATATATCACCTTGGTTGCATAATTGGGTTTGTCGATGGCTTCATCACCAATGAAAAAGTCTAAGTCATCCAGTCCCTTCATGAGACGTCTCTGGGTCTGATCTCCAACTCCTGCTGTCTCTCTGATCGCAATGCCTGAATGTGAGATGAGTAATACACAGTCTAAATATATAAATTTTATACAGTATACACTATATAGGCACCGAAAAACTATATCCCAAATCATGGGTATTCACATGTTATTCTCCCCTTCAATGCTACAACAGCTTTCACTTTTCTGAGAATGTTTTACAGTAGAATGTGGAACATTACTTTAAGGTCGGACGCTGATGTTGGACAGTAAGCCCTGGATCACAGTTGCTGTTAAAATCAATTTTGGTGGTGTCTGATGGAGTTACAGTCATGGCTCAGTGCAAAACTTCCAAGTTCTCCATCAAAGTTGTCAAACCATTCCTTTATGGACCTTATTTTAGGAGGGCAGGACAGAATGGTCTTATAAACTTGTTATGGTCAGTTATAAACTTGTTACACTAATTAGAACATTAATTACAAATGGTGTCCACAAACTTTTGGCCTTATAGTGTTATAGTACATAGTTTCATAGTTTTACATATATGCACATACTGTACATATATATATAAACTGAAGGTGAAATAAAAAATGTACACTGCTCAAAAAATAAAGGGAACACTTAAACAACACAATATAACTCCAAGTCAATCAAACTTCTGTGAAATCAAACTGTCCTCTTAGGAAGCAACACTGATTAACAATCAATTTCACATGCTGTTGTGCAAATGGAATAGACAACAGGTGGAAATTATTGGCAATTAGCAAGACACACTCAATAAAGGAGTGGTTCTGCAGGTGGGGATCACAGACCCATTCTCATTACCTATGCTTTCTGGCTGATGTTTTGGTCACTTTTGAATGTTGGTGGTGCTTTCACACTCGTGGTAGCATGAGACAGACTCTACAACCCACACAAGTGGCTCAGATAGTGCAGCTCATCCATAATGTCACATCAATGCGAGCTGTGGCAAGAAGGTTTGCTGTGTCTGTCAGCGTAGTGTCCAGAGGCTGGAGGCGCTACCAGGAGACAGGCCAGTACACCAGGAGACGTGGAGGAAGCCGTAGGAGGGCAACAACCCAGCAGCAGGATCGCTACCTCCGCCTTTGTGCAAGGAGGAGCACTGCCAGAGCCCTGCAAAATGACCTCCAGCAGGCCACAAATGTGCATGTGTCTGCACAAACGGTTAGAACCCGACTCCAT